>CM076582.1:748869195-749253421 GCA_034641835.2 Pinus albicaulis | reverse complement strand
TTCATGATCATGATCATGCTATTCATTTGATTCCAGGAAGTGTTCCTCCAAACATCAGGCCTTATAGATATCCTTACTTCCAAAAGAGCGAAATTGAACGTATGATTGCAAAAATGTTAGAGGCGGGTATAATTCAGCCTAGTCAAAGTTCTTTCTCTGCTCCTGTAGTATTGGTACACAAGAAGGATGGATCATGGCGAATGTGTCCGGATTATAGGGAGCTCAATAAGCTCACCATTAAAGATAAATTTCCCATTCCTGTGATTGATGAATTATTGGATGAATTACATAGAGCAATTTATTTTACCAAGTTGGATCTTCGTTCAGGATATCATCAAATTAGAATGAAGACTGAAGATATTCCAAAAACAACATTTCGAACTCATGAAGGTCATTATGAATTTTTGGTCATGCCTTTTGGCCTTACCAATGCACCTTCTACATTTCAAGGGTTGATGAATTCCATTTTCAAACCCTTCCTTAGAAAATTTGTGCTAGTATTTTTGATGATATACTAATCTACAGCAGGTCTTGGAAGGATCATGTTGAACATGTTGACAGGGTACTCAAACTATTGCAGGAGAAACAATTATATGAAAAAACATCCAAATGTTTCTTTGGAGTACAAGAGGTGGAATATATGGGTCATATTATATCTCACGAGGGTGTTAAAGTAGACCCTAACAAAATTAAAGCCATTAAGGAATGGAAAGTCCCCACGACCATAAAGCAGTTGCGAGGATTTCTCGGGTTAACGGGGTATTATCGCAAGTTTGTTAAGAATTATGGGAGAATAGCAGCACCTCTAACAACATTATTGAAGAAAGATGCATTTTCATGGACTCTTGAAGCAACTAAGGCCTTTGAACATCTTAAAGAGGCAATGTGCCTAGCACCGGTCTTAGCTACGCCGGACTTCACAAAAACCTTTATTGTGGAATGTGATGCCTTAGGAAATGGAATTGGTGCTGTTTTAATGCAGGAAGGAAGACCCATTGCTTTTGAAAGTCGTCCAATCAAAGGAAAGTATTTACAGAAACCTATTTATGAGAAGGAAATGTTAGCAATATTGCATGCACTAAAGAAATGGAGAACTTACCTAATGGAAGACACTTCAAGGTAAAAACTGATCATGATAGTCTTAAACACTTTTTGGAACAAAGACTATCTTCAGAAGAGCAGCAAAAATGGGTCACAAAGATGTTGGGTTATGACTTTGAAATAATATACACAAAAGGAAAGCTTAATGTTGTTGCAGATGCACTCTCAAGAAAGAATGAAGAGGTGGAAGCATTGCTTTGTGCCATTTCTATTATCCAACCAGATTGGATAAGCGAAGCAAGAGATGAATGGAAGAAGGACAAAGATGTATGGACACTCATTCAAAAGTTGCAGCAAGATCCTAGTACATCTGATACATTTAGTTGGAAAAAATGATTCCTTATGGTACAAAGATCGCTTATATCTTTGTAAGAATTCCCAACTGAAACAAAAGATTCTTCTGGAATTGCACACTTCTCCTTTAGGAGGACACTCAGGGTTTTTAAAAACTTACCACAGGGTGAAGAAAGATTTTTTTTGGGATGGCCTTAAATCTGATATTCAAAAGTTTGTGGCGGAATGTTTGGTTTGCCAGCGGAATAAAGTGGAGACAATTAAGACCCCGGGACTTCTACAACCTTTATCCATTCCAAGTCAACGTTGGGAGGAGATTTCAATGGATTTTATCACAGGTTTACCTAAGTACGAAGGAAAGAGTGTCATCATGGTGGTAGTTGATAGACTTACCAAGTATGCACACTTTTGTGCATTATCTCATCCATTTAAAGCAAGTACGGTTGCTACTACATTTATGGATAGAATTCAAAAGCTACATGGAAGCCCAAGGGTTATTGTGAGCGACAGAGATCCCATTTTTACTGGAAATTTTGGACGAAGTTATTTTCTTGTTTGGGTACTCAATTAGCTCATAGCTCATCTTATCATCCTCAATCTGATGGTCAAACTGAGATAGTAAATAAATGTTTTGAAGGATATCTTCGTTGTTTTGTATCTGATAAACAAACACAATGGGTCAAGTGGTTACCTCTCGCTGAATGGTGGTATAACACTTCCTTCCATACTGCAGCAAAAATGACCCATTTATGGCACTTTATGGATATCATCCACCATCCATCACATCATATTTAAGAGAAAATTCGAAGGTTCAAGCAGTGGAAGATCACATCGAGCATCGGCAAGAAGTTCTCCAACTCTTAAAGGATAACCTGAATTTGGCACAAAATCGAATGAAACAACAGGCAGATCAACATCGCAGCGAGAGAAGTTTTGATATAGGAGATTGGGTATTTTTACGGCTACAACCATATAAACAAATGTCCCTCAAACAAGCTAAGAAGAATAATAAATTATCGCCAAAGTACTATGGTCCTTACAAGGTGTTGCAAAAGATTGGTACTATGGCATACAAATTGGAGCTTCCTGCTTCTTCGCGAGTACATCCAGTTTTCCATGTTTCATGCTTAAAGAAGGTTATAGAAGAAAATCTTCCAGTTCAAACCCAATCTATAGTTCAAACAAGAAGTTTTTTGTTGTTGTGGAGATTCCAATGAGTTTTTGAAGATCTTCATCATTAATAATATATATTTATCAAGTTACCAGAGTTTTTACACTCCACCCGACCGGGTTGCTTGGCCGGTTCTGACCGCGGACACATCTGACTGGCCAGTTTGGTCGGTTACCGGTTCAAACCGGCCGGTTTTTAAAACTATGATCTACGTACTCGTTTACTGGAAAGAAATTTTGATTACATTACATATCAACATATACCCAGACACATGAATGCATTAACAGATGCAATAGCTAACATGGTTTGACATAGACATTTACGCAACTTGTAAAAACATCATCATATGTAAAAAGATCCATCCAGAAATATATATATATATATATATATATATATATATATATATATATATATATATGTCAAAATGTTTGCAGTTTGTGTACATCACATAAAATTCAAAAAATATACATGTCGGTTTTAATAATATGCGGAGACAACATGTCTCTCAAAAATGTGCAAATGAAAAGCTTAGATGACTAATCAGCGTGGTGCTGATGGTAGCATGTCACTGCCCGCACCAACCGCCTGAATAAACAATGAAGGTGACTAGGCACCCCCACGGTGTGCCTCTAATAAGCTAATGGGACATCTGCTAGACGAGCATAATCTGGGATCCCACGGGCGATTCCCTCCAAGTTCTGGACTAGCTCACTCCCCTCGCCACCCTCGCCTTGAGGGTCATAGGCAAGCGGGGTCCTCTGTGTGATGGGCGACATCCCGAAAGGCGTCTCTGGGCCAACATTTGCATACACATAGGATTGTTTGTTAGGACATGCATGTACAACTAAAAAAAATCGTAAAATACTTAAAATAAAAAAGAGTCTTACCCAGCTCCTCGTCCCAGTCTTCTCCCTTTGGGAGTGAAAGATCTAGGTCTCCCGTGGAGTCAGTACCGACATAGGGCCAGTCCTCTACGACGATCAGCTGTCAACAAAGCCATACAAAGAACTCGGGCCTCCATGACATTTGCTGGCCCCCTCCTGATTTGGGCTTGAGTGCTGCCCATCGAGCCATACGTGGCTCCCTCAATGGTGGCTCGGCGACTATCGCTGCCTGGCCCTGGAAGATTGGTAACCGTTCAAGGATGAACGACACCAAGATAGATCCGTACCCAAACTGCTTCAGTTTGGCCTTATTACACTTTGTCAACTGCCGTTTGATGTTCATTGTTACGGCAGTGGCCCAATCGAATAGTGTTGGGTTCATGCATTCTGATGCTGAGAGGCGCTGTGTTTTAGTAGCCTCATGCGGCGCCTGCGACCCCGCAACCCGCATAATGGTATGGAGCACCACTGTGAGTGCTAGATCGGGGACCGTATGGATATCAACCTTCCCACTGCCTGATCCTGTTTGTGCCCCTGGACACACTCTTTCCATCACCATTGCCATTTTCTCACCAGATGGCCTAGTACCTGTCAAAATCGAGACTAGACTTCTCCGAGACAATCTAGTTATGAAATAAACGTCGGATACTTCGAGCTCCAACACTTGGTCTCGAAGCCTAAACTCCTCTTCGTTTTCGTCCCAAATGCTGATCAAGTACTGCAGTAACTCAGATTATGCCCTGAGACACGATGTCATGAAGAATTTTTTCAAGCCGCAATCCCGGAGAGCGTTCATACATGCCTCGTTCTCCATGGCCATTTCATCTTCTTCACTATGTTCCCTTTCTTTCCATTCTATCACCATTGTGACTGTGTATCTGCACCAAAATGGTCATAAACACGGTATTAGATCCCTTGAACACTCAAAAATCCGATTGATTGGTTCATATTTTGTAAATTTTAAGCGGAAATTTAGGTTGCGCCATTGGCGGGACTGTTTTGCTAACAGTCGCGCCAACTGGCGCGACCCCTTTGCAAAAAGGACCCAATTGGTGCGAGTCCGTGCCCAATACTCGCGCCAATTGGGCGAGCCCTAAAATTTCAAATTTCCCCTCAGGGATCCAAAATTACAGTGGAATTCTACAAAAATGGATTAAAACAAAGCTAAGGGGAGCGCCTCTTACCTGGGAAAGACGAGAACTGAAGTGATGCACAGGATCGTCCGTAATCGTCACTGCAAGTTCGCACAAGAAAAACTCACCGTTGCTCTCCACAAGAGGTAAAAAGTAAAAGTAAATATGTTTTTACTATTTTTGGCATATTTATAACTTTTCAAGATCAAATTAAGTTTTGAAGCTTATTTTTCTATTATTTTATTATATTTTGCCGAAAAATGGGTTTTACGCTTTCTTTCTTGTGCAGCAATAGGTTTTCACACGACTAGGACGACGATACGAGTTGTATTTTATACTTTTTTGGACTCCGTAAAAACACGAAAAAGTCACTACTGGAGTCATCTTTCAGCTCTTTTCTGATTCTCTAAACATGAAAAGATTGCCGAGTCGCTTGTCGTTTTGATCTTGTTAAATTGGCTACGAAACGACATCTACCCAGTATACGTTTACCCCTTTTTCGGGTTGGGATAGATTATTTACGAAAAAGGAATACCCTAGCCTATCGCGACTAGGAGGTTTTCTCAGGCGTAGTTTTCTACTCTTTCGGATATGAGGAACTATCTACGAAAAGGGACTGTTGGAGTTTACTTTTCCGTTGTCTTTTCAAACTCTCTAAACATGAAAAGACGCCGAGTTCTTCCTTTGTCAGACTCATTAAAACTTGATGACATCGGATTGTTTCGTAATGACGATACTTTAGTTCCTCTTTCCTAGAGCTCGTTAAATGTACTAGGTTGGATTTGTTCGAAGGATGAACTTATATCACAAGCATATGCTATCCCTTTCAAGCTTGTTTCCAAAAATAATTGGGGTAGTCGCCAGAAATGGTGGGGAAAAATGCAACCAGTATCATCGTCGTGTCGGCAGTATGTCGCTCTTGAACATGGCACTTGTCTGTGTTCGTGTCAGGTTGGGGACATCTCATCTCGCTATCTGTTTGCCTCCATGGGTTTGGCTTATCCTTTTTGACCACTCATCTGCTCTCTGCCTCATCATCGTGACCTCAGATCTTTTGATGTCAAATACTGCCAAATCCAGTGTCGTGCCGCCGATATGTTCAAGAGAAGTTGACCTCTGCAGTTTCAACCCTCTTCTGATTCTCTATTGATCCCGATTCACAAATATTATGTTCCTCTATCTCGTGTCGATGATGTGGGCAACATTATGGCCCACCTTCGATCAAGGTCACTTCCTGTTGACTTCAGCTTATTATCCAGGAAGCTGATCTAGAGACTCCCTTCAGGTACCTTGGAGCCTGTATGCCTCAATGGCAGGTTCTTCGCATTCGACGCAAGGTTTTCATTATTGACCTTCAATCGGATGATTTTGCTGGTGTTCGACGCCAGCTTACTGTTCACATTCCGTAGTTTGTACCTATAGTACCTTGAGGACCATCGTCATTATTGGTGGTTCCTCTCGCGTCTGTTAACGGATTTCATCATTAGCTGGTAATTAGACGATGTTCTTGCATGTTCGACTTCAGCTCACATATTCACATGCTAGGACTTGTACTCTGTACGGGTCGAGATGGAGCGCAAGACCCTAGGTTTTGTCTGATGGAATCCAGGCTATGGATTTTGTGGATTATCATGCTTGGTTACATGACTCATTGATTGGATGGCTGCGACCATACCTGAGTCTGCTTATTGATCCTTTCTGGATGGCTGCATCCATACCTTGGATCCTAATTATTGTATGCTCTATTATGGATGGCTGCGCCCATACCAGATATCATGTATTAGAGATATCAATTATACTTGGATGCAGGTTTTCCGACGGTAGTGTTTTCAGTTGGGCACATTCTCATAAAGCATTTCACGCCTCTCTCTCTCTCGGGCCTCATGCTTTAGGGGGCATCCGTTACACAGTAATTTGTCACCGTCCCTGCAATCCCCCGTCCTGTACATTGGAGGGCCTTTTCCGTGACCTGTGAGCAGTGACATAACCTGAAACCACTTTCATGGCATCCCCCTTGACAAGGACAATCATTCCTCTGAAGAAAGTTTCTTTTGAAAAACCCCAAAAATTGATCTTTTGGCTTTGGCGCGACTAGCTAGTTCATCTCTCGCGCCAGCGGGGAAAATCCACCAAAGAGGGCGTGCCAACTGGCGCTCTATCCCAGTGTATTGCTCGCGCCAAGCTTAATAAGGATTGTTTTTTAAAAATAAATGGCAGAAGTTTGATTCCAACAAACTCTTGAACGAGTTTCTAAAATGAGTTGGGAGGTTTGGCTTCGGATCTCCATGTATGGGAGGTGGTTTTCCACCTCTCATGGAAGCTTCCTTGAGGATAGGGCCAATCTCACAATTGTAGTGATTGCAACTCCCCTTCCACCATCTATATAAGCTTGCCTTTTTCCCTTAGCAAGCTAGTCTCAATAATCCTGATAGCACTAGAGAAGCAAGAGCTGAACTTGTAGCAAGGAGAGTATCGCTAGACAACCTTTGAGAGCCAAGCCGAAGAGAGAGAGCTTTGTCCCGTTTCCGACAAGCTTCGTTGAGACGTGCTCTGCTGTCAGCCCCGCTGAAGGAAGATCAAGCGTCAGAGCTTTGGGTTGTATCTTTCCTTTGTTATTTTAATGATAAGCGACTTTGATTATGGTTTCATTCATGTGTTTTCGTCTTTGATGCAACGAATTACATCCTCTCTGACTGATGTATGGTTACAAGATTTAGATTCTATGCCATGTATCGTTGTGTTTCTTTTTATGTGTGCAGGTGTTCGGACGTGTTAAGCGGAAGGATCGTGATCTGCCAAAGCAGAGGACGGGAAGCGTCATCCTTTCTTCGACGACCATTGCGTAGGACCTGAGGTAGGCAACTCGTTATGTTTTTGTCGTATTGTAACTAGAGACCTGCATCACTGCGTGACTGATTGTTGCTAGACCTGATCTGGGCTAGTAGGAATCGCGTTTGTCAGCAGAGGGGATTTTCCTCTCCAACTACACTGGAATTGCATAAGCCTGTGTGGGCAAGCTCTAGAACTGTGTTACCTCTGCTCAACAATTGATCTAGGTTGATCTGAAACTTGGTTTTTTCCCTCTTGGCTCAGAAACCCCAGCTTCCAGCTACCTCTGGACTGAATCAAAGAGGCACTACGTCACTTCTGTGTGAGTTCCTTCAGGAACTGCATCACCCCTCCAGGTGACTGCGCTATCTCTCTCTGTGTCACTGGCGCCTCTCTCTAAAATGTACTCCTGGTCCTGCTGACCAGTTACTGCCTCTACTCCTCTCTGAAACTGATTATTGAATCAAAATCACTTAGCAAACCCTGCCCTAGTTATTCGATCCTGATCAAACAACTGTGTCTCTCTCACAAGCTTGAAAATGCCAAATGCTCAATGTCACAACGTGTTTTCCATAGGCCCCTCACCTTGCTTCTTATATTCTTCTGTTGACCCTTCAACGACCAAGATTAAAACATAGTGAAGGGCTAAGATTAACTTGGAGGTGATCCATGACTTTTTCTAGAAGATTCACACTTAGTTTAATTAATACCCTTTAATTAATCAGTTTCCTTAAGTTTAGACATAGGAAAACATTAAAAACGATTAATTAATTTAATTAAACCATCTCTAAGTGGAATTTTCCAAAACCATTTCTGGGTTTTATGGAATACATGTGTCCTAGCCTATATACAAAGTTACAAGGCTAGAGCACATCTGATGCTACCATAAATCAATACCAGCCCCCCAAGGGAAGGTGACATTTCCAAGGTTAGCCCTTCAATCAATAGGTGTTGGTGTAAATGGGTGGCAATATAGGGGAAAAGGCTTCATGGCCAAGTACCATAGTCAAGGGGATTAGCGAATGGGAGTCCACATTCTAATTATATAGGATTTAAATGGAGGGAGAAATCGTGGGGGCATGAATTACCCTACTCGACCTGCTTTTTCCAACCCTCTAGTGCGCCTTTTACTTTTTCATAATAATGTTTTTTATTTTGGTTTCATAGCTTAAGGGTTAGAACCTTCTCCTTATGATATAACATTTAATTTTATCCCTTAAAATGAGACAACTTATTGCTCATCCAGTTTGAGACATGCAAGGGTTCCTTTTGATGAAAGGCAACATCAAGTGTTCAAGAACTAAATCATGCCTAACAAGGAGGGTAGAGCACATGCTAGGCTTTTTCTGATGCACTAACTTATTGCCCAACCATCTTTTTCATTTTGAATCTTATTTTCTTTTATTTGTGGCCATATTATGCTTTTCCATTCTTTTAGCTGCATCAACCTCTAGGGCTATCTTTCTTGCCCCTACTGAAGGATGCAGATAAGAGGGTGCCCAATCCCAATGAACCAATGACAAGTGGGAACTGTTGGTTTTAATGTACCTTGGACAACTGGTTTCCCATTGGTTAGTCTCTACCTAGGGAAAAGTGTCCAAAATAATTCTTTTCCTAAGTGTGACTTTATAAAGTGAAAGTGACTTTATAAGTGGTAAAGTCAATGTTAAATTATAAAGTGAAAATGACTTTATAAGTGGTAAAGTCAATGTTAAATTATAAAGTGAAAAGTGACTTTAGACATAAAGTACAATGTGGGTACTTTATTTAATGGGTGAGTTTAAAAAATAGGAAGTGAGAATTAAATGCACATATATTCTCATCCCTTGATCTAAATGAATCTGAGCCATTAGATCTTAGGGTTGCCCATAAGTCATTTAGGGAAACAAAAGGGGGAAAAGAAAAGAGAGATTGCTTTCATTCATTCTTCATGAGCAGATTGGAGAGAGAAGGCTGAGGGTTGGAGGAAAGTTCTGAAAGAGAAATTTGTTGCAGTAAGCTGAAGGAGTGATTTCTGGCACGAAAATTAAGGCATAGAAGACAATAGAAGGTACAGTACGAACATCATTTAATGATGTGTGCTGAATGTAGTTCGAGAGAAGTTTTAGAGCAAAAAGAAAAAAAATTGGAAAAAAAATCCGGACAGTCCATACAAGGGTACGAAGATCCGTACATTCCGTATGGAATACGTACAGTACAATCCGCGTCCGTATAGTACATTTCCAACTTCAAGCGGACACGAAAATTGAGGCAAAGTGGGCATAGTTTTCAAGGAGTTTTGGGTTGAAGAGATATGTTGTATTTTCAGAGCTTGTAGAGAGGGCACTTGATATTGAGATTGTACTAGGAGATGACTGCACTGTGAGAGCTGTTGGTGTCGGGACTGTGACCTTTGAGAGAGAGACTTTGCCTCCTTTGAAGGTCATGGATGTTTTGTATGTTCCGAGGATGAAGAAGAACTTGATTTCAGTGTCTGCTATGGAGGAGAAGGGGTTTGATGTCACTTTCTAAAGAGGGCAGGTATTGATGCATCTTAAGGGAGCTTCCATCACTTTGGCCGAAGTGATTGGAGTCCGCTCTGGGAAACTATATAGGTTCAATTTTTAGTTGACAGGAGCATTGATGAGTAGGAGATCTGGTAGCACTCACACTAGTACCACTAGCAGTAGAGACTTGTGCGAGTTATGGCACCAGAGGATGTCTCATATGCATCATGGAGGTTTGAGAGTTCTAAGGGATATCGCTACTAGAGTTCCTGATTTTAGTGGCGAGCATTATGAGGTCTGCAGAGGGTGTGTTTTCGGAAAGAACACCAAGTTACCATTCCTAGCTAGCGACAACAGATCTACAGGTATACTAGACTTGATTCATACTGATGTTAGTGGTCGTATGTCTCATGTGTCCTTGGGTGGTTATGAGTATTATGTTATATTTATTGATGACTACTCTAGGGGGACTTGGTTATATTTGCTGAAGACCAAGGGTGAGGTCTTCAGTCGTTTTAAAGAGTTCAAAGCTCTTGTGGAAAAGAAGACAGGTAGGAAGACTCGGGTCTTGAGGTCAAACAATGGTGGTGAGTACACTAATGGTGGTTTTTCTGACTTCTGTGCATAGGAGGGTATTAGGAGAGTGTTCACGGTTCCATACAACCCCCAACAGAGTGGGGTGTCGGAAAGGAAGAACAAAGCTATTGTTGGGGCTGCTAGAGCGATGATTCATGATCAGGGGTTGTCCTTTGTTTTTGTGGGCTGAGGCCTGCAGTACTGCTGTTTATATTCAGAACAGGAGTCCTCATAGAGTATTAGGGAATATGACTCCAGAGGAGGCTTTCACTAGAGAGAAGCCTCATGTGGGACATTTTCGTATGTTTGGATGTCTCACATATTCTTATATCCCTAAGGAGTAGAGGAGGAAGCTGGAACCCATGGCAGAGAAGATTATCTTTATGGGTTACAACGAGACATCGAAGGCCTATTGGATCTTCATTCCTTCTAAACGGAGGGTGGTGATTAGGAGGGATGTGAAGTTCGAGGAGGAGAGGGCCTATCAGAGATCACGAGAGTATGATGAGAGAGAGTCACAAACTTCTCCTTAGCAGGGAGGTCAGGGACAGGAAGCAGGACCTCAAGGTTTTGGATCGACTGGTACAGGAGGTACTTTAGTGTCAGTGACATCTGGGGCACCAGTGGTGAGTTCACCGAGCACTTCTTTAGGGAGTCCACTGGTACAAAGTTCGCATGGCACTTCAACCTGACACAGGCACAGGTTCTTTGAGGACAAGTGCTGGTACAACACAGCAGGGTCAGTTGGCAGACCTTCAGGTTCACCAGACTGGGGGGCAGAGGATGAGGTTCCCTATGGGGAAGCTTCTTCAGGGAAGAGGAGGCCCAAGTGGCTTCAAGACACCTTGAAGGAAGCAGAGTCTGTTGGTCCTCTAAAGAGGGTGAACGGGGAGAGTGTGCCACCTAAGTGGTTTTGCAGTTATGTAGCCAAGGCTACCGACATTGTTGACTCTGAGCCTACTAGCTATGAGGAGGCTGCCAGCCAGGAGGTATGGAGAGAGGCTATGGTGGAGGAGTATGCCTCTATCATTAAGAACAATGCTTGGGAGGTGGTGCCTAGTCCTGAGGGCAAGTCAGTTGTGACTTCCAAGTGGCTCTACAAGATCAAATATGCTGCGGATGGCAACATTGAGAAGTTCAAGGCGAGGTATGTGGCTAGAGGGTTCTCACAGATAGAGGGAGTTGACTATGATGAGACATTCGCTCCTGTAGCTTGGTACACTTCTATCCGGTCCCTTATTTCTATTGTTGCAGAAATGGGTAGGCAGATCCATCAGATGGATGTGAAGACCGCATTTTTGAATGGAGTTATAGAGGAGCAGGTGTATGTTGAGCAGCCAAAGGGCTTTGAGGTACTTGGGTGGGAGACCCATGTATGCCGGTTGAGGCGAGCACTCTACGGACTTAAGCAAGCTCCGAGAGCTTGGTATTCAAGGATTGATTCTTACTTGCAGCAGATGGGTTTCACGAAGCGTGATGCAGATCCAAACCCATACTACATTGTTGTAGGGGATGATTTGTTCATTCTTGTGCTATATGTTGATGACTTGTTCATTACTGGGGCAAAGAGACTGATTAGTGGTTGAAAGGAGGATCTTGCTATGGAGTTCGAGATGAAGGACATTGGGCTGATGCATTACTTTTGGGGCTTGAGGTGTGGTAGAAGGAGGGGCATATCTTTTTGGGGCAGGGTCAATATGTCGTGGATGTGTTGAGCAAATTTCACATCGCAGACTGTAGACCCATGTCTACACCTATGATCACCAACTGGAAGAAGCTTCATGCTTCAGATTCTAGTTTGGTGGATCCCACATTTTATAGGCAGCTTATTGGGTCCTTGATGTATCTGGTCAACGCTAGGCCAGATATATGCTTTGCAGTGAACACACTTAGCCAGTTCATGGTTGAGCCCAGGAGGGTGCACTGGGTAACTACAAAGCACATTCTTCACTACGTGCAGGGGACTGTTGATTATGGTCTGGATTATAAGCGGGGAGATGGAGTGAGGTTGGCAGGTTACAGAGATTCAGATTGGTCAGGGTGTGCTTCTGACAGGAAAAACACTTCAGGGTGTTGCTTCAGATTGGGTTCTGCAGTTGCTTTGAGCTCTTCTGAGGCTGAGTATATGGCCGCTAGCCAAGCTAGTTGCGAGGCCATTTGGCTTTGCAAGTTATTGTATAGCCTATTTGATCAGGAATTGAGACCAACTGTTATTCACTGTGATAGTTGGAGTTGCATTAAACTCATGGAGAATCTAGTGTTTCATGACAGGTCAAAACACATTGACATCAGATATCATTTCGTCAAGGACTATGTTCAGAAGGGGGTAGTGAAGCTGGAGTATATATCGACAGATGAGAAGGTGGCCAATGTTCTCACAAAGTCCTTGCCAAGAGGTAATCATGTCCATTTCAGGGACAAGATGGGTTTGGTGAGAAACACTTTCCTGGGTAAGAGAGAGTGTTGATTTTTAATGTACCTTGGAAAAGTGGTTTCCCATGGGTTAGTGTCTACTTAGGGAAAAGTGTCCAAAATAATTATTGTCCTAAGTGTGGCTTTATAAAGTGAAAGTGACTTTATAAGTGGTAAAGTCAATGTTAAATTATAAAGTGAAAATGACTTTATAAGTGGTAAAGATAATGTTAAATTATAAAGTCAAAAGTGACTTTAGACATAAAGTAGAATGTGGGTATTTTATTTAATGGGTGAGTTAAAAAATAGAAAGTGAGAATTAAATGCACATTTATTCTCATCCCTTGATCTAAATCAATCTGAGCCATTAGATCTTAGGGTTGCCCAAAAGTCATTTAGGGAAACAAAAGGGGGAAAATAAAGAGAGACTGCATTCATTCATTCTTCATGAGCAGATTGGAGAAATGAGGCTGGGGGCTGGAGAAAAGTTTTGGAAGAGAAATTTGTTGCAGCAAGCTGAAGGAGTGATTTCTGGGCAAAGCTGGGTACGAAAATCAAGGCATAGAAGACAACAAAAGGTATAGTACGAACAACATTTAATGCTGTGAGCTGCACACAGTTCGAGAGAAGTTTTTGAGAAAAAAAATTGGAAAAAAAAATCAGTACACTCCGTACAATGGTATGCAAATACATACATTCCGTACAGAATCTGTATAGTATAGTCTACGTCCATACAATACATTTCTCAGCTTCAAGTGGGCATGGAAATCGAGGCAAAGTTGGCACGATTTTCAAGGAGTTTTGCGCTGAAGAGATAAGTTGTATTTTGCTGTTTTGTTTTGTCTGCAAATGTGTTTTTCCTGAACTTGAAAGATAAATAAATTTGAAGGGCTCTCTAACAGGTTTTCCCTGGAGAAGATTGAAGGGGTTTTGCCTGGGTCTAAGTTGACCAAAAATCTATGTGTATTTGTTATGTGTTGCTGGTCTGTTTATGTGCATATTTATTTTCAGTATGTGTTTACAGTCCCATGTGTTTTAATTTGAAAATTTCATTTCTAGAATTCTATATGTTGAATGTAAGTTTATGGGAAAGGGCATTTAACTAAATGTGAGTGATAAGGTGAAATTAAAACTAGGTTGGGATTGTAGGAAACTTTTTAGTCATCAAATTTCAACAACCGAAGAATGGAGATGGTATATAAAGGGCTTATATTGTGACATGAAAATTAGGTATAGTGTAAGGGAAAATGAACACACTATTTCAATCCAGGTTTTCCAAGTAGTGCTCCTCCTATAAACCCCTTGGTAAGGGATGTCCCATTGGACTAGGGCTAAAGATTAACCCCATGGTAAGGTGAAAGAACACATTTACAGTTAAAATCAATCAATCTTCCATATCACCTGTTTATTCCTACTAAATGCCTAAATCAACAAGTATAAGCATGTGATTGCAAAATGATCAAAGTCCCTGTTGATTAGCATCCCACGTTCGTTTAAGAGGAATGTCGAATGGTGAGAGGTGCATGGTTGCTGATGTTGAAAAATGTGTAACTAGGTTCGGTCTTCATAAATATGAATTGCAGTTTTGATTCTTGTAAATTGTGAAATGAAAGAAAAATTATTATTATTGCTTTTGGAACATGGGTTTCATGCTCAAGGTCTTTTATTTTATAGTTCAAGCACCCATTGAGTGCTTCTAGAGTTTTTCCTAGATCAAGAAGTCAAAAGAGTCATTGCCATAAGTTGAAGACCCCATCGGGCACATTGTAACTTGTAAAGAAAATTATTTTGTCTTTAAAAGTGTCAAAATACCCTCCAAGACCAACTCGGCTTGGCAGCTCGCAAGTCGACTTAAAAGGAAGAGTCACATCCACCTTGAAGAGTTTATATAAAGGAGGGAACTCGACCTGCTTGAGGCACATTCATCCATCACCCATTCTAGCGAAGGAGGAAATAGAAGGCAACGAAGAAGGAAGAGGACAAAGAAGACTTTTGTTTGGGCTATTTCTCTTTTACACGTGGGAAGGAGGACTAGGGTTTTTGCAACAGATGTAGGGTTTTCATCTACAAGTTCGATCTTGGAGAGAAGAAGGCAAGAACATTAAGTGAATGTCACTAGAGGTCATCCTTAAGCTCCAAAAGTGAGAGAATGGCAAACGAATGTCTAAGGAAGCCTTGGAAGGCTAAACGAGGCTCACACGTCTGGCAACAACAACTGCAGGAGGGCCAAAAATTTCAGGTTTGTAGTGCAGGCCAAAATTCTGCAGCAGGAGGTCGAAGTTGTGCTACTGGAAGAGATTTGACTAGGTTTGACTGGATCAAGGATACCACATCGTCTGAAGAGGTTGGTCTTGGTCTTGGAGGGTATTGGTCTGAGTCAAAAAGGTCGTGGAATTCATCAATTGAAGAATCTATAAGGAAGAGAAGAGATTTGCGGGTTTTCCTCTCAAGTGGAGAGATTTTGGCTTTGGCTTGCAGCCTATATTCTGTGTTCTTGTTCTTCTTGTTTTGGTAGCTGTTTGATGATATACAAACATAATAACAAGTAATAAATCTAATAAGTAAAAGGACATCACAAGCAATTATCAAGTAACGAGAAATCAGTCTAATAATTGCCCTTAAGATTTCTCAACAACTGATGGCGGAAGCATATGGCATATCATTATCAAGAAGTGAAATGTCATAGGTTGTGAGCTAATTGGCTGTGAAACGCGGGAGAAAAGTTTTCTCCTATGGGTTATTGATACCATCTCTCCATTTGTCACTGTCTCACCAACTATAGCAAACTTATCATGAACTTGTGTGATTTTGGTGAGATAAGAGGTCACAATATCTAATTTGGCCATCTTGGTGTTCTTGAGCTTCTCTTTCAACACTATCTTCCTATTGGAATTATCGCTTTGATAAAGCTTTGTGAAAGCCTCCCACATCTCCCTTGTGTTCTTTTTGATATGGGTGAAAAATCACATGATTCGTCATGGCATCCAAGGTAATCCTTTTGGTTAAATGCTCCCAATTCTACACCATTAGTAGGATGATGAGTCTTGTATTTGCAAACTCCCATATGCATTCTCCATGAGAATCAACGAAACCCTAGCCTTCCAGGGAATGAGTTTTGATGTGCCCTCCAACCTACCCTCAAATTTTAAGCCGGTTGCGACTATCTCCCAAATCAGAGGTTTTACCGTAAAAAATAACTTGTTGCTGGAAATATAGATTTGTTGTAAACCTATATGGAATCTAATTTTCCCTTTTTTATAGTTGATTCTCTGATGCAATGTTAATTTCTTAATTCCGTATCTGGTTTTAGTTTTTTGCATTTTTTTATACCTAGATTTTTTTTCTGCAATTACTGAATATAAAACACATTGGAATTTTTAACATCAAATTAAATTTTGGAAATCTATCTTTCACATAACAATTACACTTACCCTTTATTATCTAAATAATTAGGGCTCCCTTTATGGGAAATGGCCCATAGAGAAAATTGTGGAGAATTTACAACAACTTAGAACCTAGCTTATCAACCCCTGAGAATGTTGAAGAATGTAACTAGGTTCGGTATTCATAATTTTGTATTTGAGTCATAATAAAATATATTTATGAAAAGAAAGAAAAATTAATTTTTTATTATTATTAAAATGACTTATTAAAGCACGGGTTTCATGCTTGGGTCATCATGTTCTAGGTCAAAGTCCCCATTGTAGACTTCTAGGTTTGATATGGAGTCATTAGAGTCGTTGTCCATTTTATGAGATCCTTCTTGGGCTTTTGAATCTTGTAAAAAGAATTATTATTGAGTAAAATAAGTTATTTGTCACCTCCACACCAAGTCTGCCCTTTCTTGATGAAGTCGGCCTACATTAGGGCAATTCGACCTAAAGAAAAGGGTATATATAGAAGTGGAGTTTGATTCATTTGTAGAATTACACACACAAGTTCGATTTACAAACAAGAGAAGCAGAAAATTGCGAAATTGCAGGAAAAAGAGAAGGATTGCAGAGTGTTACCCACCACTTTGTGGATTATATCCCTAGGAGAAAAAATTTCATTGAGATGGTCCTCAGCTGGCAGCCAGTAGCCCCTTGTAGCCACCAACTAGCTCGTTGTACCATTTCTCCGCCACTTGAGCCAACCATGTGGTCCCTCACCCATTTGTCTTGATTGTATGTTTGAAGGTGGGCCTCCCGAACCTAAAGGTATGTCTTGTCATTTGGTAATTGAGTATTGGGTTTACTTATCATGGACACTTCCGAGCTTGGATTAATGGGGGGATTTAGCTGAAAGAGTGGGCTAGGTCTGTGCTTCTGTTCTCTAGACGTCTTTTGGATGTTACCTTTGGATCTTAGTCCCGTGGGATCTCCTTTATTGACCACTTGGTTTTAGTGTGGTACTACATGGAAAACCCCCATTTTGGTTGCATGGTCTCGCTCCCTCATCCACATATATCACTCCCCTTCCACTTATTATAACCCCATTCATCATATTTCCCACCTGTGTCCACGTTTTTTCACTGGGTCCACAAAGGTCTAGCCTCCCCTTCCCATTGCCCCCACCTTGGGTTAGGCTTGGTATGATGCCCTGGAGGTTGAAGCAACTGAAAAGAAAAAGTAAAATCATAAATGGCCACATTCAACAGGAAAATGTACAACAAGATGCAAAAGATGGCTGAGACAAACATATTTAGCACATGGGCAAAAGCCAATACATGAGCTCTCCCCCATACCTATGGCCATCACCTTGGTTCCATAGGCCCTAGATGAGCTTCCTTTATCATTTAGGAACCCATGATTGTCCCAACAACTGGTGGGCAATGAACCGCCCTACCTTAAAGGGGGTATTCACTGCTATATCTTACACATCATGCTCTTATGCTTTGAGCCCTGAGCATTTAATTAAAGAAAAATCATAAAAGACAAAAGTCATATAAAGAAGGGTGGAAAAATCAAGGCCAGGGGACGTCATGTACCGTGATTGCTCCCTCCTATACATTATATACCCAAGTGTGGGCTTCCCTTCTTCTAGCTACCCTTGTACTCCGATATATGTTCCGGAATTGCCCCTTTTCATTCCCTATTCCATTCACTTCTTCATAACATGCCACCACCATTAGAAGGATGTACCTTGGACATACTATCCCCTCTAAAGGCAGAAACCGCCTAATAAGGTACTTGGTTAACCCCCTTAGGAGCTTGGAGACATTAGCACATCCCAAAGCCCACTATGGAAGGGCATGTGAAAATTCGGGAAACACAGAATCCTACTGCAGCGACTGATAGAAGATCTTCTATTTGTTATTTTACTTAACAAATTATTTACTGTGTTCTACAAGCAAATATCAAAATCCATTCACTACAACCTACACAATTAAACCGTGGAAGAGATACAGGTGCGGAAACAAATTTGAACACACATAGATCACATAACCATCCGACACAATTGTTTTGGACTAATGTCCCCTGAAAAACCCAATGCAGGAATACCGATGCAACAAATCTAAGGGTTTATGTTATTATGTTGTAAATTCTGAGTACAAATATGTGATTGACGAGACTCTCAAATCATACAACAAAATTGACAGAAGAGATCTTGTGAGACAAATCTCACTCCACGGGAAACTGACACTGATCTGCACCAAGGCTAGACTGCCCTGCGCTGCCTTTGCGCAGTGACTGCGTCACAACTTGGCTACCCTTTTGCCTCTGTGCTAGTCTCACTGCTGGCTGGAAACTGAGCCTTCGGAAAATCTCTCCGGGGTCTGACACTGGCTTTACGCTGTCTCCTCTGAAGGAAAACATCTTTCCCTCTTGCTCTGCATAGGCATTGCGTCACTGGCTCTGCAATGAAGTCGTGGCTCTCTTTGTCTCTGCTGCTATGTATTCTTCGGCTCAGGAAACCTTCCAACCAGAAATAATACCCCTCACTGCAATCAAGGATCACTTAGATTTGATTTTCGTCCAAGCACTTGCTCCGTTAGAAAAATTCGATCTCTAGATCCTCTGTGTCTCCACGAATGTGTTTTACAAATGACCCTTCAAGTCCTTCTTATAATCTTCTCGTTGATGAATCAACGACCCAGATTAGATCTCTAATCAACGGCTAAGTTTAACTTTTGACTTGATTCGTTTATTGTAGATCATTCTCACTCATATTCTATTAATGCACTTTAATTATTTTATTTTCCTAAGTTTTGACTTATGGACCCTTTAAAAATAATTAATTATTTCTATAGAATACAATGCGAGTGGAATTTCACCAAACGCTTTTTGGGTTATTTAGAATACGTGTCTAAGCCTCTTCACAAAATTTGAGAATTAGAGCACATCCGATGCTACCGCAAATCAACACTTCCTCTTAGCGAGGAATGTGCTCTAACAATATGCCCTACTAAATACTGTTTTGACTTTGAGCATCTCCCTCCACGCTGCTGATGTCTGACATGCTGCCCACCAACACTGTGCGAATGTTGCATCTGTACTACAACTGACACTGCCACTGTCAACCACTGCATCCGTACTGCAATTCCCTCTGAATTCTGCATCTGTGCTGCTGCTGATTTTGCCACTGCCAACTGCTACTGCACTGCATCACAGTTGCTTTCTACAACTAAAAAAAACATCCAAAATTGGACAAGTATACTGCATCTCGGTTATGAAGATCTGAATACTGCTAGCCTCTATGCTGCCTCTCTGAAGTTGCTGCTACTGCTCTGCACTGCGATCCTTTGCGCTGCTCAGACTCTAGCGCTACTAACAACTGTGTTGTCCCTTCAGCACTCCTTTGCACCAACTGGCACTAGTCTATTCTGCTACTGCTGTTTTGGGCTCCCGTAGCAAGGTGATGATCCGAGAGGTGGATTGCTCAAGGATCTTATCGATCTTGTAGATCTCTAGGTATAAAACTCCAAATCATCCCACCTCCCTCTTGGAGGTATATGAGCAATCATCGCAAACTCCTCCTCTATCTTCGCTGCTCCGGTCTTAGGATTATGTTTCTCATCCTTGTCCTTCTTCTTGAGAGGACACTGTGTGGCGTAATGCCCCATCTCGCCACACCAGAAACATTTGATCTTTGACAGATCCTTCTTCCTCCTGCACTGCTCTTGCTGCCCCTTTGATGCAAGGGCCTCGTTCTCTTCATCCTCCTTCTTGATCTTCGAACCGCTGTTGCTACTGCCCTCAAGTTGACGTTCGAGTAAGTCTCTCCGCATCTGTTCTTGTTGAAGAGCTACCCACATTTGCTCCCAGTTCAACAAGTTTCTCTGCCCAGGATGCTCTAGACAAAAACTTGGTAATCCTCGGACACTGAGTTGAGGGCCAATCTGACCATCTCTCTGGCCTTAGGAGCCACTACTACGGCTGCCAACTGATCTCGGTTTTCCTGAAGTCTAGACAGGAACGGATCAATACGCTCTCCCTTCTGCATCCTGGTGATCCGCATTTTCTCCTCCAGAAACATCTTCCGTTGCTCAGAAGACCCCTCACACAGCGTTGCCAACGCATCCCACATATCCTTAGTTGTTCCTTTGGCTGAGGTGTGTGAAAGAATGTGATCCCTCTCTCCATCGAGGATCAACTGCTTGGCTTTAGCCATATTTTTCTTGAAGGCCGTAATGGTGCTGCATCCACTGGTTCAGCCTAAGCACTATCGATAAAGTGCTTGAGGTCATGCTCATCTAGAAGGAAGGAGATCTTTGCTTCTAGATTACATAGTTGGAGGCACCCTCCAATTGGTCTTGGTCACGCAATCCGTTGGTGGCCATCTCTCCCAACTGCTGTCGATCTACTGCCTCTGATCCTCTGCGCAACTGGCTTTACGCACTCCTGATGGAGCAAGCCACAAAATAAACTACTACTACTTGGGCAATCTGAGTTTCTCGGGCCAGAAACTCATTAAGGTCAGAAAATCCCCAAATATGTGTTTTTGCTACGCTTTCCTGACACTCTGCACCAACAATCACTGTTGCGCAATCAACTGCATCCCTCTAATTACTGATTTGCATAGATCTGTTGCGTTGCTCCCTATGCCTCAGACAAACAACACTCTGAAACAATCCTACCTCTCTGTTGGCTCACTTAGAGAGATATTTTCCTTGTTGATCTGGCCCTCTTGGCTTGGACTGCGCACCTCATTGGGAAATTGATCTGTTGCTTACACAACTCTTTGATCCCTAGTTGCTGCTTCAACGCTGGATTTGCTGGATTTGTTCTTTGTCTCGCCTGCACTCAGCTTAAACAAACTCTGATACCATGTGAGAATTTGTGTTACACGGAATCCTATTGCGACAACTGATGGAAAATCTTCTATTTGTTATTTTACTTAACAAATTATTTATTGTGTTCTACAGTCAAATATCGAAATCCATTCACTACAACTTACACTATTAAACTGCGGAAGAAATACAAGTGCGTAAACAAATCTGAACACACATATCACACAACCATCTGACACAATTGTTTTTGGACTAATGTCCATGGAAAAACCCAATGTGGGAAAATCGGTGCAACAAATCTGAGGGTTTATGTTATTATCAGTAAATTCTGAGTACAAATCTATGATTGACGAGATTGTCAAATCATACAGCAAAACTGACAGAAGAGATCTCATGAGACAAACCTCACTACTCCACGGGAAACTGACTCTTATCTGCACCAAGGCTGGACTGCCCTACATTGCCTCAGTGCAGTGATTGCGTCACAACTTGGCTACCCTTCTGCCTCTG
Source organism: Pinus albicaulis (assembly GCA_034641835.2). Classification (NCBI taxonomy): domain Eukaryota; kingdom Viridiplantae; phylum Streptophyta; class Pinopsida; order Pinales; family Pinaceae; genus Pinus; species Pinus albicaulis. Next base: position 749,231,813 of record CM076582.1, on the reverse strand, counting down.
TGTTGGTCTCACCGCTGGCTGGAAACTGAGCCTCCGGAAAATCTCTTTGGGGTCTGACACTGGCTCTGTGTTGTCTCCTTTGCTGGAAAACATCTTTCCCTCTTGCTCTGCACAATGACTGCGTAGGCACTGCATCACTGGCTCTGCACTGAAGCAATGGCTCTCTTTGTCTCTGCTGCTATGTACTCTCTGGCTCAGGAAACCTTCCAACCGGAAACACTGCCCCTCACTGCAATCAAGGATCACTTAGATTTGATTTTTGTTCAAGCACTTGCTTCGTTAGAAAAATTCGATCTCTAGATCTGTGTCTCCATGAATGTGTTTTCCAAATGATCCTTCAAGTTCTTCTTATAATCTTCTTGTTGAGGATTCAACGGCCCAAATTAGATCTCTAATCAACGGCTAAGATTAACTTTTGACTTGATCCATTTATTCTATATCATTCTCACTCATATTCTATTAATACACTTTAATTATTTTATTTTTCTAAGTTTTGACTCAGGGTCCCTTTAAAAATAATTAATTATTTCTATACAATACAATTTGAGTGGAATTTCACCAAATTCTTTCTGGGTTATTTAGAATACATGTGTCTAAGCCTGTGCACAAAATTTGAGACTTAGAGCACATCCGATGCTACCCCAAATCAACAGGGCATGCCATTATGAAGTGTCCACTTGTTGTCCATGGTTTGTAAGCTCTTTTACCTAATTACTTTAATGACTTGTTGTGCTGGAAGGCTAGGGGACACATTGGATCTTATGCCGGATTGCAGATGGTGTCCATTTTGAGTTTGGTCTCCCTATACGGGGTCCTAACTCTCTAGAGGGCTACATTGGCACATGTAGGGTGTGTGTAGAGAGCCATGCGCCTCCATAACAGTAGACAACCCTCCTTGGATCCCCAGAGATGTTCAGAGATTGCTCGAGATCCACCTATTAGACAAAGAAGATGCACCTGGTACATCATGCCCAGCTGGCCCCGCAATTGCGCCATACACTTGGTAGATGACCCAAGACTTGTACACTTATGTGGCATCATTTATTCCATTATCTGAGCCCTTGCAAATGGTCTACAAACATCTTCGAGTTACCTAGAGAGCCATGAGATTATTGGTGTGCCCCCATACTCACTGGGAGCACCACAGGCTTATTGTTTGGAGAACAAAGGGCCACCCCCTTGTCCCTCACTTTTGAGGGTCCTATTCATAATTATGGCACTTATGGACCTCAATCAGGTCACTTGGAGGGCCCTACGACATGCATTGTTTATCATTTGACCCCTTGAAAGGCTTATTATTTCATTTATGCGCTAGTTTGGTGGGTTGGTCACAAAAAGTTAGTTTCTTTGCACATTATTTTATTTTAGGGGCTAATGTAGGCCCGATTAGGTAATTCGAACTCCTAAGAAGTGTATAAATAGGAGTGACATGAATTCATTTTGTATCATCACTAGATTGGGATCATTCTCTCTTTTGAGAACTTCACATTTCCTTCTTGGAGGATGAATTGGAGCATGGATGAATTTTGATGTTTGGATTGGATTTTCTTATCTTGGAGCTTCTTTATTGGCAAATGTATTGATGGTTGGATATATTCTCTCACATGTAAGTACGATATTGATGCTATTTTCTTTTTCTTTGCTGCATACATTGATCATGGGATTTTCGCTATTTTAGGGATAATTGCCTCATGAATTTACTGCTTCATTGTGGAATTATGTTTCTATATAGCATATCTCTATGTATGGGCCATGTTTGTTGAATGAATTGTTCTAGAAATCGAAGTTATCTCGACAAGCCATCTTCATTTTCAAGCGAAGTATAAGCGCTTTAAGGTCACTTTCGTTTTTTCCCTGACGTTGGATGAAGTTGCCCTTAGAGCTTGCTTGAGCTAGAAACGAGATCCTTCTTCATAATTCTTCTTGACTCCATATCCATAAAAGGAATTAGGCACTGATCCATCATAAGGTGATCACCTTAAAACCTTTTTCTTCACCCATTTCCCCTCTTTTCTAGGTTTAGCCAAGCTAGGCCATCTAGGGCATCATTTTCCCAGCAAAGTAGGCATAGAAAAAGTTTGATCTCCTAGCCCCTATTGTGCTGGTGTGTCATTCAGGTCTTCTCCAAATATGAAGAGATTTTGACAGTGGAATTGCGAGATATCCCAAGCCCTAGCTCTGAGATCAAACTTTTCCCTGGTGATCCCTTGGCTAGCCCCTCATAGGATCAATTCGACACCTTTAAGTGAAAATTCTTGTTTTGATCCTTTCTCCTTCCTTGTTTAGGTTAAGATCATCATCGATTGCTTAAATCCCTCTCGTTAACCTGGACTGGGTCCACTTGGCCCCATGTGGTCCCATTTCTTATGAAAGAAAATTCATCAAGGACAACTTGAGAATCCAAGTTTTATAAGGATTTTAGGGATTGGGAAACTCCTTTACAAGTCACATTTCCTTAACCTAGCCCTTAGATCCTCACCTCCTTCCCCTAGAGAGTCTCGTACCTTGCTTAAAGAGCAAGAAAGCCCCATTCTTAATCATCTTCTAGGGAAAGGATCATTGAGGTCACTTCACATCCATTTGTTGATCCATCCTTCATAAGTGACTTCCTATATACCGGGTCCGTAAAGTGTAGAGAGTCTTAGTTGAGGTTAGTGGGCTAAGTCTTCATCGTTGTCCTTGACCTAACAGTTGTCCCTTTAGGTCCCCTGCTAGTTTGAGTGGTAACAAAGAGAAGATAAAATTCGCATTTTTTGGGTCATCTATCTCTCACTCGTGCGAAGTTGCTGGGCAATTACAGGAGGTTGAAAGTTTGAGATTTACTGCAAGTTGAAGTTTAGTTGTAGGAGGTTGAAGTGCTGCTACTAGGTCGAAGTTCTGCTGCTGCTACTACGTCAAAGTTCGGCTGTTGCTAGTAGGTCGAAGTTCTGCTGCTGCTACTAGGTCGAAGTTCTGGTACTGCTACTAGGTTGAAGTTTTGGTTTTGGTACTAGGTTGAAGTTCTGCTATTGCTACTAGGTCAAAGTTTTGCTGCTGCAAGGTCGAAGTTCTAGGTCGAAGTTGCTGAAGAAGAAGGGAGGGCCGACTTTGTGATTGGTGGAAGTCTGTGTCTAGGTTAAAGAGTCTTGGATTATCTCGTCTTGTCTTGTGAAACCACTGAAGGAAGAGGTTTGACTGGGTTTTTCCCTAGATAAGGGTTTTGCCCTGGTTGTCCGACTGCTTCTGGTGTCTTTGATCTTCGTGTTATGGTTTTGGTAATTGCTTGATAAAAGAAGAACACAAGAAAGTTAACAAAAACATAAGATTATCACAAGTAATTATCAACTTAAGAAGATCTTTCTTCCTTTCTGATTTTCCAACAGAGAAAATCCGACACTGCACTTTTGTTGGTTTCTCTCCACTTGTGTGGCCCCCAGAAACTCACACATGCAACTCTCTGCAAATATGGTGCTTAGAAAATTAGTATGGCCTCAACCTCCACTCGATCTTCCTTTGGATTTTTCTCCACTGTTGCAGCACATCCTTTCTCTTCAGCACAAGGTATTATACTCTATTTTTTGTCTTTCTCCTCTCCTCAACCTTTTTTTTATAATTTCTTATTGAGCTAAATCCCTCACCTTAATCTCCAAAGTGATGGATGGATACGATTGAATCCTTACCCACTTGAGACCAGTGATTGAGATTAAAACAAATTCACTATGGTAAATAATTTACTTTTCCTTAGTTTCTTGAGCTCAGTAGCCAACATAACTGATTATGTGCTTTTCCTAAGTTAGACTTAGGCTAGATTACAAAAGCAACTTACTCACTAAATTGAGCAAGTATGCTAAGGAGTCTTTGGACGACTCCCGCATGCTTAACACTTATCCAATAAAGAAGTACTTTTTCATTACTACAATCATCAACACAATTCAATTGTCCAACCTCCAAGGTTTATTTCACAAGGACCTAAGTTTCAACTTTATATCCAAAAATCAGGTCTCCATCTAAAGAATCAAGATTTGCTCCTTGTGGTTTGAATTGGCTCTACATTTTCTAAGTCCTTTGTCAATATATTATCCAATAGGTAAACACTTTCTAGCTTTTATTGAGGTTCATGTGTAATAGGAGGTTGATTGGTTATTCCATTTCATTGTTTTTTGTTCTTTGTTATTAATAGTTATGCTATCCTTCTCCAAGTTGATTTGGTTGTGGGGTTTGCCCTATGCTTTAAGCAGTAATTTTTCTTTATTTTTGTCTTTTTATAATGTCTTTTTCTAAAGAAACCATGGGAGATGTTAGGGTCATCATATTAGGTTTTGGAGTTGCTCTGAAAGTGTTTACACCATGCTTTGGGGGTGCTTCATGTGATGTGGGGTGCATAATTGTTTCCTAATGGACTTGCACATTGGAGCTATCTTGCTTATTGATTGCCTGACCTCATATGTATGTTTGATTGACATTCTTCCTTGGAGTGTTGGAGACCTTTTGCAATGGCATGATGACCTCTTCATGTAGTCAACACATGAAGATAAGGTTGATTTCTTCGATGATGCCTTGCATTGGAGAAGGAGCATTGGGCATTGTGGAGGAGGATGTTGAACACTAGACAATATGGAGTTGCTTGGATCACTTACTAGGAGACTCGTACTTGACTTATTCTAGCTTGTGTTGAGGGAGTGGACTTGTATTTGACTTATGCTGTCCTCCAAGTGGACTGGTTGTGGGGTTTTCCCTATGCTTTATGTATGATTTTTTTCTTCTTCTTATAATGTCTTTTTTTAAAGAAACCATGAAATAAGATAAGGTAAGATAAGATAAGATTATTTTATTAATGTCCAATGAATGACCATAAATAAGTCAATGGAACATAAGGATATAACCAATACGAGTACAATGTGGGAGGGCAAATGCAACTCCTAGAAATGCCAAAGCTAAATCTAGGATAAAATGAAATAAAGAAGGATGGAAGTGTTTATACCATGCTCTAGGGGTGCTTCATGTGAGGTGGGGTGCACAATTGTTTCATGATGGACTTGCACATATCTTGCTTATTGATTGCTTGACCTCATATGGATGCTTGATTGACATTCTTCCTTGGAGTGTTGTAGACCTTGTAAGATCATGATGACTTCTTCATGTCGCTGGCACATGAAGATAAGGTTGATTTCTTGGATGATGCCTTTCATTGGAGTAGGAGTATGTTGAACCGTAGACAATATGGAGTTGCTTGGTTCACTTATTAGGAGACTTTTACTTGACTTATGCTAGTTGGATTGAGGGAGTGGACTTGTAGATGAGTGGACCTGGATATGACAAATTGCTTTGGAGAAGCATCGGAGCACTTGGAGGAGTGTTGGACCTTGAAGGAGTAACACCCTTGACTTGGATCATTGCATATGGATTGTACTCACCTCGGAGCTTGACATGTGTCACTTGTAGAGGAGCACTTACATGTGTGAGCCTACTTGTTTGTGGTCACCTTAGAGCTTGACGTGTGTCACTTGTGGAGGAGCACTTACATGTGTGAGCCCTTTTGTGTATTGTTGGCCTCCCTTATCTCTCATAAGAGGAAAGAGAGTCCTTTTATTCATCATCTTGATTATCTTGTATTTAGAGATGTGAGTTTAAGTATAACTTGATTGGATTTCTTAATTTGTTTATCCCAAAGCCAAGTATCCACTAAAGCATTAGTTCAGCAGTCCTCATAGTAATGTCTTTCATAAATGTGTCTTTTTGTCTAGACTCCAAACCACAACACTTCTTTTTATTCCCCAGAGAATTTTCTAAACTCGTGCATTACTTTCAAGCACCCAATGTTCTACTGAAATAGATAAAAAATATTTTTGTCTTTTCAAAATGATGAATAACTTGTACAAGCATCCAGTTTTTAAATTTTATACATCATGTGAGCCTCGAGATTAATAATATGGTTCTTTATCCTTGCATAAACATACTTTTCATAAGCTTCCTATGAGAGTTTTAATGCTAATTAGGGTGGGCAAGTGGGAAATAAGACCTCTGGTATCTTAATGGGGATCTTAAAGAGTGAATTTTCCAATTATTGATAGTTAGGTTACTTGTATATTTATTTATGTGGGAGTTAGAATGTAAGAGCTAGGATGTTTCTTGGTACTTTTCACACCTAAAGGAACTGAAATTTTCTTCTTGACTGAATGATTACAGGTTATGTCTATTTAGAGACGTGGGAAATTTCACCTGATCATCACTTCCTTGCATATACTGTGTATGTGAAGGAAAAGGAGTTTTTTACTTTATTTATTAAGGATTTAAGGAGTAACTGTCTGCACCACAAACCAACAGTTGATCGTGTTGCTTCACTGGCATGGGCAAAGGATGGATGTTCTTTGTTGTATACTGTAACAAACAGTTCAAAAAGGCCATATCGGTGTGTCATACATTTGGTTTGCTTTGATCAAACTACCATTTAATTTCTTTAACTGGTTTAGTGTTTTCCGATAATATTATTCCACTGCATTAAACGTTTTTTCTTGCTTATCTTATCAGGGTTTTCTGTAGAAGGTTGGAATCAATTGAACCTGACACCTTGTTGATGGAGGATGTGGACGACACTTGCTATATTCATGTCAGAAACACCAAAGACTACGAGCTCATTACTATCAATTGTTCTTCGAACACATCATCACAGGTAGGCTCTTCTATATTTCAAAAAGATACTTGATATCTATGGGTGAATATTTAATTACCAAGGAAGCTGTTTGTTGCTATGCTATAGGTTCATTTTCTCAATGCAGCAAACCTTGGAGCGGGTATGCATAGAGTATGGGACTATGAATCTGAAGTAGATTGCATATTGGAGCACCATCAAGGGTATATATATATGTTTACAGATGCCCCAAGAGATGGGAAGCTAAGCAATGGACATTACCTTCTTCGTTGTCCTGTTGTAGCATGTGACTCAGGTGATTGGGAGGTATGTATGTGCATGTTTTGTCATTTTGAGTTGTTTGTCTCCCTATTTTGCAATATTTACATTACAGAATCCTGTCTCACAAACATAATAGAAACACTTATATGGAACTGAAGAAGCTTGTGCATCTTTGATGGACATGTGGTAAACCGTAAAATAGTTGACTAAACTATTACAGGGGAAGATTTAGTCATAAAATATCAAAAACTTCTGTTGATATTACTCCTTAAGAGAAGACATGCAATTTTCTATATATACCTAATTCTTAATACGATTATGTGGCATCATATTCTTGCTTTGTAAGTTTGTTGGCTCAAAGCACCTGAAACTAATCAGAATGCATCACTATACAAGTGTTTAGCTGTTGAAGAGTGATACATGCTTCAGATTTGATATTTTTAGTTTAGTAGCAAAGAGTTGTATTCCAACTAGGAAGTCCAGATGTCCTCAATAAATCTCTTTTCCTTTGAACCTATCTCATGATTAGTTTTATTCCTCTGAAAGTTGTTTGTTGTTTCCTTAGCTTTTAATCAATGAATGGTTGTGGATCTTACAGGTTCTAACTCCCCTTTACTATGGACCTACTTATATCCTTGTTACCCACCAAAAAGTGGTTTAACTCACAGGATACATTTTTTTTTCTTCCTTGGAGAGCCAGCCAGCCAGCAACACTATTTGATTAGCACATAACATGATTCCAAGATCCTTCATTTCTTGCTTCGGTCAGATTTCTCTAACATTTGATATTCTTCCTTGAAGGAAAGTAAGTCATCCATTGTTAGGTACTTTAACCATTTTGCAATCATGTGCTTTCACTTAATGTTATGGGCATAGTAATATGGATCAAGGAAAAACTAGATGATTGACCAGTCTTGACTGTATTCTTGTTCCCTCACTTCACTTGGGAGGTTAGTTTTTGACTCTAGTCCAATGGAACCTCTTTTGAGGCCTTAGGGTTTTAGAAATGACACTACTTGAGAGGCTTTGGTTGAAGTAGCATTTATAAGACATTTCATACTTTTCCCATTATTTTGTTTCCATTCTTCAATTTGGTGGTAATTGGTCATGGGAATTGGCATCTTTTCATCCTCATCCTTGAGTTTGCACTGTGTTGCATTCATATTATCAAAGTTCCGAGGAAGCAGATGTACCCATTTTTTCAAAGGATCGAGACCGTTGGGCTGTCAGTTTATTAAGTTTTTGTATACCCATTCTGCAAATTTGTAATGTAAATGATGCTAATTAGACCGTGTATGTATGTAACAACCTAGGTAAGCCTATAATTTGGGCGAAAATTTCATTCTAGGAGGTTTTTCGTCTCATTGATTCGTCTGTGTTTCTAAACACGGATGGTTGGCAGAGTTTTTCCCTCATCCTCACTCAAAAGCTAGGGTGGAATTCTTCGTCAAAGTTTTAGGTGAGTCCTAGTGTTTTAGTCGAGTTTTATGTAAAAGTGTTTTGGAAATAATTTAAGCTAATTGGCTAAATTATTTTATTACCAATCACTTGGTCTACTAGATCATGTTGTGTCATAGAATTGGGTGTGTAATTTGAGGGTTTATACCGAACGAGTGTCGCTCCTTTGAGGGTTGAAATGTAATTATCTTAGATAAAAAATATTTTAGTGCATGGTCCCTCATACTTAGACACCATGTCTAAAATATTAGAGGGGGGGAAAATATTTAATCCCCTCAAGTGTCAATTAATTAATTTTTCTGGAAAAAATTAAATTAATCCTAAGCCAAAAAATTAAGAGTCAAATTTAGAGTCTTAGAAAAATTAAATTCTTGAAGTGGAAAAATTCGAGGGTATCCAAGAAATTAATTTTTGGAGGTCCACCATCAAGGGAATGTTGTAAATTTCAAAAAAAATTTCACCCTTGGACCTTGGTGGTTAAGTCAAAGTCAAATTTTTGAGGAAATTAGCTCAAAATAATTATTTTTGAGCTATAATAAAAAATGGGTTTAATCAGAAATTCGAGAATTCCTCAAAATAAAATTTTTCAATGGCAGAGATTAAAAGATCATCTAGGATTTATCGACGAACGAGATTATTCTGACGAGGATCAACCTCACTCAAAAGCTAGGGTGGAATTCTTCGTCAAAGTCTTAGGTGAGTCCTAGCGTTTTAATCGAGTTTTATGGAAAAGTGATTTGGAAATAATTTAAACTAATTGGCTAAATTATTTTATTACCAATCACTTGGTCTACTAGATCATATTGTGTCATAGAATTGGGTGTGTAATTTGAGGGTTTATATCGAATGAGTGTCCTCCCTTTGAGGGTTGAAATGTAATTATCGTATATAAAAAATATTTTAGTGCATGGTCCCTCATACTTAGACACCATGGCTAAAATATTAGAGGGGGGGAAAGTATTTAATCCCCTCAAGTGTCAATTAATTAATTTTTTTGGCAAAAATTAGATTAATCCTAAGCTAGAAAATTAAGAGTCAAATTTAGAGTCTCAGAAAAATTAAATTCTTGAAGTGGAAAAATTTGAGGGTATCAAAGAAATTAATTTTTGGAGGTCGCCCACCAAGGGAATATTGTAAATTTCAAGAAAAATTGCACCCTTGGACCTTGGTGGTTAAGTCGAAGTCGATTTTTTGAGGAAATTAACTCAAAATAATTATTTTTGAGCTATAATAAAAAATGGGTTTAATGAGAAATTCGAAAATTCCTCAAAATAAAAATTTTCAATGGCAGAGATTACAAGATCATCTAGGATTTATCGACGACTGAGATTATTTTGACGAGGATCAAGCCAACTAGCCATTATTTTTCCACTTGGAGGATTTATCTATAAATAGAGTCATTTGTATCTCAAGCCATCTGATGTTTGGCTAAAGTAATTAATGCAGAAAAACTGATGTAATGCTACAGTCCTGCTAGGAATGTTTCTTGAATCATAATAAAGACTTTGGGGTGCAGTTTATGGTGTCTATGTTCTACTGATTAGTGGTATGTGTTGGGTACAAACATCCCTATATTGTATTTAAATTTTTAAATTAAATCATTATTTCATTGTAGATGATAGGAACACTCTTGATAAGTTTTGGGCTTATCTTAGAAGATCCGATTCATTGTTGTTCTAACAGTTTATGCTTGAGGAATTTATAGTGTTTGTAGGTTTCCCAACCCTTGGACTCCAAGTTGACAAACTGTGGGCACAAGCTAATCTTGTTTGGACTTCAAATATTTTTATGGTTTTTCCAGCTTCGCTAACGCTGTAGCTTGCATTTATTTTTCAAAATACACTTAGCCATTTATAAAAAAATCTTCAAAATATTTATTCTCAAAATTCCTTTCAAAAGCATTTTATATTTGTAAATTTTGTAAATAAATTTGTATAATATATTTTGTAAATTATTTTTTCTAACTGGGGTTTTGAGATTTTTGTATATATTGGGGTTTTGGGTGTTTTTTATTTTCATTTGTGCAGGTGAGATCAAGTGAGAAGAGTTGGATTAGAGTTAGATCTAGGCCCTTGAGGGTAAGATCTAGTCTCCAAAATTTTTGCAGGGCCAACCACTGAAGAAAATTTGCAGCAAATTGCAGATCTGAAGGAAATAAAATTTTCAGAGTAAGGGTTTCAAGTTTTAGGGCTCCCAGACCCGAATCTCCCCTCTCTTGTCTTCTAGGGCCCTGCGTCAACCTTCCAAGCTTCCTAGAGGCTGGCCGTAAGCCCCTAAGGGCCTTAGCCTCCTCCCTTGGCTCTGCGTCAAGGGTTTCCGGCCAATTATGGCCTGGCCGTGGGCCTAGAAGGCCTCGATCCCCCTCCTAAGCCCTAGATGACAACCCTAGAGGGCTTGCTGTGGACCTGTAAGGCCTGGCCAAAATCCTCTTAGGGCTTTTTCCTCCCTCTGTAGCCCTCCACTTTCCCCTTTTGCCTCTGCATTGCCCCTCTTCAGCCTTTTTCCTAGCCGCTAGGCCTTCTAGGCCTCTTCTAGCCCAATGCTAGCCCATTTTGGCCTAGCGTTAGCCCTCCTGGGCCCTAGTTTGCCCTCTACCCATCTATGAAATTTCTGTAATGAAGATTGGTGGGTTTTGCATGAAGAGATTGGCTCAAAACTTGTGTTTTCAGGTGGCATCTTCATTGGAAATATTTTCGGCAAATTGGGCAAGTGATCTACAAGGCCTTGGGCCTAGGGTTTGCTCTCTAAACCCTTTTTTTCTCATTGTTTTGCTACAACTGTAATAATTTTTTCATAACAGTGATTTAAGTGCCCTAAATCATCTCTAAATAGTCCAAACACTAATAATTTCATAGTAAAAATTTTCTAGTGTTTTGGCGAGTTGGACACTGAATTTTGAGCTTAGATCTACGTGTGAGGTTGCTAGAATTTTTCTGCATAATCAAATATATCAGATCTGATATAATCAGAAAAGAACACTTTAAGAAGCGTAAAATTGATTGATACAATATCTAGCATATTGCCATAACATCTAAAGTATTTTGGGTATCAATCTTTTGGCATAATTCTTCATTTTATAGTAGCTGATATCTCTGCATAAAAAGTATAATCAGATCTGATATTGTCTGAATATTCCTTCTTAAGAGGGCTAAAAAATCATAATTTACATTGGAAAATCATTAGGCAACTCATCAGTTAATTTTAGTTTTATATGCTTGATAATTTCTTGGTTTGAAGTGGTATATATGTTGTTGTCCTATCTATCATATAAGTGGTTTTGTCATGATTAAATTTTGTTATAGTTGTTTATGCTATTGAAGTCTAACATCTACTTGTCTTGTGTTAGATAAAAAAATTCTTAACTTGGCACTAAAATCACACAAACATCTAAGCTTTAAATCTTCTAATCTCATTGATGGTTTAAGTTATTTGAGCATTAAGATCTAATTGGCATTTTTGTGTTCAACATCTAATTGAAGCATTGTTGAGAAATCATTGGATAATTGCTCTAAGAAGCTTTGGTAACTTTGTTATCTATCTTAAGCATTGGCATCTTAAGTTTCATTGGTTGTCATTCTAAGTGTGTAATATTCCTAATTAGCAACAGCTAATTGGAATATTCGACTTTGTATTGTTTTGCCATATGTGGTTTGTAGATAAATAAAAAAGTGAGTAAAAGGGGGTCTAACTCACTTTAGTGGAATAAAACACCTTCCTAGTAGCACAACGTTGTAACTTAAGGGGGGAGCCAAGGGGGGCCACACACCACGTGGAGGAGAGAGAGACTACGTTGGTTTTGGAGGGAAACCAATGCTATAAAAGGTGGAGGAGCCTCTTCATTTGGGGCATTCTTGTTGTTGATGATATTTGAGCTAGACTTCTGTCTTCTTGAGCACGCTAGCTGTTTAGCCTGTCTGCAGCACTGTTTAGTGCGATTGAGTGTCTCCGGTCGGAGATCTCGCCCTTAGCCCTGGGGGACTTCGAGTGCCTGCTCGGGCAAGGTCTTTTCTACAGTTTTCAGCGGAGGATTTGGTTGTTGATTTGCGGAGGAGCTGGGCTTCTTTTAGTGACTGCGCAGTCCCTAGGAGAGAGGACGCAGTTCTTGGAGGAGGTGTTCTATTGCGGGGTTTTCTGCAGGAGATTCAGTGAGATTCGGTGTGGAGGTTCAGTCTTTATCAGTGGGAGATTTTCCGGGGAGTTTGTGGCCCGATTTCAGCATATATCATTTGGCATCTGCGCTGGGCCTGGAGGGACAGCGTTTTTCCTGGAGGAGGGTTTCTGGGGTGATTTTCGGAGGCTGACCATTTTCTATATGGTTTCTGGGTTTTGTCCGGGGTGGTGAGTTCAGGTGGTCTGCCGATTTTCAGCTCATTCCGGCAAGGGGATCAACCCCTAGCTTCAGTTCATTCCAGCAGCAGCAGTTTACGGCAGTTTCTTCCAGCAGCTGGGATGCAGTTTCTTCTAGCAGCCATTTCCTGTTTTTCTGAGAGGGTTCTTCACTTGCCTTGAGCAAGGATAGGTGCATTTATTCTGATTATCCATTGTATCTCATTATATTCTCAGATTAATAAAATGGCTTAGCATTTCCGGCATTTTCATGTGTATTTGCTTTATGTTCTATTTCCGGCATTTTCTATATTGTCGTATGCTTGTATTGCTGTCTATTTCCTATTGGGGATATTACAGTGGTATCAGAGCATAATTCTGGCTCAGCCTGTGGTCTATGACATCGGGAAAGAGATCATACAGAGGTTTGCTGGAATTTTGGAGAGCAATAGCAGTTGCAATACCAAAAACGAAATTGGAAAAAGGGCCAAAATATAAAGGGTCAAATTTTGAAGGTTGGAATTAGAAGAAACGTTTTCTGTGTTTTTCTGGGTTTTGGGCAAGGATGACCTTCCCAAATTCCTAGAATTTTCTGAATAGTTTCAGTGGGTAAATCGGAGGTCGGAATCAAGCAGTAGTATGGTTTTGCAACAGCCGTGCAGTTTCTGAGGAGCCTGTAGACACATAGCAGGAAGTGCCAATGGCAGACAAGGAGGATGCGAGGATATTTAGAGATGTGCTCCTCCAACACATGCAGGATGTGTCACAGAGACTCACTGCGCTGGAGGTTAGACAGCGAGAAACCCCAAGGGGTTTTCAGATTGGTGAGGGATCAGGCACGTCACACCATATGCCGGAGCGTGATGCTATCCCCATCATGGCATCGCATGCACCCACGCAATCCACTATGCCCACTTTCCTAGCAGAGGACACAGGGGCAGCAGCACAGCGGGAGCTGGAGGTTGACCCTGGCCAGATGGATGCCTACATTGCAGAGTACCTGGCACGAGGGCCGGCGATCAGAGATCTTATCTCATTTAGAGATTATGTTCAGCTCCAGCGTGATGGTAGACCTCGTGATCATCACAGGGGACACAGACATCATCATGATGACCACCGTGCAGCTAGCAGATTTCATTTGCCCATGTTTGATGGCTCATCAAACATTTCGGCAAAGTCTTGGGTAGAAAAGTTGGACATCTATTTCCAGCTTAATCAGATGTCGCAGTCAGAGGTCATTAAGGTGGCAACATTGCACTTGGAGGATGAGGGCACATAGGGTTGGAGGGAGTCTGAGGTTACACCTAGTGTGACACAGGATTCACCCTCATTGGAGACCTCCTTGGCCATGTCGGTTGATGTGGTAGTGGAGAAGGTAGAGCCTACCTCAGTAGAGCCATCCATTGAGGTGATGACCGGAGTCGTGTCCGAGTCTTCAGGTGGTAGCAGCACACGACAGATGGGTGAGGCGTTAGGAGATATATCCACCTTCGATGAGGCACTAGCAGGTACAAAGGTATTGGATGATGGTCGCAGACATCGGTATCATCGACTTCGGACGGACCTTCGAGTTTTGAGAGAGAAGGCCACGTCAGTACGGGAGGCCATTTTGTTGCAGGACCAGGAGCTGGAGGGTATGAGAGTGACTTGTGCCAAGTCGGCGGCCAAGTTGGTCCTCATTGGGGAACGATTGGATTCCCTGATGGTACAATCAGAGGGCACGTTCGAGCATCAGATCATTCCCCTTCAGGCATGCATGGATGGGACTAGCAGTGTTGTTGGGTCATCTCTTCCCGTTGGAGAGAGAGAGGCAGAGCCACCTAGTCAGATCTCATATGTTGACTTGGATAGCGATATGAGACAATCAGAGTTGCACAGGGTACAACATCCACATGTTGAGGTTGGATGGCGAGAGATTCTGAGTTGGTACTCGGTGGAGCGGGCTATGGAGATAGTGAAGGATCCGAGTGTGGCTCAGCAGGATTTTCTATGCATGGGGAATACAGGAACCCCAGATTGGCATTGGGATCCAGGTGGGATCACCTATCGTTTCCCAGGCAGGTCGGCTGACTATGCCTTGGAGAGTACAGTTGGCCTAGTAGTAGAGCATGTGCAGTTTCGGTCAGCTCCAGTGGCCAACCAGTTTATGGGCAGACTCCCTAGGTTGTCTTGGCATGACATTCATTCACGGGATCACGGGGTGGTCAGCACACCTTGGCAGGAGCTTGTCGGAGGAGGTGGCATTGGCAGGCCACCAGATGGCACCTTGTATGGGGCCAAGGATTCTTCACCTTTGTGTGGGGCACAGAGGACGCAGCGGAGCCGAGAAGTGGTGGTAACACTACTAACACGCAGGGAGATTCACTTCTCGAACCCCTTGAGGAGGATTTGGAGTGATGGTCCTTTCGTCGGCAGGTATAGTGATACGACGGTGGAGACGATGTTACCGATTGGTGGTAGTCCGACATGTAGAGGCACAGCTCTAGGTCATCACATCCAGGGATGTGTGGGAGCCTCTAGCATTGAGCGGTGGATTGCCGGTGGACATGGAGTAGCATGGTGGTGTACCGTAGTGTGTGGGACTGCATTGTGGAGTAGGGGTATCCTACATCACATTGAGAGCATGCGGAGAGTGACCGATGCCCGGACACAGTCAGGGCATGAGATGGTACAGGGTGCTACAGCAGTAGCACATGGTAACCAGCAGTATGCTGAGGTATGCCTCAGTGTGCAGTGGCATGATGAGGAGTATATGGATGATCAGTGGTATGCGAGGGCATACGGTGCTGCACAACAGGGTCTTAGAGCATTGCTTCCAGGGAGACTCATGGACAGGGACATCGGGCTTACCTTTGGGAGTAGTTCACCCAGGATCGATGGAGAGACAAAGGAGCGATACTTGGCAGTCTCTGTGGGGACTCACACACCTGACTCGCTTCGACATCACTCACAGGTACAGTTGATTATGTTTTTGACCTTTAGCACTTTGGGCGTGAGCAGCAGGGTACGCGAGGTTCACCCAAGATGTTTGGATGACACTCAGTACACTAGGCGAGAGACTTCTCAGCAGTGGCACTGGGTTGGTGTGCTAGTTGACAGCCACAGGTTGGGGGATGAGATGATCCTTTGCGGAGGTGGTGCATCAGTCATCACTGAGCCTACGCTTGGGGAGTAGGTCATGAGGGAGACATGCATCACTTTTCCCTCACGGCATGTCGAGAACATGCATGGGCAGAGGATACTGAGTACAGCAGAAGTAGCATCCTAGTATGTGTTTGGGCCCCAGACACTGTATCGACACTTTATCGAGAGGATGGGTGCCCACGTTGAGTCGATGAGGGATATGCGACTAACATTGGGGTCAGACATCGAGGTGGGACAGTCATATGCACTGACATCGAGTACGGTGACAACAGTTGCAGGTCCGTATTCTCTAGAGGTTTTGGAGGTCGATGGGATTGTTCTGCAGGGGACCAGTAGACAGCGGGAGCATGACATTCCTGATCAGGAGTGGGAGGAGTTGTTGGATATGGTGGAGCATCCATCTGTGGGTCGACACGGGAATGAGACGCAGATAGGTGCACACACAGTTAGCAAAGCTGCAGTGTTTTGAGTGTGTAGCACTCTCTAGGAGTACATCGATGGAGCTTGCAGCATATCTTGCCCACTTTGGCCCATTATAGAGAGAGGGGCTTCCTTCTATAGGCAACTTTCACCGGCAGACAGGGCAGAGCAGTGGGAGTTGATTACGAGTTGGCGACAACACTCCCGGCATGTTCCATATGCAGTTGTTATCGCTACATCAGATTCTTCTTCCATGATGGACTGGCGGGAGATCATGAGTTGGTACCCTCTTGATGTTATGGTATTCTTCGGAGGGAGCACAGCGGAGCAGGGGCCCATGGACATAGCACATGTTATAGATTCCAGCTGGCAGGGGGACACAGGTCATCATTTCTTCAGCACCCCATCCCAATTTCAGGGGAGTAGGATCAGCATGGGATTGAGTCAGGACTTGGACTGGAGAGAGATGAGGAGTTTGTATGCAGTTGGTGGGGCAGTATATGCAGTTACAGGTGTAGTACAGCATGAGCCTGGGAGCATTGATGCCAGTTGGTGGTCTTCACCCCTGAGAGCATCAGTTATAGCTAGAGATAGTGCGTAGCCTGAGCCGTGGGACTTGGGCGATGATTGGCCCTGGTGGCATTGTGAGCCGAGAGGACTGTTGGTCAGTGAGAGATCAGTTTGGGATCCTGGCATTGAAAGGACCCTTCATGTCAGGGTGATGCAGAGGTCAGAGAGGGTTCAGGGGCACATCTGGGACCCAGGCACATTTTGCAGTGTTAGTGGGGAGCATCGGCTAGAGAGGAGGCTTGTTCAGGCTTTGTTGGAGGACAAGCAGTTTTTTCCGGATGAGGATGCCACTTGGGAGAGCGAGGAGATTTTGCAGCATCCATCACCTTAGTTGCTTGAGGACAAGCAACATTTTGCCGGGGGAGACTGTAATATTCCTAATTAGCAACAGCTAATTGGAATATTCGACTTTGTATTGTTTTGCCATATGTGATTTGTAGATAAATAAAAAAAGTGAGTAAAAGGGGGTCTAACTCACTTTAGTGGAATAAAACAGCTTCCTAGTAGCACAACGTTGTAACTTAAGGGGGGAGCCAAGGGGGGCCACACACCACGTGGAGGAGAGAGAGACTACGTTGGTTTTGGAGGGAAACCAATGCTATAAAAGGTGGAGGAGCCTCCTCATTTGGGGCATTCTTGTTGTTGATGATATTGGAGCTAGACATTTTGTCTTCTTGAGCACGCTGGCTGTTTAGCCTGTCTGCAGCACTGTTTAGTGCGTTGAGTGTCTTCGGTCGGAGATCTCGCCCTTAGCCCCGGGGGACTTCGAGTGCCTGCTCGGGCAAGGTTTTTCCTTCAGTCTTTTGCGGGAGATTTGGTTGTTGTTTTGCGGAGGAGCTGGGTTCCTTTTGGTGACTGCGCAGTCCCTGGGAGAGAGGACGCAGTTCTTGGAGGAGGTGTTCTATTGCGGGGTTTCCTGCAGGAGATTCAGTGAGATTCGGTGTGGAGGTTCAGTCTTTATCAGTGGGAGATTTTCCGGGGAGTTTGTGGCCCGATTTCAGCATATATCATTTGGCATCTGCGCTAGACCTGGAGGGACAGCGTTTTTCTAGGAGGAGGGTTTCTGGGGGTGATTTTCGGAGGTGGTCCATTTTGTATATGGTTTCTGGGTTTTGTCCAGGGTGGGGAGTTCAGGTGGTCTGCCGATTTTCAGCTCATTCCGGCAAGGGGATCAGCCCCTAGCTTCAGTTCATTCCAGCAGCAGCAGTTTACGGCAGTTTCTTCTAGCAGCTGGGATGCAGTTTCTGTAGCAGCCATTTCCTGTTTTTCTGAGAGGGTCCTTCACTTGCCTTGAGCAAGGATAGGTGCATTTATTCTGATTATCCATTGTATCTCATTATATTCTCAGATTAATAAAATGGCTTAGCATTCCCGGCATTTTTATGTGTATTTGCTTTATGTTCTATTTCCGGCATTTTCTATATTGTCGTATGCTTGTATTGTTGTCTATTTTCCCATTCGGGATATTAAAAAGTGAGCATCTCTTAACATTGGTCATTGACATATCTTAAATGGTCTCAAGTAATCATTGTTAATTGCTGAGCATCCTGTTGAGTGATCTGTGATATTTCAGTTCATTATTAAGTACTCTTGCTACAAGGTAATTAACATTAAGTACTTAAGGAACTTAAACAAT
This sequence comes from Pinus albicaulis, assembly GCA_034641835.2. Classification (NCBI taxonomy): domain Eukaryota; kingdom Viridiplantae; phylum Streptophyta; class Pinopsida; order Pinales; family Pinaceae; genus Pinus; species Pinus albicaulis. The sequence continues at coordinate 749,213,370 of CM076582.1, read as the reverse complement.
CTTAACTCAAGACTGTTGGTCAAGGTTGTCATTGATGTTGATATGGCATTAACTGAGATGTCAATATTCTTGAGATGTCTGGTTCAAGATGATGATGCCATGCCATCAATGAAGATGTCAAATCACGAAGAAGTCAAACCACTAATGAAAGAAGCCCTAAGAAGTCCTTGATCTAATGTTGCATGCACTTGATGATCTATAACTTAACCCTTGATGTTATGTGATGATGTCATACACTTTGATACTTGATGATGACATGTGATGATCATGGTTGGAGATCATTTGAGGGTTGGAAGACTATTTTGGAGTTCTCCTAATAATGCTGCACTATAACATATCACTGCACCATTATGTGATGACATGAGCGATGCACTCATTGTTGGACATTACCATGATGACGTGGATGTCCTACATGTTCCTATGATGATGAAGAAGCCAAACAATGGAGAAGCCAAACAAAGAAGCCATATTGTCCTAATCATCTTCTGCACTAAAGATTTCAAAAGTAGTCACAAAGAAAAATAATTTTGGACAGCTTGGAGGCATCCTTTCCAAATGAATCCTACACCATCTTAAAGAGGATTTTTTTCCTCTTTCTAACGAGCCCTTACTTGCCCTCAAACTCCCAATAGTTTGTGAGAAATTGAATTTTTAAGTTGAAAAATATATATAGTTTTGCCTAGCCGACTTGAGCCGACTTGTGTATGCTCATACTCCTTCACCCAACCGACGTGTCTATTCATATAACTCCAAAACCAATATATATAGACGTCTAAAACACTTCATTTGATCAACAATTTTCGGTGAAGAACATAGTTAGGAGGCACAAAAGTTACAGGAGGTCGAGAGGACATAAAAGTTTAATGTTTGGGCTAATTTTTGTGTTGGGCTATCACTCAAAGCTAAACATACATAAGTCAGATCTGCTTTATTTGCCTCAAGCTCGGATCTAGGTCAATCTTCATTGCAACAAAACCTGTGACAAAGTCTTACGAGAGGCAGACTTGTGGAGAGGCTCTAGCAACTGTGTCAACCACCTTGGATCTGTGAGCTAGGAACAAGTACCTGTGAAAGACCTCATCTTGGAACTGTAACAACTCAGACAGCCACCTGTAGAAGCTAATTTAGATCTCGGATCACTAGTTGGAGATGCTGAGTTATACTGCAGATTTGTTAGCTCAGATTCATGGAACTCGGATTGCAGTCCTAATACCTTAGATAGTTGTTTGTGGAGCTCTCTTCTTTGGAACTGTTTAGAGGACAGAATTATGTCAGTGGTTTTGGGCATAATATTTCAGTAGTGATCATCATTTTTGCGAGCCTTTTTGAAGCTATAGCAGAGTCTAGTTTTTGGTTTTTGAGCTAAATTTGAGAAACTATTTGGAGCGTTGTTTTTGAAGACTTTTCTAGTGCTTCTTGTAATGAAAATTTGAAGAAGGCTTTGATGATAGTCTGAGCAAATCTTGAAGGTTTTCCAGATCAGATCTTGGAGCTTGTGTGAAGCAGAACATGGGAGCATAAAAAGAGCAGTTGGAGCAGACTCTTACAAGCCCATATCTGAGACTAAATATCTCAGACTTGTGACTGACAAATTCATTGTTTGGAGATCAGTGTTCTGAGTACATACTACCTTTGCAGTGAATCTGTTGTGACAGTGACACCTTGCAGACAATTTGTTGAAGAATCATTGAGCAGCTCATTAGAAATCATTTTGAAGTCTTGTTAAAGCAACTCATTGGTATCACTTGAAACAGTCTATTAAAGAACCCTTGAAGAACTTTGTGAAGCAGCAAGGGCTAAGACACCATGGGCAGCTACACTTATGTGATGGAGGGCTCGAACAACTAGATATAGACTTACGATCATTGACTGTTGAAGACTTGTGAAAGTGTTGGTGCAGTTGTAGTGTTAGTACAGGGTGGTGCAGATTTGGTGAGTTGTGGTGAAGAAGTGTTGGTAAAGTACTGGTGCAGTGTGACGCAGAACCATTGGTGCAGATTTGGTAATGAAGAGTGATAATGATGCTTATTAGAGGAATATTGCAGAATCCAGACAAGGTACAATGATCATCTTGGGATAGTGAAGTGAAGCTCAAGCACAAGTCAAGTCAAGTGCAAACCAAGAACAGTGAAGAAGTTTGTTGGAGTCATTCAACCTTAAGAAGTCTTGTGGAGAATTTTGAAGATCATGATGCATCATTGATGTCATCATGATGTGACTTGAAGATTTTGATTCGGTACCATGAAGGACAACGGAGACACCTTCATGTGAAGATCAAGGTTGTTATTGATGACGTGATGTGGAAACTAAGTGATGGCATAGCTGAAGATTGACAGGGCTCGTTGAAGAAGACATTGGGAGCCGTGAAGAATAACCAAACATATTTTGACAAAGTGAAGTTGAGGGTTGGAGCCCAAGAGGTTGGAGCCTCATAGAGACAAGGTCGGTGCCTTGGAAGATAGGGTTGGAGCCCTAGAGGATTGGAGTCCTCAAGAAACTAGGTTGGAGCCTGTACCAGAGATAGGGTTGGAGCCCTAGAGGTTGGTGCCTCAAATTGACAAGGTTGGAGCCTTGGAAAGACCAAGTCGGTGCTTGGCACAATACAGGTTGGAGCTTGGAAGATTGGAGTCTTCATCTAGAGTTGGAGCCCTATATCATTATTGTACTTGACTTATTGTAAGGAATAAATTAATATAAGTATCTATTCCATCATTGTTCATTTTGTGTTCTAAATATAAGTGATTTAACTGGTAAAATTAACAATTGAAAAGAAATACTGATTCACCCCCCTCTCAGTATTTCCAACAAAGAGATATTTACATTCCTTGCATAAGCATTCTAGGCTTAAGTGTATTAATAATTTACCTCCAGGCATAAGCTTGGTTGATAGACTCATAGGGCCATCGCTTTCCACCTAGCTTGAGGGATTTAGCCCCTTTTTAATGGTTAACTCGGTGACCTTGCAGTCATCATAGCCACAGTCTCTGCAGCGCCGGAGGCACCAAGTGGTTGGAACACAGGGGGAGGTATCATTAATCAAGCCTCTACTTGCTTCTCGTAGGCTTCCATCCCACAACCTACTCTAAAGACTGATATTGAAATAGTTAAGAGGGAGGTTCCATTTAGAATAGGCCTCTAATTTAAAATTAACCAAGAGCCTTGCATCACACCTAGGTCTTAGGATTTGCATAATATATAGGTTAGTTAATCACTTAAGCAGCTATTGTCGATCTGATTACTTGGTATTGATTTATAATAAGCAAGAATTTTGATTCCATAAGGCACTGGTCTCATATTTGAATCTAATCTAATCATTGAATCTTGCTAAAGTTAACTAAGTAGCTAGGCCACTCAATCGTGTCTCTCGGACCTGTTGGTTCCCAAATGGTCTTTCATCATCTCATTTCATAGGGACTACCCCCCATAGCATGCTGTTGGGAGACAACTAGAACGGAGTGGGTGGGGATCATAGTGACAACCCCCACCCTGAGCCGTTGTCGCATTGCCTGTACAATCTGAGCGACAACATTTTTTGGCGTCGTTGTCGGGGACCAATTTATTGGACCTTGGTGTTGACGACAACCATTAATCTTCCATCATTTTTCATCTTTTGATATCTTACTAATCCTCTCACCTTGTTTATTCACACCTTTAACATCTGAACATTTAGGTTGGTTTCTTGTTTGGGTAGCGACTTCACTTGTTCAACCATTCCCAAGAGCTTACTCGAGAAGGAATCTTGGTGGCTTGGTTAACCTCACTCCTTATCCTGAAAAGGTTTTAAGAGCCTATTTAAACAAATACATTCTAGAGAGCATTTAAATTTTCTCGGACAAGAAGCCCTCCTTTATCTCCATTTTCTTTTCATTGATCCCGTCAATCAAGACATCATGGGCGATTATTACAGGCCTTGCAACTTCACAGATGTCCAAGGGTATCCTCACAACCTTTCAAATGAATCTACCATGAGAAAGCTCCCGACCTTCCAAGGAAACAATGCCATGAATGTTGAAGCTCATATAAAAAAATTCAACACATTTGTGCAAAGATTCGCTCACGCTGTTGCCTACAGTCATGAAGATGTCAAAATGAAGTTGTTTTTTTATCATTGGAAGATAGTGCTCTTGACTAGTTTCATGATAAAACAAATGACACCTTTGACTCCTTAAGAGCCCTCACTGATGCATTCAAAGATAAATATGGGGATAAGAGGGCAGGAAAATACTTAGTCAAAGAGCTAAATACTATAAAGAAAGGAGAAAATGAAACAGTGGAAGAATTCATTCGAAGATTTAATGATCTTCTAAAAGATATGACTCAAGATTACAAGCTTCCTGACAAAATAGTCTTAGAACAATATCTAGAGGCCTTCAATGATGATACACAATATGAGATTAGACGTGCCAAGTTGGCTACTTTAGCCACTGCCCAAAGTACAACTGAAGAATTGGAGAAAGATAGGAAAGCTCCCAGTAAATCAGAGAACAATATCTTGAGGTTTTCAAAGATGATACTCAATATGAGATTAGATGTGCCAAGCTTGCTACTTTAGCCACTGCCCAAAGTACAACTGAAGAATTGGAGAAAGATAGGAAAGTTCCAGGTAAATTATAAATCCTAAGCTTTGAAAGAGGTCCAGTTAAATCTAAGGGAAAAGAAATTAAAGAAGAAGAACATGACTCAGTTAAAGAATTGACTCGAGTAATTAGAGAAATGAAAATTGAGAATGCCAGATAAATAAATGATATGCAAAATCATCTAATACAAATGGAAAGAAGCCAAATGTAGAATATGTCGCCTAGGAATAACAATAATAACTAGGGTAACAATAATCCATGGGCAAGAAGAAATACCCCTAATGATCAGAGGCCTCCTACACCGCTTGAGTCTACTCATATTGTTGATGAGCCTATTCCTTTCTACAGACCCTGTGAAACTTTCCATGAAGAAAGTACATGTGCCTTTGCTAGAAGAATCTGTAATATCCCGAATGGGGTATTATGCCTAAATTTGTAGGAAATAACGTAACCCAAAATTTTGCTGTAAAATAAACATTTATTGATAGAAGATTGCCATGTAAAATAAAAACAAATAGAACATTGCAATCCATTAACACATTGAATAGGAAGAATCTCAACTTTTTATTATAAATGGCAAGCTAGGGTTACATGGATATCTGACCCAAAATAGTTGAGATGGAAAACTGGCCTCCAATATAATTTGTCGCATTGCATTGGCCACCAAAACTGAACAACTGCACTCTCCCTCCAACAACTGCCACTGAATCAACTGAAGACAATGAAGCACCAATTGAGGATCTGAATGGTCTTCACTCCAATATCCTTGAAGCTCTGTGAAACTCCCGAGTGAAGTCTCCTCAAGGAGAGTTGAGTTTCCGACCAACACTCGACAACATACCCGAGGGTTTCTGTCCTGGGGCTACCAATGGAGAAGAGAACTGGGTTCTCAACCTCACATACAAGGAAAGATGTCAAATCGAAGATATTCCTCAATGGCCTCCTCCTCTTCTTTTATAGATCTCATGGACCCCTCTAGAGCCTTCTATTTTATTATTATTTTAATCATGGAGCACTTTTCCCTCATATTTTCCAATTAAAATATTCATTTTTAATGCATAAAAGAGTAAATAAGCTACCATGTCTCCTCAGGTCACTGAAACTCGTGTCCAACCATTCCATCATGTAGGTATTCCCGTTCCGGTTATAATGATCTATTACACTAAGGTGTTCTATTACATATTCCTCCCAGAATGCCACCTTGAGCGTAATTAATTGAATTAAGCCCAAAAATAACTCAGTTTTCCGAAAGTTGTCGTTCTGCACCGGAACGAAAGGAAAACTGTGCGGTTGATGGAATATATCAAGCGAATGCCACCGACCCTCATAGAAATTCCTCAAAACTCCTCCAAAAAGTCCCTGGGCCCGCTGATGACTCCAACTTGTACCTGTGATCTATCTGCTCCCAACTTTGGAAGTCCATCCTAACCCTGTCATAAGGAACACCAAAAAAAGGAATATTACAGACCTTCCGCCCCAAGATTGCTTGCCCTCAAGCAATTCAAATATGTGGGCCACCCTTCTGGCCTGATGCAACTGAGACCCAATGCCCGGATCCCATACAAACCCCTGGGTGCTGCTATGCTCCTGTGTCAAGCCACTCGAAACATACCCCCCAAACTGATCTCTCATCGCACCTGTCATCAATCAATCCTCTTGGAGTCCAACGCCACCATGGCCAATCATTGCCCGAATCCCATGGCTCGGACTGCGCACTGTCTCTAGCTGAAGCTTTCGCCCCATGAAGCGAAGACCAACTCAGCCACTCTCTCCAATCCAACCTCCAGCCTAGGCCGAGGTCAATCCTGATCTGCGAATGTCGAGCTAGTGGTACTGAAATACTGATGGACTATTGGTCCACAATCCATGGCCCAATGGAACATGCAACATCTCTCTCGTCCAAGTGCTCCTGTCAAAATGTACCCAGGACTAAGAATGATACTCCATTAATAGGATACAAGATCATCACCTCCCTCCAGTCCAACTCCTAACTCAATCCAATGCTAACCCTGCTCTCCTGAAGTCGGAATGGAATACTGAAGAGCTGTCGACCCGTGTCCTACTACCAACTAGAAACTATAGCATCTTCCATGTCTAAGGGTCCTTGCTCCGCTATGCTCCTGACTAAGAAGATTGTACCATCAATAGGATACCAACTCATGATCTCCCACCAATCTACCCTGGAAGAAGAATCAAATGCAGTGACATCTGAATACAGAACAAGTCTGGTGTGTTGTTGCCAGACCGTACTCGACTCACGCTGCTTTGTCCCGCCTGTCAATGAGAACTACCTGAAAAAGAAGGCCCCTTTCTCTATAATAGGCCAAAATGGGCAAGATATGCTACAAGCCCCATTGATGTACTCTTGGAGAGTGTTGCTCCCTGAAAGTACTGCATCCCCGCTAACTGTATGTGCATCTACCGACACGTCATGAGTGGGTCGGCCCAAAGATGGATGCACCCCCATCTCCAACAACTCCTCCCTCTCTTGATCAGGAATGTCATACTACTGCTGTCTACTAGCCTCCCGCAGAACTACCCTATCAACCTCCAACATCTCCTGAGGATAAGTATCTGCAACTGCTATCACGCTGCTGTGAAATTTTCAAATCTGAAATACTACTGCAGTGATAGAGTTATTTCGCCTACTTATTTATGATAAGTTATTTACAAATTTCTTTTGGTAATTTTGAATTAAATACAACTTCAGTAATCACTTAATCATAAGCAAAGAATAGAACAAAACACCTATAACACAATAGAGACAATCACATGTACACAGTTATTTTTGGACAATTGTCCCCAGAAAAATCCAATGCAGGAAAACCGGTGCAGCAGATGAGGGTTTGTATTAATCTTCAACAATAAATCTCTTACAATAAGTAGACAAGCAACCTTTCTTAAGAAAACACCTGAGATAAATTCTCAAAGTCCTTTCGAAGAATTTCTGACACCCGGAAGGCACCCCAGCATCCTCTGCGTCACTCTGTGTGCTCTATTGCGCAGTCCCTATGCTGGACTGCGTCATTCTGCGTGGGGACTCAGTGCTGCTTGGCCTCTGTGGCCCTCTGCGTTCTCCTCTTTCCTTTCTCTGTCACTGCTGACTTCCCCTTCTTTTGCTTCTGCAACTCTGCCCTGCAACTCTCCCTCTGAAATTGAATTCTATTCCTTCAGAATCTATTTCCTTCGGGTACTGAGTGTGTGCCCGGCTTGCTTTCCAAATGACCCTTAAGCCTTCTCTTATAATCTTCTCGTTGATGAATCAGCGGCCCAGATTAGATTTCTAATTAATGGTTAAGATTAAAACATGACTTGATCTTCATTCTCTAGAAGATTCTCTCTCTTTGTTTTATTAATACATTTTAATTATTTAATTTCCCCAAGTTTAGACTTAGGGTCCTCATTAAAATAATTAATTATTTTAATAAAACACAAACCGAGTGGAATTTCCATGAACGGTTTCTGGGTTCTTTGGAATACTGATATCCAAGCCTCCTTACAAAATTTGAGACTTGGAACACTTTCCAAAGCTACAAAACTCAATACCTACTAGTTGTTTGTACATATGTCTACTCCTCCTCCATGGCTGACCCCAAGGTTAGTCACATATCCATCACAAACTCAATGTGAACCTCCATCTAGCTCTCCCCAAAAGGACTATCATGCATGTTGTACATATCCTCCTCCTCTGCTAACTCATGCTCCAACATATGCTGCTCCGGCTGAATCGTAACAAGTGGCTCATCACCCTGAGTATCTCCCATAGGGTCGCCTGACTGTCCATCGTGCTCACTGGAATACAATTCTGGCCGATGGTCATCAACTCCACATAACTACTCATGCTCCCCAAAAGCATCTTCAAGTGACCCCATGGAATCATTCGAAGAAGAGTCCTCATCCGGACATACAGAAGGAATGTCCTCCTGCTCTACTTCTACCACCTCATCTGCATCTCTCAAACATGAGTGACCCGACCCCCAAGGTTCTTTGCAGATGAAGCAAAGTCCCTTCCTCCTTAGCTCATTTTTGCTGCCTGATCCACCAAACTGGAGCAACTCCTCCCTGGACATATATCTCCTGAATAGTCCAATGTTCTGCTCAACCAACCCTTGGGCTAGCTCATCAGCAGCAAGTGACTCCAACTTCTCTCTCCTCCAAATGGTCAACAGTCGAGACTGCAACTCCCAACAAATGTAATCTCCTTCAACTAGTAATGAAGATAAGATATCTTGTATGTTGGCTTTTACCTCCTCAGGATGCTGCTCTCTGATATTGGTGAAGAAGAATTGACACATCTGAAGGATTAGCTCATCCTGCTCTAGATCAAGCATGACTACATAGGATCTAATTTTGGCCATAGTGTTTAGGTTCACACACCTTTTATCAAAGTTGGAGCTCTGGGTGTCATGTAGCCCTGAATGGCACTCTACAATCAACTGAAAGTCCCTCTTCATGATGTCATCATTGTAGGGAGGAAAGGGTGCTACTATCCTCAAAATATCACTGAAACAAGAGGAAATTATAATAAGCTTGACTCTTTCACCCGGATGCTTCAAAAATCTGACTTGTACTAATGCAAGCATAGCTGGCTCTAGAGCACAATTTAAACTCCAATCAGATTGTTCCACCTTTGAAAGACATGTTTCCAACTTTTCCAATGTGAGAAATTCATTTTCTGATCTTCTAGTCTTTAAGTCCATCCCAAGTGCATAAAGCCAATTACCCACTTCTTTTTCCTTCTCTAAATCCCTTTGTTGCTTTTGCCTTAGCATATTATGGACCTTCCTGGAAAATGGTCTATTGTTTTGCTTTATTTCTTAGTGCAAAGAAGAACTAAGTAATGTCTTAAAGTGTTGTTGCTCCAATCTTAAGTTATTAAGGGCATTTTTGAGGTCTCCTAGGGTCTTTTCAATACCCATTCTGCCTGTAAATTCCCTATGCCAATATGCACAAATATTTTTCTGATATGGTGAATTTTCTGTATCTTTACTCTGGGTTTTAGTGAGGACTTTCTTCAAGCAATGCATTAGTTGATTTCTGTGAAAATTTCTGAATTTACTAAATAGAAACCCTACTGTTAAATCTTGATTTACTTCTCCTACTTACTTAAGTTATTAATCTGAAAATTCAGCATTAACATCGAAGTAAATACAGTTAACAACCTACACATACAGATAAAGTACTGAATAACATGCTCATAGACAAAGTGACACACAAGGGTTTTCTGGACAAATGTTCCCGGAAAAACCCAATGCGGGAAAACCGGTGATGCTAGCTTTTGGAGGGTTTTTATTATTATGTAGATTCTAAGTACAACAAATCTTGGCACCAAACTTGTTAACCCGACAGAGAAATAAAAATGGTAGCAATACCTCTATTCCAGAGACAGAAAGTCTGGCTGATTCACACCCTCAAACGAGATTTACAGAACTCAATCCCTTTCTGGCCTCTTGAAACCCCAGTGTTGCTCTGAAGCCCTCTGCGTCAGTCTCTGCGTTGCTCAGGAAGGGCCTACGTCAGCTTAGAAGGGGTTATGTTGCCCCTGCGCTGCCCTAACTAGGCCTGTGTCAGCTCTCCTAGCCTCCTGCTGCCTTTGCGTTGCCCCTGCTGGGGTCTTGGCTAGATTGCGTAGCTGCTACCTCTGCGCTGCTCTAGATTTCTCCTTCTCTGCCCTCGCTGTAACTGGAACACTTCTGAAATTCTTAGCAAACCACACCCTAGAATCTCAGCTTAGCTTTAGTGCTCTGCCAGTGTGTGTTCTCCAACCGACCCCAAGCCCCTCTCTTATACTTTTCTCGTTGGAAAACCAATGGCCATGATCTAATCTCTAATCGACGGCTAAGATTAGAAGCTGCTTGATCCAAGTCACTTAAGTCATTCTCATCACATGTTTAATTTAATTAACTTTAATCTTTTAATTTTCCTAAGTTAGACTTAGGGTCCTTAATTAAAAAGATTAATTAATTAAATATCTCTTAAATCTGATGGAATTTATTCAAACACTTTTTGGGTCTTGGAGATCTTATGTACTCTAATCCCTCCAGAAAGTTTGGGAGCTAGAGCACATCCGATGCTACCCCAACACCCCAAAATATCAACACTCCCTCTTAGCGAGGAATGTGCTCAAGCAAAACACTTCACCTCGAAGTACTACTCTGATCTCTGGTGTTGGCCTCTGGGCTGATGTTTGGCATGTTGCCCTTCATTACTGCACTGTTGCTGCTCTCTATACTACTGCCCATGACTTTGTCACCGTCACTGCTACATCCGTACTGCAGCTCCCTCTCAAATTTCTGCATCGTGCTGCCAACTGCCGCATTGCAACTCAGTTGCTGAGAGTAAGCAACTAAAGGACCATCACCCAATCTTTGAAAGAGAAGTTAGTTGGGTTGCACCTCATCACTGAAGCTCCATATGCTGCTGCACTATGCTGTCCTTCGGAGGCTACTGCGCTGCAACAGCTTTGCACTGCGTAAGCAGATCTCCTTTGCGCTGTTGCTGCATCTGCACTGGGTTGTCCTCCTGAAGCCTCTGCGCTGCTACAACACTGCACTGCGTAAGCAAGCCTCCTCTAAGCTGCCTCTGCGCTGCTGCCTCTACGTTGCTGCTGCATGTGCACTAGCCTCTACGTTGCTGCTCCCTCTCTAGCGTGTCAGCTTCTGTCTTTGCTTCATTCGTGATCCTCTGCACTCACTGTCCACTTGTCTCGCTACCGTCTTAAGGTTCACGTAGCTCGTATGTGATCCAAGAGTTGGGCTACTCAAGGATCCCGCCATCATTTTGTAGCTGCTCTACAGATCAATATTGCTCCACTTTCGTGGTTCATGAGCGCTCATGGCTACGACATCATCAGAGCTAACGTCTGCTACAATAGCCTTGGAACTAGAAGCTTCCTTGTCCTTCTTCCTTTGAGGACAATTGCTGGCTAAGTGTCCAAGTTCGCCACATTGGAAACATTTGGTCTTTGACAGATCACGCTTTTTTTCCCTTGTTGTTCCTCCTTCCTCACCTTGCTCGAACCGTTGTTGTACTGTCTCTTGGTCATTCAATGGATCTCCACTTGTCGAGGGATAGCCCACATATTTTCCCAGTTAGGAAGGTCCACTCTACCCAACAGACTTTGGACAAATGTTTCCCAGTCCTCTGTGACTGCATTGAGAGTAGTCCTCACATGACATCATCATCCACCTTGACCTCCATGCCAGTCAGCTAATCCCATATCGACTGCAGTCTGAATAGGAAAGGATCGATTTCCTCTCCCTTGGACATCATAAATAACGTCAGCTGGTTCTCTAGAAGCATGTTCCTCTGGATAAACTTCCCTTGATACAATGTGGTTAAAGGAAAGGATCTATTTCCTCACCCTTTTGTGTCTCGAAAAGCCACATCTAGTTCTCTAAGAGCATTTTCCATTGGACGAAGCTTCCTTGATACATTGCTTCTAGAGCGACCCACATGTCATTTGCTGTGTTCTTTTTATCAATATGTGGTACAACGTGATCCTTCACTTTGTGCATGATCAAACGCTTAGTCCGCACTTGATTTTCCTTAAATTTCTTTAGAAGATCAAGATCTGCAGGCACAACTAGAACAATCGTTGCATTGTCCTTGATCCCGTACTCATCTAGGATTGATAGGATCCTTGCCCTCCAGATGACAAAGTTGGACACACTGTCCAACCTGTCCTGGTCTCTCAGCACATGAGAAGCCATCTAGCTCTGACAAGAAATATTACTCTTTATCCCTCTTTCTGTGGCTACAGAAACTCTGGGTCTGGGTTTCTTGGTGACTAGAAACCCTTTGATAGTTGCTTCTTCTGAAAACTGATATCCCTCCTGGAAATCTTCCACCCAAACACTATCGGACCGGACTCTCTGGTCACCCTCCTGATCGAATCTCAGATCTGTTTGGCTCAGATTTGCTGAGTAGCTGTCTTCCTCCCGCCTTTGTTGACTTAGCTAGGCACAATTTTGCACCGACAGAATCTCTACCACACCAGCACCACTGAAGATCTTAAGCACTGCTTCCAGATCTTGGCAAGGCTTTCTACAACAGAAATAATACTGGACTGCGTCTCACTGGATGGCCCAGTGCAGCCTCAGCACTGCTCAGAAGTGGGTTGCGTAACCCCAGACTGAGTGACGCAGTGCTTATGCTAGCCTGGGAAGGCTCTGCGTAAGCCTGATGGCCTTTTGAATCTGCAATGCTATCCTTTCCTGGATCTGCGTCCTCCTGTTGTAAAGTTGCCCCTTCGGGATCTCTGCAGCTATCCTACAAAAAAAATATTCTTCAGCTAATTGCTGGAGATTCAGCTTGATCTGCCATCGCTCTGAAACCATGTGAAAATTCTACTGCATTTTCATGGTTTACTTCTCCTACTTCATTTAAATTATACAAGTTATCTTCAAAAATTAGATTCAGAAAAGACCAAAGTAAACACAACTAACAGTGTACACATGCAGATCATTTACTGAATATTACACTCATTCAAACAAGGTGACACATGGATTTTTGGACATAAGTCCTCTAAAAAACCCAAAGTGGGAAAACCGGTGCAAGAGATATGAGGGTTTATTTTATTAAGTAGACTTTGAGCACAACAAATCTGGGTTCTAGATCTGGAAAACTCGACAGAGAATAGAAGAAATTTGCAGCTAACCTGCTGTTCCAAGACCAAATATCTGGCTGATCCACACCCTCAAATGGGATTTACAAGACTCAGCCCGGATCTGGCCCTAGACACCCCAACAATGCCCCTGAAGCCGCAGTGCCAGCCCTGCTAGGCTCTGTGTGCCACTGCGCTGTCCAGAGAGAGATTGCGTAACCCTAGAGAGGGTGACGCAGGCCTTATGCTGGCCCTGGAGACCCTCTGCGTAATTCTGAAACCCTCTGGAGCTACAACACTGCCCTTTCCTTGGCCTGCGTAGTGGCTGCGCAGCTGTTGCTACTACTCTCTGCTCCTCCGCTGTGTCCTTGTTTGCTGCTCCTCTGCCTCTTGGCTCCGGGATCAGGGCATCCCCTAAGCCAATACTACCCCTCACTGTAGAAAACTCCTGTGAAAATTCTTAACAAACCCTGCCCTAGAGTTCCAGATCAGTCTCTCAGTTCTGCAACTGTGTGTGTGTCTCCAACTGACCCTGAAGCCTTTCTCTTATACTTTTATGAAGATCTCATCAACGACCGAGATTAAAACACTCATCAACGATTGAGATTAAAAGATTGCTCGATCAGTGTCTTTTAGAACATTTCAACACATTTGTTAATTAATTCACTTTAATTATTTAATTTTCCTAAGTCTAGACTTAGGAAATCCATTAAAATAATTAATTATTTGAATAACTTGAACACCAACTGAAATTTCTCAAAACACTTTCTGGGTTTTGGAGTTCAAGTGTGTCTTAGCCCCTCCACAAAATTTCAGGGCTAGAGCACACTCGATGGTACACCAACTACACAAAATCTCAACACCCTCCTGGCCTCTTGCTACCTCTGTGCTGCCCTTGTTGGGCTCTTGGCTGGACTGTGTAGCTGTTGCCTCTACGCTGCTCTGGATTGCTCCTTCTCTGCCCTCGTTGTACTCTTGGCCTGGGGCTAGACCACCCCCCTTGCCAATACTGCCCCTCGCTGCAGTTGAAACACTTCTGAAATTCTTAGCAAACCACGCCCTAGAATATCAGCTTAGCTTCAGTGCTCTGCCAGTGTGTGTTCTCCAACTGACCCCAAGCCCTTCTCTTATACTTTTCTCGTTGGAAAACCAATGACCGTGATCTAATCTCTAATTGACGGCTAAGATAGAAGCTGCTTGATCCGCATCACTTATGTCATTCTCATCACATGTTTAATTTAATTAACTTTAATCTTTTAATTTTCCTAAGTTAGACTTAGGGTCCTTAATTAAAAAGATTAATTAATTAAATATCTCTTAAACTTGATGGAATTTCTTCAAATGCTTTTTGGACCTTGGAGGGCTTATTTACTCTAGGCCCTCCACAAAGTTTGGGAGCTAGAGCACATCCGATGCTACCCCAACACCCCAAATATTTTTTCTGTTATTGTGAATTTTCTGAGCTTTTACTTTGGGTTTTAGTGAGGACTTTCTTCAAGCAATGCATTAGCTGACTGCATTGCTTATGATGGCCAAGAATTTCTGACACATATTAGACTCTAGCTCAACATTCTGACTCAAAATCTCATAGCAGACTCGACACCTTACAGGCCGATGAAATGTCAAGATCTAGTCACCTACTCTCTCAGTTTGGTTTACCTACTGCAAACAAACTTTTAAACACAACACATAGACTCTAGATGATGATTTGAGTTGTTTTGAGTTAGGTAATTCATGCTAGAATGCCAAAATTAAGTTTGGAATACTTGATTGATATCTAGAGTCTAGAAAATTTACAATTATGATCTGAGCTTGAAAAATCTTTCCTACAACCGTGGTAGTAATGCACAGTAAATTACAAGAGCAAGGGCACTTGCTTGATGTCTGAAATCAGATACCAAAGATCTCTGCGCTGTCCTCCATAAAAAGTGACATTTTTTTGTATCACCACTTTTCGTACATTGAATTTCCGCCTAAGGAACTCCCGGTCCTTAATCCTTTGATCTTGTTAGATTGGCAGCATGGTCTAGTACGACGCATTTCCACACACGTCAGATTGGTCTTGCGCTCTGATCATTATTCACGGCTACAGGATTACAACGATCAATGGTTATGTGCAGCACGCGTGAGTCCCTCTTCTTGTGACACGGTCCTCCTTTCTCCTACGCACGCGAATGTATTGCCGTCTGGAACAACGATGATCCAGCTATCGTAGCATGCATGGGTCCCTTTTCTTGTGACGCGACCCTCCTTCCTCCTGCCTTCTGGAACAATGATGCACAACAACTTCGCGTACGATAATTTTAACGGTGGCTAGCATACGTACAGGGATGTGTTCGGCTCTTGACGCTATCGCAACCCGATCACCCTGAATATAGCTTCCTCCATAGTTTAATGGTCTCCAATCGACCTTCCTTGAATGAACTAGTTTGAATCGACGCCGTCCCAACTGGTAAAGCGACTTCTCCTTAAAAAAATGATGAATGGGGCGAAGCCAATCAACTATAGATTCTATGCATAGTGTCAAAATTATTCGGACTTCCATAAAAATATTTCCACGACGGCTTTGAAAATTGAGATTCAACTCAACATCGTATTTTGTTTGCGGGCCCATCTGGGACCCACGACTCATGCTCAGTAATTTAGTCATGACTGCAGCCGACTGGTCCCCTGAATCTCATCTGGTGATCTGTGCTTACATGCTTTGCCAGTTTTGTAACCAGCTTTGCGACCATAGAGCAATCAATGGAGATAACACCCTTCTGCCTTAAAGTCTCATCGTGTGCATTACCAATGATCAATATGCCCCAAGCATGGCCAGCAAAATTATTCGCTCAAAGAGAAACTACTTCCTTGCTGCTATGAGCGCTTTGACAGTTCGACGTATTCGGTCAAATCTTCTATTCGACAGCTCGACCTTTGGAATGACACATTGCTTAGATCTGCGCTCCCACAATTTGCCGCCGCTGCCACCAACTACATGATTATTTGTCTTTTAGTCCGGATGCCGACAATTATATTCTCGGCCTAATGAATATAATGGCAATAATTCGTTCTCCTCGCCAAGATGTTCAACCCTCTTTGGCCCCACAAAATTCAACATGACTCATAAAAGAAATTTTTGTTCACAAAATCATGAAGCCACCGAACTGATGCTACCAGTACATATAACTCAAACCCTACATAAATGAGCTGCTTCAGATATGTGTATTTGATAGTAAGTTCCCTGTTCAAGAAAATCAGACCTTGGTACTAGAATCAAATTAGCCCCACAACAATATGATAAATGTAGTTCTTGGTCCCAATAAAACTTGGAATAATGTTAGTCTCCCCAAACTGAACTTGGCCAAGGATAGCAATTAAATTGGCCTCTTGCAATAAACCCTGGCTTCATAAACTCTCCTTGAAATTGGGGGTTCCTTCCTACAGTATTTTCGTTCCGACTACTACAATAAAACTTGTTCTAGTAATTTCGACAAACAAACCCTCAGGCTGGTAGGAAAACTAGCTCTAATACCACTGTAATATCCTGAATGGGATATTATGCCTAAATTTGTAGGAAATAACATAACCCAAAATCTAGCAGTGAATCAACAATTTTTTACAGAAGATTGCCATGTGAAATAAAAACAAATAGAACATTGCAATCCACTAACACATTGAACAGGAAAAATCTCATCTTTTTATTATAAATGGCAAATGGGTGTTGCATATCTGACCCAAAATAGTTTAGATGGAAAACTGGCCTTCAATATAATTTGCTGCACTTCACTAGCCACCAAAACTGAACAGCTGCACTCTCCCTCCAACAAAAGTTGCCACTAAATCAACTGAAGACAATGAAGCACCAATTGAGGATCTGAATGATCCTCACTCCAATATCCCTGAAGCTCTGTGAAACTCCTGAGTGAAGTCTCCTCAAGGAGAGTTGGGTTTTCAGCCAACATTCGACAACATACCTGAGGGTTTCCCTTCTGGGGCTACCAATGGAGAAGAGAACCGGGTTCTCAACCTCGCTTACAAGGAAATATGTCAAATCGAAGATATTCCTCAATGGCCTCCTCCTTTTCTTTTATAGTACGCATGGACCCCTCTAGAGCCTTCTATTTTATTATTATTTTAATCATGGAGCACTTTTCCCTCTTATTTTCCAATTAAAATATACCTTTTTAATGCAGGAAAGAGTAAATTGGCTACCATGTCTCCTTAGGTCACTGAAACTTGTGTCCAACCATCCCATCATGTAGGTATTTTCGTTCTGGTTCCAATGAGCTATTACACTAAGGTGTTCTATTACATATTCCTCTCGGAGTGCCACCTTGAGCGTAATTAATTGAGTTAAGCCCAAAAAAAACTCAGTTTTCCGAAAGTTGTCGGAATGCACCGGAACGAAAGGCAAATTGTGCTGTTGATGGAATATATCAAGTGAATGCCACCGACCCTAATAGAAACTTCTCAAAACTCCTCCAAAAATCCCCTGGTCCCGCTGATGACCCCAAACTATACCTATTACCTGTCCACTCCCAACTCTGAAAGTCCATCCTAACCCTATCATAAGGAACACCAAAAAAAGGAATATTACAGAATCTTAGAGGTGTTGAGAATTTTGAAGGGCTTAACGTTAATACAAATTCTCTTCTTGATAATTACTTGTGAGCTTGCTTTGTTGCTTATGTCTTCTCTTAGTTAATCTTTCATCAAGTCAATTATCAAAATTGCACAGGACACAAATATTAGGCAGAAGTAACACTTTTATTGTGGGAATGTAAATCACAGATTTACCTTCTTTACTTTACACTTCGGAGTTCTAATCATTCTATACTGTCATTTATCTGCACTTGCATCCTTCGTTTATCCGTATTGTGTTCCGCATTGTAATCTATCTATCCATAAAAATATCATCGTTTTACGCACTCCATATCATGTCTTATCCACATTGTATTCATTGAATTATCTGCACTGTATGTTACGCTCTTCATATTATGTTTTATCTGCGTTGTATAACACGTATTATCCACACCTTTATATCATGTATTGACCACACTTAGTTTCATGTATTGCCCGCACTATCTTTACAAAGAAAACCCGCACTTTTATCTCTGAGATCTTCGATTGCTTATTCTTCTGATCATGACGCACATCACATGTATATATATAACATATCTCTTTTAAGCAAGCCGACCATATAGTTATGAGTTAGACCGATTAGTTTCATGGTGAATGAGGCCGACTAGATTATGATGAATTCCATGCGTTCGAGAGGTATTTCTTCATTGCGTTTAAGGGTTGTCTTCAATCGTTGCATCAAGATTTGTTAGCTTCTTTGACAAGGTCCTAGAGCATACTTAATACAATCTTTCTCATGAAGCCCATGAAGCAAGTACACTAAAAATACATTTTTATTTACTTTTTCTTCTTCTTTTCATAAATACATATTTACATAGTTAACATGAAGACCGACCTAGTTACACTTTTCAACACTCCCTCTTAACTAGGGATGTATTCATCCAAGTACATGGTCACTTTCAAACTGAAGAATCTCATAAGAAGAATTGAATTGGTAATCACATCTGTATAGCATCATATCAACTAGCATTGTCCTAGTGCAAGGCCTTGACTAACAACCCCATATCTCAATGAGACAATGGGCTACAATGCTGGCGAGATACATGACTTATAGACACCTTCGTCATTGTCTCTCCAAGGTACATACTCCACCCAGGTGTTCCCAAAGTATGACCTTTTTGGACTATTCTTCTCTTGCGTAGCTAGTCCTCAAAGAATATCGGTCCTCGACTACTCTTATCTTGAATGCCCTAACACATTCTCAAAGAGTATCGAATGCAAGATGATTACCCAATCCTCCATTGTGTCTTCCCAAGACCAGAATGATGTGTCTATCTCTCCCTCTCAACCAGGGAGGACCTATTCCACAAGGGAATGTACTCATTTCCATACAAGGAATGTACCTAAGCTCATTCTTAGGAATTACCAAGTTTCTTCCAAGTAAGAAACTTATCATCAGGCTCCCTCTTCACCAGGGACCTCTAGCAGCAATGGTGAGACACCCAACTACTCATGAAGAATTCCTGTCCTCGATGTCATGGATTTCGATATTGAGAAATCTCCAACTTTTAGCTTCATAAGGGCACAGATCATCCTTCACTTCCATCCTAAGTCATGTCAGCTATCAGAGAGTGATTCATCAGGACTTCCATTATCTGGTCCATTGTTATGCCATGCTGCTTTCCTTTGAATCATTTCCAAGGATCATACATCCTTTCTCATGATTAGTAGCCCTGCACAAATTCATCCAGATAAACATATTCATATTAATGAGAGTTACCTTAGTGATGATCTTTCACCATGACATCTTCCTGTAGGCATCGACATCCTTCATACAGATTGACACATCTCCTAATGATATGTTTTTGCCAAGGGTCTTCATCTTTACCAGATTTCCGTCAGAGTCTACATATCTTTCCAGGAGATCTTATAGTCACATCTTCTTGGTCTTTGGATAATAACTGCCTCTTGACATGGTTGCATTTCTTCCTTTCTGCGCATTCTCCATTCCCAGGAACTTACACATTTTCCAGTTCCTTGTTCATATATAACCACCTCATATTTCATGAGGACATATTATGTTGATTTCATCTCTCTTGTGCATTGAGAGATACTTCTGCATAGATCATACTTCTAAGTACAGAGGTCCATTACCTGCAACCATATAACATGACATCACAACATCCAATGTCAGCATATTAATATATACATACCTCATACCTTTTTTTTCCTTGTGTCATCCTGTAGCAATTTTTAATTTTTAATTTTTTTAAATTTTTATTTATTAAGAATGAAGAGCTTCATTCCCTTGGCTTGTTTCATCAATATGTCATCACATCCCAGAAGTATGTTTCCATGATGACCCTTGCTCTTGATGACTACTTTCTATTAGTAAAGTTTGTCAAAGAGGTTTTCTCGGAGCTGATTCACCAGGAGCTCCTGCCATGCTTCGATCAGGATGCTACATTGCTTCCTCAGATCTTTGGTAGATCAGCTATTCCAAGATCCTTTAATGTATTGCTTCACCATATATACATATCACTGAGAATCCTTCTTTTGAAATCAGAAGTCATGACTATGACTGTGATTTACACCTAAACTCCTTCTCTGAAGTTGCTCCAAAGGTGCCTTCAAATTTGTTTTAAGACCCCCAAAACACTTTCCTCAAAACTCCCAAACATTTTTCTCAAAACTCCCAAGAAATTGTTACTATGTTGCTCCAAAGAATGCCATAATCATGTCATTTATCAGTCTTCACAATACAATAGATCCAAGCTGAGTATAAGTCTGCAATCATGCCACTAATCCGAGCTATAAGACAACAATTCGAGCTACCCAACAGTCATTGCCCACAGGTCTGAAAAAGAATGATCACAGGTTTAGAGATTGTTGCAAGTGCGAGCTTAGATGAGCTTTCAATAAGGACTGTAATCTTTGCAATCCAATAAATCCTAAGTGTTGTAGGTGGTCCAAGCTCTCCTAATCACAGATCCGAGGTGTATTTCATTGGTTCGAGGCTACTGTTTTGAGGCTTAACTCTATAGGTTTGGGCCTTTATTTCAGAGTATAACGGAGCCTCCACAGATGTAATATATCTGAGCCTTTCAAATTTATAACTGAACCTTGTTATCACAGGTCTGGGGGTGTAATACTGCCACAACTCCAAGGTATCACAATTCCGAGTTATGTCTTCTAGGCAGTTGTACGAGGTTTGTTTCCCTTCACTGGCTGTTTAAAACACTGCCCAAATGATACACCACAAAACTGTTCCCTTCTCTACGGTACAAGGTTACTTGGAAGCGGGAGCGGGAGCGGGAGCGAAGCGCGGAGCGCCATTTTTAAAAGTTTTCGGGTCCGGAGCGTTTTCGGGAGCATTTATATATATATATATATATATATTTTTTAATATTTTTAATATTTTTTATATTTTGATGCATATATGTCAACAAAAACATGTAGAATGATGAATTAGACATAAAAAACATAAAAACATAGATTGAATCATATAACATCAATCATCTAGAAGTTATAATATTCATCAACCATGCCCACGAGTTGGAAGCAGACAACATATTGACTCTTGAGTCTCGCAAATCATCAATCTGAAGGTTTCAAGCTTTCAAAATTCAATATATAACATTTATCATCATTGATTTCAAATTTCAATATCTAACATTTATCATCATTGATTCATTGATTTCAAAATTCAATATACATTTATCATCATATTCAATATACATTTATCATCATTGATATATAACATTTATTATCATTGATTCATTGATTTCAAAATTCAATATATAACATTTATCATCATTGATATTATATAACATTTATCATCGTTGATTCATTGATCACCATATAACTTTCATGCGCATCATATTCATAATTCATAATGACTTGTAAACAGTAAACTTATAAATGCCAACTTCAAAGTTTCACCTTTCAAATTCAAACTTCAAACTTAAATTGTCATTAAATATATGAAATCAGAAAGAGTCAAGTTTCAACTGTTCAACTGTCAACACCAAATAGAAAATAGTAAACAACAAATATATTTTATCTGGCTGGCCCCTTGCCACGCCCACGAGAAATGTCTAATTTTTGTGAGCCACGAGGAAATGTTGGTCTTCTAGTACTCTCAGAAGTACCATGACCACGACTAGAAGGTGGAGGCTGGATCTGCAAAGGAACAACAGTGTGATATCGAGGAGTGGCACTGGCACTGGCACTGGCACCCGCACTGCTACAAATAGATGGTGGGACTGGCCCTGTGTGTGGTGGTGCTGCTAATGCTTCATCATCATCCCTATAAAGTTCTGCTTCCAATTCTTCCAGATGTAATGTGCCGTCCTCCAAATTATCATCCTCTAGGTTGTTGTCCCAGACTTTGTATGATTGATCCTCATTTGCCCGATCACAATAATCGCTCAACAACCTCAAGTTATAATGCACATAAACCAAGCTTTCAGCTCGGTTTTCATTCAGCCTGTTTCTTCTCACATTGTGTATAAAGCTGTAGGTGCTCCAACACCTCTCTGCAGAAGAAGTGTTCACAACTTGTGAGAGAACTTTTTTAGCCAACTTTGGCAAAAGTCCCATGCCGCCATATGCTTCCCACCATGTGAGAGCATCAAATCTGTTCCTGTCTTCCATTGCATGGAAAGAACCAAAGTTAGCAGTGCAACTGAAGTATTTGCCTAATTCAAGGCGCAATCTAGCACACTCTTCCCTGTCAGGTACCAATTTGTCTAATGCCTTCATGTACCCTTCTTGTACCTTTGGATTTGTGTGAGGTTTCACCCTAACCCCACCTCCAGGTGCAGGTTGGCCCAACCAAGATGGAGAGTAATATTTTGGCGTAAGGATATATGCCAAAGCATGTAGTGGAACATTGAGTTTATTCCACCGTGCACACACACAGTCATGAATCATAGCATACAAGTTGTGATCATTATCCTTAACAATATCTTTTATTTGCCCCAACATGCTATCCATCTGCTCATAAACCTCTCCAATCACTGGTTTATCAGTATCTGCAAAGCGAATCATGTTATAAATGGGCTTGGTAAAACTCACAATTTCCCTCATACGTGCCTAAAACTGAGGGTCAAGGGCCGTCTCCTCCACATGTTCGAAACCTTGCCTGTCAACTATTGTTGCCGCCCTGTCCTTTAATAGCTGCCAGTGTGGGCTTGATACCATTGCTGCCAATGACTCTCTTACCTTCAAAAGGCGCATGAAGGTGAGGTAATAGCTAGCAAATCTAGTTTTTCCTATTTTCAACAACTCCAATTTGGAGTGAGTACGGAAAAGCCCATGGGTATTGCTATGATTTGTAATAAATTTGATCATTTTTTTACCTCTCTTGTACAAATCACCAAGCCATTTGAATTGAGGTTGTTTGTTTTTGATGATATCATGCATCAAAAGGTTCATTGTGTGAACCAAACACCCAGACTAAAAAATGTTGGGGTATTTATTCTCAACAATTGCTCCTGCTGCCTTACAGTTAGCAGCATTATCAGTGATGACCTATATCACATTATATGGCCCAGTCTTTTCAATTATATCAAGTAATGGTTCTGCAATGTTAATGCCGGTTTTGAATTTATCTGAATAATCATAAGCTGCCACGAAGACTGCACCACTAACCGACACAGCCAAAACATTTATCAATGGTTTTCCTTTTACATTGGTCCATCCATCAGAGACAATGGACAGCCCATGCTCATTCCACGAACCTGTCATTCTAGCCAAAGAATTGTTTATTTTAGCTCTTTCATGATCAAGACCCACGGTTCTGGCCTTGTCATACCCAGGGCTTTTGTATCCTTTGGGGGCATCATTAATGGCAGAACCCATTTCATGCCAATAAGGTGAGCGAAGAACATTGAATGGCACCCCACATGCATATAGAACCCGGTAAACTTTTGAATCCACATCATTCCTACACCCTTCGTCTAGGAAATCGGATATGGTTCTACGCCTTAATCCAATGCCACTGCCTCCAAAACCACTGGCATGGGTGGAAGTTGAACTTGTTTGTCCATGATGTGTTGGACCTGAATCAACGAAACCCCTAGATCTTTTAAATGATCTATGTAGGGCAACCCCCTCTTCCTTCCTATATATTTCTCTCTGTGGTGCTGGCACATAAGTACAAACTTTGATTCCAAGATTTTTAGTTCCATCTCCTGGCATTATCCCACAAAGGTGCCTTCTCAGACGGG
This sequence comes from Pinus albicaulis, assembly GCA_034641835.2. NCBI lineage: Eukaryota > Viridiplantae > Streptophyta > Pinopsida > Pinales > Pinaceae > Pinus > Pinus albicaulis. The sequence continues at coordinate 749,189,389 of CM076582.1, read as the reverse complement.
TGTATGAACCATGGTATTGTTTATTGCAATGGGGGCAAATAAATTTAGTGGTTCCACCACCTTTCCCTCCTTATTGTTTTTGAACATATTTCCACAAAGGATATTGGTCTTGTTTAGTTGGGGATTCTAGGTTCTCAGGGTCTCCACTCCCCACTTCCTCCTCAGCATAATCCTCCTCTTCAGGGTTTTCTTCAGATCCACCATAACCCTCCTCTTCATCCTCCTCTTCTCTGATTTGTCTCTTTCTTCTAGCACTCTCCAACACCATTATCACAAAGAAAGGAACCAACATGAGGAAAATTCCTAGCCATATAGCCATGATGGAAACAAGTTTCAAGTTTCTAACCTGCAAAACAAATGGAAAAATGCCAAATGGGAATAGGAAATGCAACATAGGAAAAAAACAATTCATTTTTAAAGTTTTAAATCCAATAAAATGCAACATTCAAGAAAAATTCAAGTTTTCATTTTCAAACAATTTAACAATCTACAAATTCATCCTAGAAAATACAAAATTGGATTAGAAGGCCTACCTCTTTCTTGCAATCCTCCTATCAGCCTTGCTCCTTGCTCTCCTGTCAGCTTTGCTCCTTGCTCTCCTGTCAACCGGTCCTTGCGCTCTCGGCTCTCCTTCTTGCTCTCTCTCAACTCAACAAACAATAACAAACAATGAAATGAAAATGAAACCCCCCCCCCCCTTTAAAAAAATCGATTTTTTTCATAAAAAAATTTCCGCGCGGTGGGAAACGTTTTTTTGTCGGGGAGCGTTTGGGAGCGAATGCTCCCCGAACGCTTCTCGCGTTTAAAAAACGCTCCTGAAGCGTTTTTTAAACGTCGGAAGCGCTCAGGGAGCGTTCGCTCCCGAGCGCTTCCTGAAACGCTCCCGCAAAAACAGGGAGCGTTTTTACAGGGTCGGAAACGCGCTCCCGAAAACGCTCCCGTCAGGAAGCGTTTTCGGAAGCGCGTTTCCGAGCGTTTCCGAAACGCTCCCGCACGGAGCGAATTTCGGAAGCGGGGGCGAAGGGGGTTTGAAGCTTCCCCGCAACCCTGCTACGGTATGTAACTCCAAGTTCCGAAGTGTTGTACGATGGTATTATAACAAATCTCCCACAAAACTTATCACTGCTCAAACGATAATCTTAATATCTTCCTCGGCCTCCTGTTTATACCTCCTCCTTGTCTCTGAAATCTTTACCAAATTGCTTTACTGAACTGCTTGCTGAGATTAATATAGAGTTTATACTGCACTTGTTTCTGAGAGAGTATCGAGACCTTCTCCTTGAGATGGCATCGAAATCCTTTACTGAGATTTCACCAAGACTATGGTACTATGGTGAGACTTCATCTCTGTGTCTACACTAAAACCTTTGCTGCAGTAGCACCAAAATATTCCCATCGAAAGAGCACCAAAACATACATGTGATAGCACTGAAAAGTAACATCAAAACTGTGGTCACTTTGGTCACAGTGGTAACACCGAGCCTCTGTAATTGTCATCCGAATCTCTTCTAGACTTGCATCATGATTGTCGAGACATGAAGATCGTCACCATAGATATAATACCTTTAACGAATTGTAGTTACAATGTTATCAATGAGACCTTACTGCACTGAGACAGAGGTATACTTCATTGTTCCTTCACCGAGTCTCTTCTTTGACTGCCACCTTAGCTCTGATACGATGTTGAGAATTTTGGAGGGCTTAAGGTTAATACAAATTCTCTTCTTGATAATTACTTGTGAGCTTGCTGTGTTGCTTATGTCTTCTCTTAGTTAATCTTTCATCAAGTCAATTATCAAAATTGCACAGGACACAAATGTTAGGCAAAAGTAATCTATTGTGGGAAGGGAAGGTAAATCATAGATTTACCTCCCTTACTTTACACTTCAGAGTTTTAATCATTCTATACTGTCATTTATTTGCACTTGCATCCTTCCTTTATCCGTATTGTGTTCCCAACTGTAATCTATCTATCCATGAAAAGATCATCGTTTTACGCACTCCATATCATGTCTTATCTGCATTGTATACATTGAAATATCTGCACTGTATGTTATGCACTTCATATCATGTTTTATCTGCGTTGTATATTACGTATTATCCGCACCTTTATATCATGTATTGACCACACTTAGTTTCATGTATTGTCCACAATATCTTTACAAAGAAAACCCACACTTTCATCTTTGAGATCTCCGATTGCTTATCCCTCTGATCATGACGACACATCACATGTATATATATAGCATATCTCTTTTAAGCAAGCCGACCATATAGTTATGAGTTAGACCGACTAGTTTCATGGTGAATGAGGCCGACTAGATTATGATGAATTCCATGCGTTGGAGAGGTATTTCTTCATTGCGTTTAAGGGTTGTCTTCCATCGTTGCATCGAGATTTGTTAGCTTCTTTCACAAGGTCTTGGAGCATACTTAATACAATCTTGCTCATGAAGCCCATGAAGCAATACACTAAAAATACATTTTTATTTACTTTGTGTTCTTCTTTTCATAAATACATATTTACATACTTAACATGAAGACCGGCCTAGTTACACTTTTCAACAAGAGGAAGGAGCGAATCAACAAGTAAATAATGCGAGACAAGATGCTCCCAAAGAGAGTCGGTGTGTTGATATGGTTTCTTCATCATTCACCATGAATAATTTCAGTAAAGAAAAGGACCCCATCACTCAAGCGTACAATAAAAAAACCATCTCAGGAACAAATTTTAGAGCTTACTAGAAGTAAGGGATACACCTACAAGAGGAAAAGTAAAGATCAGACTCAGAATAAACAAGCCGCTTCTGAAAGGTACAAGTCAGGATTAAAAGTGGATTGGGCCGCATGGATTACTAATATTAAGATGTCTGTCCGAATTCTTGAACTTATAAAAATTCCATCTCAGAGGGCATCTTTCTTCAAGGCTTTGGTTATGGTTCAACAGGTTAATGTCGACAACAATCATAAGGAAGAAATTAAGTTGAAAGATTTAAACTTCTACATGACCAATGAAGATTATCAACCTTTCTTCCCAACTTTGGACATAAAAGATCATTTGCTTCACAATTGCATGTTTGATTCTGGTGCATCTACAAATGTTATGACTAAGAAAATTATGGAATAATTAAACTTAAGAATTTCTAGACCTTACCATAACATTTGCTCAATGGATTCTAAAAAGGTTGAAGTCCTTGGTGTGGTCAAATGTTAAGAAATCAATGATAGTATATTTAGGGTTTGATTCCTCTTTCTTGATAATTAATTGTGATGTTGGCCTCTTTTACTTCTTTATTAGATCATCTTTCATCAGGCAACTACCAAATTATATGTGTATGAAGATCACAAAAACAAGAAACACAAGATATATGCGCACAGCCAGGGAAAAACCACAATGAGGGGAAAACCCAGTCAAACGTCTTCCTTCAGTAGATTCATAAGACTGTTGATTTTTGTAGCATCAGAAAGTGTTCCAAGTCTCAAACTTTGTAAGGAGGCTTGGACATCAGTATTCCAAAGAACCCAGAAACCGTTTGTGGAAATTCTATTCGGTTCATGACTTATTAAAATAATAATGGAGTCCCTAAGTCTAAACTTAGGGAAATGAAATAATTAAAGGTTATTAATAAGTCAGAGTGTGAATCTTCTAGAAAACAAAGATCAAGTCAACTTTTAATCTTAGCCATTGATTAGACTTCTAATCTGGGCCATTGAATCACCAACAAGAAGATTATAAAAGAGGGCTTGAGGGTCATTTGGAAGACAAGCCAAACATACAGTCAGTACCCGAAGGAGGTCGATTATGAAGTAAGAGAATTCGATCTCAGTGGGAGAGTTGTAGAGTGGAGAGCTACAGAAGCAGAAGGAGGAGGGAATCAACAATGATTGAGATCAGAGACAGAGGGACACAGTGGGTCACAGGAGGCAGCACAAGGCTGCAACGTAGTGAACCCACGTAGAGCCTACGCAGACTTACACAGTCCAGCGCAGGGACTGTGCAGAGAAACACACAGGCAAGCACAGAGAGAAGCAGAGGATGATCAGGGTGTTTGAGATTTGTCGAGAGGAGTCGAGAATTCTGTCTCAAGTGTTTCAGATTCTATCTGCTAGTATATTCTTTGTAGAGAAATCGTTTGCTGAAGAATTTAATAAAGCCCTCATTTGCTGCACTGGTTTTCCCGCATTGGGTTTTTCTAGGGACAATTGTCCAAAAATAACTATGTACATGTGATTGATTCTTATGCTTGTGTCCTTTACTATTTACTTCTCTGCATATATGTTTGTGAATGTTGCAGTAGTATTTGTTTTGATGTTTATCGATAGATTTCTGTAAATAACTTATTGAAATAATAAGTAGGAGAAATAAATCTATCACTGCAACTGTAGACTTTCAGATTGAAAATTTCACATGGTATTAGAGCGAGAGATGAGTAATAGGAACGGAGAATCGACTAGTGGACAAAAGTCTACCATTGCAGTAGTAGCGCAAAAGGGTTCTTGCAGTTCTCCAGGGAGGGAAAGAAGCATGATAGAACAAATGGATCACGATATTTCCGTTCTGGCATCCAGACTTGAAGAAGAATTTGCTTGCGTATCAAGCATTGCTTCTTCTGATGTCTAGTATATTGACAGTGTAGCTTCTGCTCACATGACAAGAGTGCAGGAATGCTTTTCCGACTATTGAGAGGAGCAGATGAGTTTTAAAATAACCATGGGTAATAAAGCAAAATGTACCCCTATTGGGAGAGGTATCGTAGTATTTCAGAATGAGGCTGAAAACAAGATCCGAGCCACTAACATACTGCATGTGCTCGGGTTGGGGATGAACTTGCTCTCAGTGTCTCAACTTCAAAACCGAGGTTATGACATTTAATTTATTGGCAATAACGTCTACATCAAACACCCTAGTTGGAAGAAGAAGGCACAGATCGGGGTAAAAAGAAACAAACTTTACAAGTTGCAACTTGAATCTCCAATGGCACTGGTTGGTAGCACTGATGAAACATACCTGAATGAGCTATGGGACATAAGAATGGAACATTTGCTTCATAGGGTGTTAAAAATTCTCTAGAAGACTATCACCGGAGTTCCAGAACTGAGCACTAAACGAGATGATGTCTGCAAAGGGTGCGCATTGGGAAAATATGCCAAGGCACCGTATCAGAGAAGCAGCAACAATAGGGCCAAGGGTGTATTGGACTTGATACACTCGGATATCTGTGGACCAATGTCCACTAGAGCTCTTTGTGGTGCCGAGTACTTCGTCACCTTTATTGATGAGCATTCCAGGAAAACCTGGATCTACTTTTTGAAGACCAAGGACGAAGTCTTCAGTCAGTTTAAAGAGTTCAAGGCTCTGGTAGAAAATATGATAGGAAAGAGGATCAAGGTGCTGCGTTCAGACAATGGTGGTGAATACATAGATAAGGAATTCACTAGGTTCTGTGCAAGGGAAGGTATCAAAAGAGAGTGGACTGGTCCATACAATCTCGAGCAGAATGGTGTGGAAGAAAGGAAGATTAGGACTATTGTCGAAGCGACAAGGGCGATGTTGTATGACCAAGACATGCCCAAATTTCTACGGCCTGAAGCTTGTAATACAACTGTCTATGTTCAAAACAAGACTCCTGACGCTGCATTGGGAAAGATCACACTGGAAAGTGTCTTCACTGACAGCAAGCCTAAAGTGAGTCACTTTAGGATCTTTGGCAGTACAACCTACTACCATGTGCCCAGTGAGAAGAGGAAGAAGTTGGAAATGACTGCGGAAAAAGGGCATCTAGTAGGATACAGTGAGAATGCAAAGGCATATCGCATTTACGTTCCTGAGAGTAGGAAAGTCATAGTATGGAGGGATGTGAAATTCATGGAGAAGGCCTTCAGAAGATCTCGCAAGTTGCCTTCTGCTACGCAGTCTGAGGAGGATCCTTTGGTTCAACCTCAACAACCAGCGACAGAGAATTCAATTGCCTCTCCAAGGCATGGGGATCCAAGGGACGAGTTTCCCGAGGATTTGCAAGAGGGAGAGTCGGTAAATCCGCCAACCACCAATGGAAGAACAAGTGGGGAGCTACGAAAAATTCTGAAAGATGCAAAAGAATTTGTCGAAGTCCCTCGAAATGAGAAGAGATAGCGTAAGCAGCCTGAGAGGTATAAAGCCTTGATTGCTCAAGTCGGAGAACCTTCCAGTTTTTGGGAAGCAACATAGCACCAGGTGTGGGTAGATGCAATGGTGGAAGTGTACAGTTCCATCATGACGAATGATGTCTGGGAAGTGGTCCCCAGACCTCAAGAGAGATCAGTTGTAGGATCAAGGTGGATCTAAAAGGTCAAGTATGCTGCAGATGGCAACATCGAGAATTTTAAAGCCAGGTTTGTGGCTAAGGGGTATACTCAGAAGGAAGGGATCGAATATGAAGAAACCTTTGCCCAAGTTGCTAGATACACCTCTATTAGATCCGTCATATCCCTTGTTGCGGAGATGGGATGGGAGATTGATTAGATGGACGTCAAGACGACATTCCTGAATGGGGTGATAGAGGAAGAGGTGTATATAGAACAACCAGAAGGCTTCGAGACACATGATCAGAAGACTCATGTGTGCAGACTAAAGAAAGCATTGTATGGACTGAAGAAAGCTCCTAGAGCCTGGTATGGACGAATTGACAACTACTTGCAGAAAATGGGATTCGTCAAGAGTGATGCAGATCCTAATCTCTACTATCTGAGTGTAGGGAGTGAGGCTCTAATACTGGTTTTATATGTAGATGATATATTCTTGAGAGGATCATCGAGGCTCATCACAAACTGCAAGAAGACTTTGGCTGAGGAATTTGACATGAAGGATCTAGGGCGGATTTGGCTGGGGGTTCACCGACGCAGATTTGGCTTTGGGTTCAGTAGATCGGAAAAGTACCAGTGGGCATTGTTTTAGTCTAGGATCTAGAATGACTTCTTGGTGCAGCAGGAAACAGAAGTACGTGGCATTGAGCTCAGCAGAGGCAGAATATATGGCAGCTAGCACAGCTTCGTGTGAGGCCATATGGCTTTGAAAACTGCTTGTGAACCTACTAAAAGAGATAATGGAAGCGACCAATCTCTTATGCGATAATCAGAGTTTCATCAAGCTCTCTGAAAATCTCGTGTTTCATGATCGGTCGAAGCACATTGACATTAGGTGTCACTTCATCAGGGACTGTGTACAACGTGGAGCTGTTCAGTTGCAGTACACTCCAACAAGAGAACAGGTGGCAGACATTCTCACAAAGCTCTGGGGAAGACTAAGTGTCTACTTTAGAGAGAAGATGAGGATGGTGAAGAATCCATTCCAATAGCAGGAGTGCATAGAATCAGGATTCAGAGGGAGCTATAGTACATATGTAGCAGTGATAGTGGAAGTGTTAAAGGCAGCAGTACAGAGGGTAGCAATGTAGCAGATGAGGGGCAACATCCAGAGATCAGTAGCGTAGAGGGTGCTTCAAAAGTAGAGCAACATGCATCATGCATATTGTTAGAACACCTTTCTCGCTAAGAGGGAGTGTTGATTTTTGTAGCATCGAAAAGTTTTCCAAGTCTCAAACTTTGTAAGGAGGCTTGGACATCAGTATTCCAAAGAACCCAGAAACCGTTTGTGGAAATTCCACTCGGTTCATGACTTATTAAAATAATTAATGGAGACCTTAAGTCTAAACTTAGGGAAATGAAATAGTTAAATGGTATTAATAAGTCAAAGAGTGAATCTTCTAGAAAACAAAGATCAAGTCAAGTTTTAATCTTAGCCATTGATTAGACTTCTAATCTGGGCTGTTGAATCACCAATGAGAAGATTATAAAAGAGGGCTTGAGGGTCATTTGGAAGACAAGCCGGGCATACACTCAGTAACTAAAGGAGGTCAATTATGAAGTAAGAGAATTCGATCTCAGTGGGAGAGTTGCAGGGCAGAGAGCTGCAGAGGCAAAAGGAAGAGGGAGTTAACAATGATTGAGATCGGGGACAGAGGGACGCAGTGGGTCACAGGAGGCAGCACAGGATTGCAGCATAGTGAACCCACGCAAAGCCTACGTAGACTTACGCAGTGTAGCGCAGGGAAACACGCAGACAGGCACAGAGAGAAGCAACGACTGATCAGGGTGTCTGGGATTTTTCGGGAGGAGCCGAGAATTCTGTCTCAGGTGTTTCAAACTCTATCTGTGTAAATTTATGTAGATGTTCTATGCTTGATGCAACTTTACTTTTCACTACAACAATCACATAAACAATCAAGTAAAATGCTGATAGAACATGCCAGTGGATCTATAGAAGACAAACCAGAAACAGAAAAATGGTGTGGTGTGTTACGGCGGTCAACAGGATGCTTGAACCAGCAAAGTCTCCTTGGTCAGCCAACCTAGCATGTGTCACATTAGCCCTCAAAACAGCCACACGGTCAACTCAAAGTCAACCCCAAAAAAGTCAATGATGCCCCCAGAAAAGTCAACGCAGAACAATAGCAAGAAAGTCAACGCAGCTCGGTCTTTGGTCAACCTTTTGACCTCAGTTCTTGTGCCAATATGTACGGCCTTCCAAAATTGAAGTCTCCACCAAAATTCAGCGTCTTTGGACCATGCGTTGACCAAAGTCAACGCTGGTAAAACTTGCGTGGAAACCCTAGCTGTAGCAGTTTTCCTCTTCGTCCTTCTTTCCCACGTGTGAACCGAAATTGCCTCCAAAAGCTCGAACCAATCCGAAGAGGAGAGATGATGAGTGAGGATGAGATGATGAGAAATGTCCTCCAACGTTGACTCTATTTATATCAATCACTGAGATGTGTGACACATTTGCTGGGGGTGTAAAACCTTAAGGCCGACTTGCACATATTTTGAAAGTATTAAAAATAAATTCAAAATAAATGTTCTGCTCATTGGATCAAGATGATCTTTAGATCAATCTTGCACCTCTTCGAAAGAGGAACCCAATAAAAATATTGGTGTCTTTATCTGAGCATCACAACACGGAGTTTGGACCTAGTTGTCCAATTTTAACACTCCCTCTCAACTAGGGAGAACTCCATCCACTAGTGCAATCAAACATCGTGCGTCATCCCACTGTAACTTGCTTTGCTGGCCTCTTTATTTCAGAATAGAAGTGGGTCAGTCACAAAGACATCATTCCCTAGCTGACAGATTCAGCCCAGAGGTCCGAAACCTCGATTGGACTCATAAAGAGTCTCATACCAACTCGAAGTTGGTTTACCTGACCCGAAGTCAGTTGGAGGTCCGAAACCTCACTATACTTGATCCCAGATCAAGTGGTTTGATCGTGCCATCCTAGATAGAGAGTACAACAATCTCTAATGCATCCATCAGTCTTTCCTACTAATCTCTAGCTTTTCCCACCTCATTGGCCAAATGAGAGGTACTTCCCGTGAGCCCTGAACTCAATGGGTAGGATGCATACGGGGCAGAAATAATGAGAGGTGAACCAACTCAATAATCACAATGGTAGGGCCCAAGCACACCAACAATGTTCGGCAAGCCTAGCCCTGTGGTTGCTTATAGCTCCAAGAAGCTATCGCCAAAGCCCCCCAGAGCTCCCAGAGCTCATCGTCCAACAGGACCCACATCATAGGGTCGTTCCACGATACCAAGGCTCTCACGGAAGGTTAGGAACTTGACCTTCCCCAGGGGCTTAGAGAGAATATCCGCAACCTGCTCATCAGTTCCTATATGATCGAGCCTTACGGTGCCTCACTGTACCATATCTCGGATAAAGTGGTACCTGATATCAATATGCTTGGATTGATCGTGTAACACTGGATTCTCAGACAAGCGAATCCCACTCTGGTTATCGCAGAGTATAATGGTGGTATCTAGCACATGTTCGAACATCTCACTAAAGAGCTTTCGCAACCAAACTGCTTCACAACAGGCCATACTTGCTGCAATGTATTCGGCCTTTGCAGTGCTCAAAGCCACCGACTTCTGCTTCCTGCTCATCCATGAGATCGAAGAAAAACAAGATTGAAGTAACATCCCGATGTGCTCTTATGATCCACCACACTGCCAGCCCAACCGGCATCAGTATATCCAAGGAGTGTCATGCTCCCAGTAGTGTATCTCAGCCCATGGTTTATCATGCCCCGAAGATATCTCAGAAGATTCCTGGCACCAATTCAATGAAAGTGATGAGGCTCAACCATCTGTTGACTCAAAGTGTTCACTGCAAAACATATACCTGGACGGGTGTTCACTAAGAACATCAAGGCCCCTACGAGTTGACGATACTCAGTAGGATTAGACAATATGGGCGCAGTAGCGCTGCCACTCAACTTCTTGAAGTTGAGCTCCATTGGTGTCGACACGGACTTGCAGTCCACCGCACCAAATCTTTCCAGAAGCTTCACAATGTATTTTCCATGAGAAAGGAAAATATCGCCAGGTCTCTGTCAGACCTCTAGGCCTAGGAAATAGTGCATCAGTCCTAGGTCCTTCATCTCGAGCTCAGCAGCGAGCTCCCTCTTGCACTGATGAATGAGAGGGTCAGCAGTTGTCAGGAAGAGGTCATCCATATACAACACCAGAATGAGAGGCTTCCCTTTGACAACCTTGAAGTAAAGGTTCGGATCAGCATTACTTCGAGTGAAGCCCAACTTCATCAAGTAGCTATCTATCCTCTCGTACTAAGCTCTGGGTGCTTGGTTCAGCCCATAGAGGGCTTTCTTCAACCTGCAGACATGGGTGTCCCGATCTTGGACTTCAAACCCCAGAGGTTGCTCCACATATACCTCTTCCTTTATCGCACCATGCAGAAATGCAGTCTTCACATCCATTTGATGAAGAGTCCATCCTTGTGTAGTAGCAAGGGCTATAATAGATCGAATGGTGGTATATCAGGTCACAGGTGCAAATATGTCATCATAATCTATGCCTTTCTTTTGAGAGAAGCCATGGGCAACGAATCTTGCCTTGAACTTTTCAACACTTCCATCAGATCCATGCTTGATCTTGTAGAGCCATTTCGAGGTGACAACTGCTTTATCCTTCGGTCTTGGAACCACATCCCAGACATCATTCTTCATAATAGACTCATACTCTTCGTGCATAGCATCCTTGTAGACTTGATGCTTTACGGCTTCCTCAAAGGATCTAGGCTCAGATTGTACAATAGTACTCATGGCTGCTAGATACCCTTGGTATCTACTCGACTTCTTGCTTTCACGGAATGTCCCCCTTGGGGCCGCATGTCCCTCAGCATCGTCGAGAGTGTCCCTGAGCCATGATGGTCTCTTTCCTAGTGAAGGAGGTGGATCAATCGGGTCCATTGGTCCTTCAACATCAAGCTTTGTTTCATGCTTCGGTTTTTCTTGATTTCCAGGCCTTGCTTCATGATCTTCCTCAGATGTTGGAAGATTGACTACTTTCCTCAGGGAAGCATCTTCGTCAAAGGTGACATCGTGGCATATCTCCACTTCCCTTTTACCAAGCACATAGACTCTATAGGTCTTTGAAGTTTCACTATAGCCCACAAACATTCTTTTCTTTCCAGAAGCATCCAACTTGCTCCTCTTTTCTTTCGGCACATGAAAGTAAACAAGACATCCAAAAACTCTAAAATGTGAGATGTCAGGTTTCTTACCAGAGAAAACCTCCTCGGAAGTTTTGGAGTCTAGAGCGGAATGCGGGCATTGGTTTTGTATGTACACAGCAGTGTTCGCAGCTTCTCCCCACAGAAACTTCGGTAGACCTTGGTCACATAGCATGGCACAGGAAGCTTCCACAATGGTCCTATTCTTTCGTTTAGCGACACCAATTTGCTCGGGAGTATAGACAGTTGTGGTCTCCCTCTTGATGCGAGCTTCTCTGCAAAAGTCCTTGAATTCATTTGTCTCATATTCAGTGCCATTATTAGTTCTTAAAATCTTGATCTTCTTCCCTATCATATTTTCCACCAAGGCTTTGAATGTACGGAACCACATGAAAGCCTCATCCTTCTTCTTTAAGAAGTATATCCAAGTTTTGCGAGAGAAGTCATCTATGAACGTCATATAATATAAACATCCTCCCAAGGATGTAACGGGCAGCATACCAGATAGATCAAAATGGATCAATTGCAAGACATCAGATGTCTTTGTGACACTTGAGGGGAAAGGTCCCCTTGTATGCTTTCCTTCGGCACAACCCTTACATATGCCTTCATGATTATTTGAAACCTCGGGCATCCTTGTCACCACCTTCCTTGCTTCGGGAAGGGCTTTGTAGTGAAGGTGTCCAAACCTTCGGTGCCATAGTTCAGTCTGTCAGACAGTATCACATGTCATTGCTCTCAGTGGACTTCCTCCAACTTGGTAGAGTGTATCAACTCTATACCCAATCGAAATGGCTTCCTTGAAGCTCTTCTTCCACATGAGCACCTTTCCATCTGTGAATGCCACATTGAAACCTTTGTCTTCCATGGCCGATATAGACACAAGGTTCTTCTTCAAATTTGGTATATAGAGTACATTTTGCAAGTGGAGGACTTGACCTTGAGACAAGTGGAGGGTCACAGTCCTTGAACCTTTCACGGGATATGTGGCATTATCTCCAAGAATAATTTCCAGATTAGTATCCTTCTCAACCATATCAAAGAGTGCTTCCTTGAACCCAGTGATGTGCCTTGAGGCACCACTATCTATCTGCCAGACATCCATAGTGTCGGGTGGAGATGCAACAGATAGGGCAGATACAATAATATATTCATTTCTTTTATCAACAACATGTGATTCCTCATACCTGGAGTTTCTTGACCTTTTGAAAGGTTGATCATTTCCACTGGAAGGAGCCTTCTTTTTTCCCTTGAACTTGTTGTTCCTTTGATTGCCATTCCTCCAGTTGTTGTTGTTGTCATCACCATCGGGAGAATCCTTCTTGAAAGGACATTCTCTAGCATAGTGACCAGGCCTATGACAAGTGAAACGCTTGCCCTTGTTTCCTTGGGCCCCTGCTTTTCCCTTGTTCTTTAGACCACCAGAGTTCTTCTTTCTAGAATGAGTAGGGTATGCAACATTTCCTTCATTTCCATACTCCTTCATTTTTGATTCTTCTTGAACACATCTTGACAGTACCTCATCAAAGTCAGGTATCACATTATTATTTAGAATGGTAGTGTTGAACACATGCCATTCGGATGAGAGCCCTCCAAGTGCGGTGAGTACCATCTTTCGATCAGCTATTGTCTTCCCAATAGCCAATAGATTGTTCCTGATCTCGGTTAGCTTCAGAAAGTATGATTGGACAGACTCATCCCTGTCTTTCTTCAGATTCTTCAATTGATTCTTGAAGAATAGTACTTGATTTGCATTGTGTAATATTCCTAATTAGCAATGGCTAATTGGAATATTCGATTTTGGACAATTTTGCTTTAAGTAGTTAGCTTATGAATAAACGTGAGTAAAAGGACCACGACTCACTCTAAAATAAGACGCACGTGGTAATTAAGGAGGGCCGAATGGGGCACTTAGCAAAAAAGGGTATTACCATGGTATCATGGGTGGAGACGCACACAGCAAAGGGATATTATCATGGTATCGTGGGTTGAGACGGCCGTAGGATTCGAGAGCGGCCAACACTATATGAAGAAGATAATTTCCTCATTCGGGGATCATGGAGAATTTATGCATTTTGAATCTGGTCTTTACGACTATTGAGCACGCTGGCTGTTTAGCCTGTTTGCAGCACTGTTTAGCGCATTGAATGTCTTCGTTCGGAGATCTCGCCCTCAGCCCCAGGGGACTTCGAATGCCTGCTCGGGTGAGGTAGTCCCGTCAGTGCCTTTATAGGAAGATCAATCCACTGTATTTGTGGAGGAGCAAAGTGTTATTAACTGCACAACACCTATGGAGGATCAACGCGTTTATTAGCTGCGCAAAAGGACGCAGCCTGTATTTGGGAAGCTCTGGTTGTATTCTGGAGGATCGTGGACAAGAGATTAAGTGCAGAAATAGTAGCGCGTCTATTGGGGGAATTTCTGGATCGGTGGGTGATCGTATTATTGCAGATCCTGGATAGTGGAGGCGTGATCAATTGGAGGACAGCACAGATCCGCAAGGAGATATGTCTGGGCAGCGACACAACCGTTTTTCATTAGCTGGAACGCAGATCTGAGACACAGCCGTCCCATGCAACACAGATCTGAAATTCCGTCATCTCAAGCAGCATTCTGAGAATAGATCTTGACTTGCCTCGTGCAAGAGTTTAGATGCTATCGCTTGATCACCTATTGTACTCCTTTGTATTCATCAGATTAATAAAATGGTTCAGCGTTCTCTTATTTCTTGAGTATCTGAGCATGCTTTATATATACACGCTATTGTATGTCTGCAATCTGTTGTTTTTTCCCTTTTGCATTTAGATTTCTACACCTCTTGTTGTGTTTTTCCCCACACTCTTAGACAGAGCCGGAAAGGGCCAGATAGCGTCCAGATCTCATCCTCTTTTCAGAGGTGAAATATCTGTAAATGCCCTCCCAGTCCATCTCTGGTTAGAGTTGCCTGTGTTTTAGGGATATCCCTGAAAAGGGAATATTACAGTGGTATCAGAGCATAGATCTGGCTCAGCCTGTGGAGCTCGTAGTCTATGTCATCGGAAGAAAAACCCTACATCTGCCACAGAGGTAGGAAGTACAGAGATATTGAGCGTAGGTTGAAAAATACCTACGGAGAGGGAGACTGCGTTCGAGTGGTGGACACAGAACAGGAGGAGCCTGCGGTAGAAGCAGAGCAGGGAGAGCCAATGATGGATGATAGCGATGCGAAACAGTTTGGGGAAGCACTCCTCAAATCTGTGCAGGATCTGGCAAGACAGATAGAAGTGATGGGCCAGAGAGTCACAACTGTGGAGGCTAGACAGCGTGAACTCCCAAAGGGTTTCCATGTTGATGAGGGGTCAGACACATCCCACCATTTGCAGGAGAAGGTTGCCGCTCAGCACCAGGCATCACATGGCCCCATTCGTGCTACTATGCCCACTTTTTTGAGTGCAGATATGGGGACAGGAGCACAAGAAGAACCAGATCGCATAAGTGAGTATTTTGCTGAGTACCAGGCAGCTGGGCAAGAGTTCAGGGATGCCATTTTAATTAAAGACTTTGTTCAGATCAAGCGGGACAGCAGACCCCGCGACCATCACAAAGGGCACAGAGTCCAGACATTATCATGATGGAGACACCCAGCGCACAACGAGCTGATTCCATTTGCCTACGTTTGATGGTTCATCAAATAGTTCGGCAAAGTCTTGGGTGGAGAAGCTGGATGTATATTTCCAGCTCAACCAGATGGTAGAAACAGAGGCCATCAAGGTAGCCACACTGCATTTGGAGGAGGAGGCTCAGGATTGGTGGTTCCATGGAAGGGTGACACTTGGGCATTCCTCCGTGACTACATATGGCGAGTTCACTCAGAGACTAATAAAGAGGTTTGACCGAAAGGAACCAGAGGAGCACTTTGTTCAGTTGACAAGGCTCAAATAGACCGAGAGTCCTGAGAAGTATATTGCTGATTTCCTGAGGATTTCAGTAATGGTACCAGATCTATCCGCAGCACGGATGATCTATATGATTGTGGAAGGGTTAACAGAGCCACTCCGGCGTCTAGTCAGATCCACTAGACCAGCCACACTCCGGGATGCCATTGGTAGAACTCGGGATTTGCAGGATGCCTTACCTCGGACCAGGACACCTTACCCCCAGAAACAGGCTTTCTAGTCAAAGGGGAAGGATATGAGGATTCCGCCTCCAAAGGGGAATTAGGGTAGGGTACATCTCGATGATGATGCCCGGAGGGAGTTGAAGAAGAAGAGGTTATGCTTTACCTGTCAGGAGCCGTGGGCACCGGGTCACAAATGTGCTTCTGGCAAAGCACATTTCATTGAAGTCTTCTCCGAGAGTAGCGAGGAAGAGGATGAATATGAGGATGGGGAGGCAGGAGACGGTCAGACAGAGCAAGATCATTTGCCACTTCCACCTTTAGGGGCAAGAAGTGCAGCTTTTGCACCCACGGGGGGGACCCTTGCAGCATTGCGAGGAGTGCCCAAGTATCTGACGATGCGGGTCCGAGGGACAGTACATGGGCAGCGAGTTTCAGTCCTAGTAGACAGTGGGGCAACCCACAACTTCATCGATGCACAGATGGTTGAGAGGAGAGGCATACTGACAGAGAGCTTCGATGGATTTTCAGTATTAGTCCCAGGGGATCAGATGATGCAGTGTGCCAGGTATGTTCCAGAGCTCGCTGTGACGATGGGAACCTACACAGTGACCGACCACTTTTTCGTGGTTAACATACCAGAAACCAATGTGGTATTGGGTGTACAGTGGTTGATTACTTTGGGTAAAGTCACCACAGATTGGGAGGCCTTGGAAATGGAATGGGATGACAAGAAGACCGGAAAGCATGAGAAGATACGTGGGATGCACACTTACCCACCTCAAACTGTTTCAGCTCGCCGGATGGAGGCAGACTTCCGGAAGGGAGACATAGAATGGGAAGTTGAGTTACGAGCATCATTGGTAGAGGCTACCAGGCAGACAATTCCTCCGGATATACAGGCCATCCTCGATAGGTATGAGACGGTATTTGGAGATATACCGCCGGGACAACCACTAGATCGGGGGTTTGAGCACACTATTGAGTTAGAATAGGGCATCCAGGCCATTATTACCACACTCTATAGGCACCCCAAGGCCTATCGGGATGAGATTGAGCGGGCCATCCAGGAGTTGTTGGCTCTTGGACATATTCGGCCTAGCACCAGTCCCTTTGCTTCTTCGGTGGTGTTGGTAAAGAAGAAGGACGACACATTGAGAATGTGCATTGATTATAGGGCCCTAAATAAGAAGACCCTGAAGAACAGGTACCCCATATTGCGAGTTGACGATCTGATGGATGAGCTGAGAGGAACCCAGTTCTTCTCAAAGATCGATTTGAGATCCAGTTACCACCAGATTCGCGTGAGGGAACAAGACATCCCCAAGATCGCTTTCAGGTGCCATTACGGCCACTTTGAGTTTTTGGTTATGCCTTTCGGGCTAACCAACACCCCACCTACTTTCTAGTCATGCATGAACCATATCTTCTGCAGTCATCTGAGAAAGTTTGTGTTGGTCTTTTTCGATGATATACTGATATATAGCAGGACTTGGGAGGAGCATCTCCAGCACATAGAGGTAGTACTGCATATCTTGGAGGAGAAACAGTTCTATGCTAAGCTCTCCAAGTGTGAGTTTGGGATGACGGAGATGTTGTATTTGGGACATGTTATCGCTCGCCGCCTACACCTACCTATAGTTAGTGGGAAAAGTCTTCAACCCCACAGGTATGGTTGGTGGCAAGGAACTCAGAGAAGGGGCTGTCACCTATTCCCAACTCTCTCCGTTTAAGCTATCTCCTAGGTTAGCTAAGGGGGGTGGTCCCTAAAGGAAAACTAAGTTAAAGATGTGAGATTTCTAGGAAAATTGATTAGAAGGAATTACTTATCAAAGATGACTCGATTTCAATATGTAAACAAGCATACAAGTATATGAGCAATATTCAATGACGTGTTCAAAATATAGACCAGTGCTTTAAAGTAGATAACAAATGCTTGCTAAAAAATGAAATTCAAGATATAATGACAATAATCCCACAAAGGAAGTGTTAGACCAAGATCACAACATGCAATTAAATTTGCAACACCAAATAAGGGTATTTGCCAATGAAACAAGATATATCAATCATCCATAAGCATAATGATCTTTAAAATGACAACATGTAATGAAGTTGTATGTAGAAGCAAATTTCCAAGTACCATAGAATTAAACTTGTTGCAAAATTTAAGGAATTAAAATGCTTGCATCCAAAATGCTTCTTGAGATAATATTTGCATGTGAATCTTTAAACCATCAAGATAGCAAAAAAATTGCGAACTTTGCAAGTAAATGTGATGAGATAGTGCTCTTGGTTTATTTTATTAATTAGTTCTAAAGCAAGGTTACAATTGAACTCTAATCCTCAGACTTCACCCTCGCCTAAATATTTGGATCTCACAGTGAGGAGTCCATAGAGGTAGAGGGTCCCTAAAATGTCTATTCAACCAACTTAAGTTGGAGGTAAATTTTAGAGATGCAAGTCCAGTATGAAAAGTGAAATGCCTAAATGATATGAAAGTGAGTTTGCAAGTGCTATGTAAAAGATGGAGATGATTCAATTAAATATGCTTCATAGTTAGAACAATAACTCAAGTTGCCATAAATTGAAAGTGCTATGCTTCTTTACTTGTAGTATATTGTGAAACTTATCCAAATGAGAAATAGATCACAAAACATAAGTAAGTGATGGAAAATGAGATTGCAAATTAGGAAATTTAAAGACTATGTGATCTAAGCAATTAATGAAATGAAAATATGAGTTACTCACATGCAACTAAATTAGATTAACAAATGAAATGATGAATGCAAGTGATTTAGTTGAGAAAATAAAAAAAAGAAAGAAAGTTAACCACTCAAGAAGATTTCCTCCCTCTAAATGAGTAGGTGAGATACCATGGGAAAAACTTCCCAAGCTCCCTCAAGAAAAGTCAGCTCTTTATTAATGAAAGTGAGGCCCTCTTATAGAAATGAGGGGATTGGGAAGAGCTTACAATATGTGTTTTAAATTTGCTCCTTCCCAAAGTTACAAGTGTAAGATTTTAATTTTTTTTTACTTGTGAGATGTTTACAAAGTAAAGGCTTAAAGCCTTGAGGTGAATGGCGGTTACAATTCCTCAAAAGAATGAGGCTTTAGAAGTAGAGGTGAAGTGATAAGGCGGAACTTGGATTTGAGGTTCCAAACGAAAGAGTGTTCCTTAGCCTATGCTTTAGCTCCCTTTCTTCAAACTTAAATTGCTTCCAAGAACACCTACAGGCAAACAAACAAAAGAGTTAGCATGCAAAAGAAATATTGCTAAAATATGTGAGAGGAAATCAGATGCATGCGAAGGAAAAAAGTTAGAAATTCAATGCAAGTATAAAATGCACTTTATATTACAAATTCCCTCACTAAGATCAGCTTGAAAGAGTTGATTTAGTGAGTGAGAATTAGGATTTAGATCCAACAACTTAGCCTCAAATGCTAGATAAAATAGATATGTGCACAAATGAGAGAAGAAATAAATGATTTTTTTTTTTTAGCGATGGAATAGAAGCAAAGGGCTCATGAAACCCCCTTTTAGATAAATATCTTGATGTCTTATGAGATTGTTGGCCTGAACAACTTGTGAGACCTTTGATATCCTTGGAGCTGACTTATTCCAACCGAAGAAGTCTTCACACTCCAATAGACTTGGCAACCTGTTATTTGAACTCACAAATTTCTGCAAACCAATTGTTAGTGCAAAAGAAACTTAGCATATAGAGGCCACGTTGAGCTTGTCATTTCATCGAAAATAACAAGCTACAACAAGAGCATAAAACATACCAAGTCCAAAGGAGATCTGAGATAGCTACAAATCTCCCCTCCCTAGACAATAGTGCCTTCAGGCAAATGCAAAGAAAAAACCAACTAGATTGCAATGTGAAGTAAATAAATAACAACATCAAATGAAACAAGTATACCTCATCAACCAAAGAATGCACCACAAGAGAAGCTAGTAACCCCAAAGACTTTTCTTTATTCAGCTCAATAACAATTTCGGCATAGTAACAATAAGCACAAGCTTCAAAAAACCACACTTACAATGAGAGCCCAAGGCTCATTTAAATAGAACTACGTGAGAAAATCCCAATGAAAAATTTAATTGACAAGTGGAGAAGGGAGATAATCCCAATGCAAAAACGAGTGGTTGTAGACTGTTGTAGAACACATGTAGATGGCAGCCTTATCTCCTGTTTAGGCCAGCATACAAATTTTCCTTCATGTGCATATCTTTGGTGGCTGCCAAGTGTGATTGATGATAGGTGCATGGGGGAGAAAACTTCCACATAAGACTGCCTCAACCCCCACGTAAAACTGAATCTCAAACTGCTGTAGGTGGCCTTCTTCACTGGCAGCGTACACTTCCAACTGTTATGTGCATCTTATTATGTCCAAGTGTGAAATATGTGGCAATAAATGGGAGAAATATCCCACTAAATTAGCCATAATACAATGATCATGTAACCCACGTGTACCAAATCAACGCCAATCAGATCTGTGTGTTATGATCAACATATGACCACCTCTAATTGCTGCGTACAAGATGTAGTTAACTGCTGCATTGATTTTCTGAGTGCCAACATGTGGGGACAAGTGGGAGACAAAGTCTGTCCCATGTGGCAGTCTTGTCCCCCTTTTAATTTGACACCAAAGTGGTAAGCAATACATGCCAAAAATCTGCTGTACGTTGCACTTTTGAAACAAAGGGATATACGTATGACAAGGTTTGCCATGTCACCTTTCTTGTCCCCCCTTAAAGTTTAAAAAATTATTTAATGTATTTCACCTTAATTCCCACTTCTAACTTTATGCTTTAAACTCATCATATTTAAATCAAAGCTGAACCTTTACCATACGTTGCCTTATGAACTCAACGTGGAACTTTGACTTGGCACATTTGGCTTTGACTTGTATCTTATGTGGTGGGCCCCATGGCTACCACATCACCTTTTGCTTCTCCACATAAATTCCACATCAAAATTTGACTTATTTTGACTTTAGAATTTTTTCTAAATTTTTTCCAATTTTTCATTTTTCTCATTTTTTCTCATTTTTTGCCACTGACATTAGGAAAATAGGCTTTTGAGGGATCATAAGTCATTTTTTGACCCCCAAAGTGGGTCCTAGCATAATGCTGGGTCTCTGAGGATGATTTTCGAGTAGTCACACGCCCCAGACATTTCCTAAGGCCACTTATTTACATCATTACATAGAAATTAATTAAAAAATCCCATTTTGCGGGAAATTTTTAATTATTAAAAAATCCTACTTAGACTTAGTCAAATTCCGTGAAATTTCAGAGATGACCTAGCATGGTAATATACATCGACTCTAGACACTAAGATGCGTTAGGGGCTCAACCTTCAAGTTGTCACCCCGGCTTTGGGGTAATGCAATGAGTGAAAAAACCTAGAAAATTATTCGCCGCTAAAAAGAAGGAATAATTAACCAAGTAAAAAAAACACTCCAAGGTGTACTCGCTTGCTGATCGAGTCCTGACATCCTAGGCCTGTTACATGGCCTTATTCATCATGCTAGTGACATTTATACAATATCTCTGAAGGGCTGCGGAATCTGAAAACTGAAGAAGAAAATGATGAGAAGAAGAAGTAGAGTTTAAAAACTCTGTTGAACATGATGATATCTAATGGCACAAGTGTCTTCTGGTTCATCCTTAGGCATGGAGTCTTCACATTATCATCAGGTGCCACTCCAGTGGTCAACAGGACACATCATAGGAGTGGACGGAGTGAGGGTCCACGAAGAGAAGATCAGGGCCATTAGAGACTGGCCAGAGCCGAGAAACGTGACGGAACTTCGAGGATTTATTAGCATTTGCACATATTATAGGAAGTTCGTCAAGAGTTTCTCTCAGCTTGCAGTGCCCCTTACAGATTTGACAAAGAAGGGGGCATTCAGTTCGGATATAGCGCGACGGGCTTTTGACAGGCTCAAGGAGGTTATGAGCAGCTGCCCAGTGCTTGCATTGCCAGATTTTACGCAGCCTTTTGTTTTGGAGTGTGATGCGTTAGGAGAGGGGATCGACGCAGTCTTGATGCAGGAAGGCCACCATATAGCCTTTGAGAGCAGAAAGCTCCTTCCTCATGAGCGGTTGTATCCTATATATGAGAAGGAGATGTTGGCCATTATGCATGCATTGGCCAAATTCCGGCAGTACTTAGTGGGCAATAGGTTCTGGGTAAGAACTGATCACAACAGCCTCAAGTTCTTTTTGGAGCAGAAACAACTACAGGATAGGCAGTAGAAGTGGATCAGCAAGATCCAGGATTATGACTTTGACATTGAATATGTCAAAGGGAAGAATAATGGGGTAGCCAATGCACTTTCACGTAGGCCAGCTACATTGTCTCTAATGAGCTTGGATACAGATTGGAGGGTCGACTCTTAGTGGAGTACTCCAAGGATAGATTTGCCTGTGAGGTCCTAGATGGTCAGGTGAAAGATGACAGATATAGGGTGATAGATGAGATCATCTACTACAGAGATAGGATCTTCTTGACGGAGAGCTCCCAGCTCAAGAAGAAGATACTTCAGGCATCTCATGACTCACATTTGTCCGGACATTAGGGGTTTACCAAAACCTACCAGGCTATCAGAGAGAGGCTCTCATGGAAAGGCCTCAAGGAGGACGTGCTCTGGCATATCAAGGAGTGCGAAGTTTGCCAGAAAAACAAGGGGGAGATGCACCATCCCATAGGCTTGTTGCAGCCTCATCCCATTCCGGAGGGGAAATGGGAGAGCATTTCGATGGATTTCATCACAGGGTTGCCCACGGTGCAGGGTAAGGACTGTATCTACGTCGTCATTGATTAGCTGACGAAGTACACACATTTTTTCGCCATATCCGCACATTATACAGCAGCACAGGTGGCGGAGCTGTTCTTCAGATAGATTTTCAGGTTGCATGGTCTTCCCAAGGCCATCATTAGTGACAGGGATAGTCGCTTTATGGGCAGATTCTGGCAAGAGCTTTTTCGGCTGGTAGGAACGGAGCTAACACCAAGCTCCAGCTATCACCCACAGACAGATGGGCAGACGAAGATAGTTAACAAGCGGCTGGAAGGCTACTTGCGTAACTATGTTAGTGGGCAGCAGAGAGCGTGGCTGAAGTGGCTGCATCTGGGGGAGTACTGTTACAACAACACATATCACATGTCCATGGGTATGACACCGTTCTATGCTTTGTATGGGTACCATTCTTTATCTTTTGTTGATAGGATGCTGGGTGCTAGCAAGGCTCCGAGAGCCAAAGATTGGATCCAGGAGAGTCAGGATATTCTCCGCGCTCTCAAAGATAACATGGCTACAACGCAGAACCAGCAGAAGCGGTATGCCGACAGGGGTTGGATGGTAAGACAGTTTGAGGTAGGAGATTTGGTCTACCTACGTTTACAGCCATACCGACAATCATCACTGAAACAGAAGGGAGCTGAGAAGCTCAAGCCTCATTTTTATGGACCATACAGGGTGATACGCAGAGTGGGACAGGTTGCGTATGAGTTGGAGCTGCCCCAAGGCAACAAGATTCATAACATTTTCCACGTATCATGTCTGAAGAAGGCATTGGAGTAGCAGGTGACAGTGACAAAGGATTTGCCACCTACAGATGATGAAGGGCATTTGGTATTACAGCCCGAGGAAATTATTGATACCAAGGAAAGGCAGTTGCGGAAAAAAACAATCCGGGAGTTCTTGGTGAGGTGGAAGAATTTGCCGGATGAGGATGCAACTTGGGAGAATGAGAAAGTCTTGTAGCATCCATCACTATAGTTGCTTGGGGACAAGCAACATTCTGCCGAGGGAGATTGTAATATTCCTAATTAGCAATGGCTAATTGGAATATTCGATTTTGGACAATTTTGCTTTAAGTAGTTAGCTTATGAATAAACGTGAGTAAAAAGACCACGACTCACTCTAAAATAAGACGCACGTGGTAATTAAGGAGGGCCGAATGGGGCACGCAGTAAAAAAGAGTATTACCATGGTATCATGGGTGGAGACGCACATAGCAAAGGGATATTACCGTGGTATCGTGGGTTGAGACGGCCGTAGGATTCAAGAGCGGCCAACACTATATGAAGAAGATAATTTCCTCATTCGAGGATCATGGAGAATTTATGCATTTTGAATCTAGTCTTTACTACTATTGAGCACGCTTGCTGTTTAGCGTATTGAGTGTCTCCGTTCGGAGATCTCGCCCTTAGCCCCAGGGGACTTCGAATGCCTGCTCGGGTGAGGTAGTATCGTCAGTGTCTTTATAGGAAGATCGATCCACTGTATTTGTGGAGGAGCAGCGCGTTATTAATTGCACAACACCTGTGGAGGATCAACGCGTTTATTAGTTGCGCAGAAGGACGCAACCTGTATTTGGGAAGCTCCGATTGTATTCTGGAGGATCGTGGACAGGAGATTAAGCACATAAATAGTAGCGTGTCTATTGGGGGAATTTCTGGATCGGTGGGTGATCGTATTATTGCAGATCCCGGATAGTGGAGGCGTGATCAATTGGAGGGCAGCACAGATCCGCAAGGAGATATGTCTGGGCAGCGACACAGCCGTTTTTCATTAGCTGGAACGCAGATCTGAGACACAACCGTCCCATGCAACGCAGATCTGAAATGCCGTCATCTCAAGCAACATTCTGAGAATAGATCTTGACTTGCCTCGTGCAAGAGTTTAGATGCTATTGCTTGATCACCTATTGTACTCCTCTGTATTCATCAGATTAATAAAATGGTTTAGCGTTCTCTTATTTCTTGAGTATCTGAGCATGCTTTATATATACAAGCTATTGTATGTTTGCAATCTGTTATTTCTTCCCTTTTGCATTTAGATTTCTACACCACTTGTTGTGTTTTTTCCCACACTCTTAGACAGAGCTGAAAAGGGCCAAATAGCCTCCAGATCTCATCCTCTTTTCAGAGGTGAAATATCTGGTAAATGCCCTCCCAGTCCATCTCTGGTTAGAGTTGCTTGTGTTTTAGAGATATCCCTGAAAAGGGAATATTACACATTGTTGGCCTTACACATGAGGATCAATTTATCATACATCTCTTTGGCTGTGCCCAACTCAGAGATGTAGGCCACCAGACTTTTATGAATGGATTCCCTGATCATCAACTTTGCTTTGATCTCCCCCTTCTTGTACTTAGTTTTGGCAGCAACAGTAGCAGTGGATGGAGGTTCTTGAATTTTACCCTGCACATAGTCCATTACATCTTGGTCTTCCAATTTGAGATCTAATATCATCTTCCAAGCATGGAAGTAATCATTTGCAGTCAATTTGTCATCCTCCTTGAAGCCATAGTTTGTGGAACCCATATTATTTTTCGGTGATTGCTACAAATAGGGCTTGTCTTCACCTTAGCTCCTATACCATGTAAATTTATGTAGATGTTCTATGCATAGTTATTAAAACCGGAACCAGTGACCGGACCAGTGGACCTAATGAACCAGGTTTCGAACCGGAACTGGTCTAACCGGTAGTGGTTAGATCTCAATGAACCGGTTTTAAAAAAAATACATCAAATAATTATTTTTTAATAAAAAAAACTATTTTTAAGATTTGCAACCATGATTCCAAGCCATTAAAGATAAAATATGCAAATTTTTCTCATTTATATACCATGCAAAGTTGAATATATCAAAATGGCATCGAGTGCAATACATATCATCAAAAAATACATAAGCAATGAGGCTCCAAATGGCCCATAAAGTCCAAAAACAATGCTACAAGCTATGAGGCCATTTGCCTAATACAAGACTACACATGAATGATGATCAATCATCAAATTCATCACCGCTACTAGACACAGGATCAACATTGGCTGCTACATAGACATCATCTGGATCAGAGTCTGAGGATGCCTCAGCCTCAGGCTCATCTGTAACCTCAGTACCCCTACCACCAATAATAATAGAAGTGGACCTAATGGAAGCACGAGTTACTCGAGGTGCATGACTAGTGTCGTCCATTGGTTGTTTGCCTTTGCTTGATGCAGCTACCAATCCTCGATCTGCTTCTGATGGTGCCACCAAATCTGCTACAAATTCACCCCCCGCTACTGCTGCATCAAAATCAAAATCAGCCTCAAACACTGGATCTTCAGTCTCCTCCACCCATTCTGATGTTGGATCAATATCATCCAACACAATGGGATCTAGATCAGGTGTTTTGCTCATCAGTTGGTTCTACCTCAAGCGAAGGTTGTATTGCACAAACACAAGATCATTTAACCGTTTCTGTTCCAAACGGTTTCTCTTCTTTGTGTGTATGCACTCAAAAACAGACCAATTGCGCTCACAACCTGAAGCACTGCAAGTTTGGTTGAGGATTCTAATTGCAAACTTTTGCAATTGAGGACATTGGCCGCCAAATGACTCCCACCAATTTGCTGCAAATAAAAAGACATTCATTAGTAACATAGTTCATTGCATTACTTATTTACAAATAATTTAACTTGAAAAGAAAAACAAATTGGAATTGCTTACATGGTTGATCCACATCTCTTGCCATTTTTGCCAAGTTCTTTGCAAAGGTACCAGTTGCCATACTGAAATGAGTAAGTTGTTTATGTGTTTCCAAAAGGTCTGCACGGTTACGTACCATGCGCTCCAAGCAATCAATCAATCCAGATCTGACCTTCCCATCCTGCTGATCTCCTAACCAAGCTCTATAATGATACTTTGGGTTCAAAAAATACCCAGCTGCATGTATAGGACGATGGAGTTGATTGTTCCATATGTTATGAATGATATCCCATATCCGGCCATATTTAGCTAACTTATCCCTGTAAGCTGCCCGTATCTGCTCCTTGGCCTAATCCATAGCCTCATAAATGTATCCCATTGCCATCTTTTCCCCATCCACCATCCTTAGCACCTTAACAAGGGGCTCAGTAATTTTTACCAGCTTTGAAGACCTTTTCCAAAAATTAATGTCAAAGACTTTCTTTTTGGTGTCTTTTTCATCTTGTCTACGAGCCCACCGGGATTCAGTGCAATCATCAGAAGAAAACATTTTCTGCAGGTTTTTCTGTTGAGAATTGAGACATTGCAACGTGAGGAAGTGAGTTGCAAATCTCGTAATGGCAGGCCTAACAAGCTCCTTGCCCCCTGTGTTTTTCCTCATTAGGCTCAATACCCATGAGTGGTTGTAAATGTATTTTGTAATGCACTTGCCATGCTCTACAGTGTTTTTTACCCATTCCACTTTGCCTATGTCGTCAAGCATGAGGTCTATGCAATGTGCAGCACATGGAGTCCAAAATATGGTATTATACTTGGACTGAAGCATCTTTCCAGCAAGAACATAGTTTGAGGCATTATCTGTGATGACGTGCACAACATTCTACTCTCCCACTTCCTGAATAATCTCATCCAAAAGCTCAAATAGAAGGGTTGCATCCTTCACTTTATCAGATGCATCAACTGATCTCAAAAACATTGTTCCTCAAGGGCAAGCAACAAGGAAGTTAATGATAGTGCGGTTCTTTCCATCAGTCCATCCATCTGACATGATGGAACAACCTGTTTTGAGCCATGACTCTTTATATTCAGCCAAATACTCATCAATATTACAAATCTCTTGTTGCAAAAGAGCTCCCTTTAAGTCATGCGCAGTAGGGCCTTTGAAGCCCTTTCCTGCAACAAAAACAGAGTCCCACATAACTTGGTAATAAGGTGAGCAAGTAGCATTGAATGGGATATCTGAATCATACCACCATCTAGCAATGTACTGATAAGATGCTTCTTTGCATTTTTTTTTCCAATGTTGATCCAAAGTGGGTTGACGACTTGGAGTTGGCTGGGACATGGAGGCAGTGGCTGTGGGATTAGCAGTGGATGAGAAATAACTCATGAGGTTGGGTTTCTTTGTTGGGTTTGATCTTTTGCCAACAGGAGGAACACAGTGAAAGGGGTTTTTGGTGGAAGGGATAGAAGTGGAGTCTTGAATATTATACTCATCATTTTTATAACCACTCTCTCTTAGCATTTCTACTATTTCCCTCTTCCTTACAATTTCATCTTGGTTGGCCTTCTCCCTAGCCTTAGTCTCCTCAAACTTTTCAAGCTTGGCAAGGTATTCTGCCCTAACCGGACCTAACACTGCTTTAGGTGCATCACATGGCGTTACATTTCCTCTTATCCCAGCCAAGTGATGTTTCAATCTAAGAATACCCCCACCTCCAATACATTTTTGACAAAGTTTGCATACCATCTTTCCCTCAACCACATCACAATGGGCCCATGCACTGTCCTTGGCTTTTGGAGGCATCTTGACTTGAAATAATTGAAATTTGGAAATAAATCTGCCATCTAAAAAAAATTGCAGCTAAGATAAATGTACAACTAAGGCTAAATTTACGAAACAAAATGCACATTCAAACATACAAAATTTGATAGCATAGGACTAGAGATTTGAGAGCAATAAAATAGCTAAACACATGAGAAAATAAATACATGAACAACAATGAAATTATGGATTTTTAAAGTGAAAATTCTTACTTTGCAATGCAAACTAGCTTCCTTAACGTCCTCTTGAAGATGCCAACACTATTGACAGCTCCAAACTATCTCCAAGATAGCTCCAACTCCAACTCCAAGCTTCCAAGATCACTGCTCCAGCAAACACTCAACACTCTCCAAGCTCTCAAGCAAACCCACAAACAACAAATGAGTTGGTGTGAGAGAAAGGAGAGGCTGTCCCTGCTTATAAAAGATTGGGGAGAGTGTTTTTGGAGGGAAACAACCCTCCCCTTACCTCCACATATGCCCTAAGGCTGTGTTACTGGTCGTCGGTGGGTCCGTGCAAGGAAGGGACACCTAACCGGCTGGTTAGGTACAGAACCGACCGGTTTATGCATTAACCGGCCGGTTCCGTACCTAACCGGCCGATTAGGTCCGGTTAACCGGCCAATTTAGGTGAGACACCCCTCAAAACTGGGTTGCAAGGGCGGTTGTGACCGGAAGCTGATCTAACTGGTCGATTTGACCGGTTACTGGTTCAAACCGGCCGGTTTTAATAACTATGGTTCTATGCTTGATGCAACTTTACTTTTCACTACAGCAATCACATAAACAATCAAGTAAAATTCTGATAGAACATACCAATGGATCTATAGAAGACAAACCAGAAAAAGAAAAATGGTGTGGTGCGTTATGGCGGTCAACAAGATGCTTCAACCAACAAAGTCTCCTTGGTCAGCCAACTCAGCATGTGTCACAACAGCCTTCAAAACAGCGACATGGTCAACGCAAAGTCAACCCCAGAAAAGTCAACGCTACATAGAGAAGTCAACGCAGACCAGCATCAAGAAAGTCAACACAACTCGGTCTTTGGTCAGCCTTTTGACCTCGGTTCTTGTGCGAATATGTGCGACCTTCCAAAATCGAAGTCTCCACCAAGATTCAGCCTCTTTGGACCATGCGTTGACCAAAGTCAACGTTGGTCAAACTTGCGTGGAAACCCTAGCTGCAGCAATTTTCCTCTTCATCCTTCTTTCCCACGTGTGAACCAAAATTGGTCCAGAAGATCGAATGAATCAGAAGAGGAGAGATGATGAGTGAGGATGAGATGATGAGAAATGTCCTCCAACGTTGACTCTATTTATATCAATCACTGAGGTGTGTGACACATTTGCTAGGGGTGTAAAACCTGTTGACCACTGGAGTGGCACCTGATGATAATGAGAAGACTCCATGCCCAAGGATGAACCAGAAGACATTTGTACCATCAGATATTATCAGTTCAACAGAGTTTTTAAACTCTACTTCTACTTATCATTTTCTCTTGTACCCAGATTCCACGCCCTACAGGGAATTGTAATAAGTGATACTAGTAATGATGAGTTTTGAGTCAGTATTGAGTCTGTAACAGGTCTAGGTAGCTTGAGACCATGCCAACAAGTGAGTATTACTCTGAGAGGTTTTTTTTACTTGGTTAATTATCATCTCCCTGCCAGGTGTTAATAATTAATTTAATTTTTTCCTCCAATTTTACCCCAAAGCTGGAGTATGACTTGATGGAGAGGCCTTTGGGTGAGTCCTAGTGTCTAGAGTCAATGTATATTACTTTACTAGATCACACAAAAAAATTCGTGGAATTTGGTTAGGTCTAGGTAGTGATTTTTTAATTTTTTAGATTTCTTGCAAGTCAAAAATTGCAATAAAAATTGTAGTTGAATTGTAATAAGTGTTGCCTAGAGAAGTTTTATGGGGTATGAGTAATCAAAATTACACCTCTCACGCTCAACTTTCTACTATGACACACTTTGAGGGGTAAAAAATGTGTTTTGAACCCTCAAAATCCACTTTTCCTAAGTTTAGTGGGAAATCTGACAATTAATTAAGCTAGTAATTGAATAAATGGAGAAAAATAAATTTCCACACATGCTAAATGAGGTGGAAATGAGGTGGAAAATTATGGAGGAGTTAAAGTGAAGTCCCAAGGTGATGTGGACTCCTAAAATCAAGGAAAAGACATGTGCTCAAATAAAATTGAATTTCCGGCACTAAATGAGAGCTGCTTACTTGGAAATTCGAATTTATGAAGTTAGTGCATATTTGGGAGGATTTGGGAGAATATTTGGTGGAGATTTTTGTGGGAAATTGTCCCCACATCGATTACCAACCATATACACATGTCATTCCATCATAAAAATCAAATTTGGCACATAAGGGAAGAAGAAAATGATGTCCACTTGCCAGAATTCGATTTTTACACTTGGCATTGGAGCTCCACTTACCAAATTCGAATTTGCCTTGAGATCTCCTCCCTCTCACCACTTGGCATATGGTTTTCATTGAGATTTGCTCCCAACTTTCTATATAATGGAGCCATGGGCTCTCATATTGTATCATTGTTTACTAGCTATTGTGCTTGCGGAAGTGCTGCTGCTTTGTACACTTTCAGAAATATCAATAAAGACTTTGGGGTTTCATTTATGAGGTGTTTCTCTTTTTGGAGTGTGATGAATTGTTGATCATTGGTATAATTCCTTTTACTCATGCTTTGATCTAATTTGTTTCCATATGCTCTTGTAGATTTGTTAATGTAGAGCTATCTTATATTGACATTTGATTTAGGAGTATGCTCCAAGTATAGAATGCTCTAGTTGGTTTCAAATAAATCTCTAGAGTTTCTTATCATTGTTTATTGCTGAACTAATTATTGATTGAAGTTTTGTAGAGGGAACATCTTGTTGGGATCAAAGAATCAAGTGTTGGGGGAAGCCTTTGGAGAGACCAACCCACTCTTGATACAGTTTCAAAGGAGCTCTCATTTGTTCTTTGAACCTTCATAGTCTTATCTTACAAAGTGGTTTTGCAGGGGTTTTGGGACATAGCTTGTATACAAGCCGAATACTTCTAAATTTGAATATCTTTTAAAACATTATACTTCATTGCTTTCATTTGCTATCTAAGAGCTTGAAGATGACTAAGCAAAGAAGAGAGTTTACTCGAACTCTTTGGCTTCGCCCTTTGTAAATTGTTGTGCAATATTTTGTAATTTTATCTATCTAATATTTGATTGGTTTTGTAGCACTCTTTCCAAATTTTTTCTTGTGACTGCTTGAGTGGACAACTACAGGAAATTACTAACAAGTTGTTGCAGGACCTTTGGGCTACGAATTTCAAATGAGGAGGATAACTCTCTCTTCTTTGGTTGTTGGAATTGAAGGGGCTTAACTTCTCTTCTCCTTTTGTAAAGTTTGAATTCTTTTGATTTTTTTTTTTAAATTCTCACCGAGGAAAAGTCTATGGTCTCAATATTTGTAAAGACTTTTCTTGGTTTAGAAAAGGCCTCATGGTCATTTCATTCTTGTAAAATTAATAAAATTTCTGTTTTTGTTGTGGGAGCATGGGTTTTACCCATTGGCATCCCTATCTCTCCATTTCAAAGAAGAGAATTTGTAGATGGATTGACTTGGTGGTTTTGACATTTCCGTTTTCTTTCACATCACATATGCATGCTCTAATTGGGAAGTAACACAAATCACAGTCCTTTAATTTCTTAATTTGCAATTTCATTTGCCATCACTTACTTATGTTTTGTGATCTATTTCTCATTTGGATAAGTTTCACAATATACTACAAGTAAAGAAGCATAACACTTTCAATTTATGGCAACTTGAGTTATTGTTCTAACTATTAAGCATATTTAATTGAATCATCTCCATCTTTTACATAGCACTTGCAAACTCACTTTCATATCATTTAGGCATTTCACTTTTCATATTAGATTTGCATCTCTAAAATTTACCTTCAACTTAAGTTGGTTGAATAGACGTTTTAGGGACCCTCTACCTCTATGGACTCCTCACTGTGAGATCCAAATATTTGGGAGAGGGTGAGGTCTGAGGATTAGAGTTCAATTGTAACTTTGCTTTAGAACTAATTAATAAAATAAACCAAGAGCACTATCTCATCACATTTACTTGCAAAATTCCCAATTTTTTTGCTATCTTGATGGTTTAAAGATTCACATGCAAATATTATCTCAAGAAGCACTTTGAATGCAAGCATGTTAATTCCTTAAATTTTGCAACAAGTTTAATTCTATGGTACTTGGAAATTTGCTTACTCTTGCAACTTCATTGCATGTTGTCATTTTAATGTTCATTAGGCTTATGGATGATTGATATATTTCGTTTCATTGGCAAATACCCTTATTTGGTGTTGCAAATTTAATTGCGTGTTGTGATCTTGGTCTAACATTTGAGTTTTTCTATCATCTCATTTACATTCTCCAAAAGTAGAACACTAAATGTTTCCTTATGAGTAAGATAGTTTCTCATGCTTTGTTTCATAAATCTATTTATCTTGAGAGCATTTATGATATCTTGTGCTTACAATCTTTTGTTTCCATTTCAGGATTACTGTGTTCTCATCTCTTTGAACATTTCTTTTACTTTTGAACACGTTATTTTTAAAGGCACTGGTTAAATGGTTTGTCATTATTTCAAAGTTGCTCATAAATGTTCACGAATCTTCAAAAGTAATCCAATCTCACTCTAATATTCTCCTAGAAAACTCACATCTTTAACTTAGTTTTTCTTTAGGGATCACCCCCCATAGCTAACCTAGGAGATAGCTTAAATGGAGAGAGTCAAGAATAGGTGACATCGACTTCTCTGAGTTCCTTGCCACCAACCACACCTTGTGGTGTTAAAGGCTTTTCCTGCTAACTGTAGGTAGGTGTACGTAGCAAGCGATAACATTTTTTGGTGCCGTTGTTGGGGACAAGTCTTCTTGTGCCTGGGAAAACGACTAACTTTAAGTTTTGGCATATTTGAATTTTTAGATTTAGATTCTTTCTCAAGTGGCGACTCCACTCAATCCTAATTTTGCAAGAGTCTCTACTAGGAGAAATTCAAGTGGTTTAGTTAGCCCCTGTCCTGATCCCGAAAGGGTTTATAGAGAGAGGTTAAATAGAATTTCTCATAGTAGAGCTCTTGCTAGTCTTGGGCAAGAGGCTATTTCTGACATTCATTTGTTGTTTCAAGAACAAGTTGAGCCTAACATCATGAATGATCTTTTTGCTCCTTGTAACTTTACTAACATTAATGGCTATCCTCACAATATCCCTGACAAGGCTATGGAAAGGTTGCCTTCTTTTAAGGTAACAATGCCATTAGCGCTGCATCACATGTGAAGAACTTTAATGTTTGCATTTTTAAGTGTTGTAACGTTGCTAACTATGAGGATGTAACGATGAGGCTTTTCATTCTCTCTTTGGGAGAGGATGCTCTTGATTGGTTCACTTAGCAACCTGCTAGCTCGTATGATTCTTTACAAACGATTGTTAATGCTTTCATGGGAAAGTATGGAGAGAGAAGAGAGAATAGTCATTTGATCAGTGCCATTAGCACCATGAAGAAAAATGAGAATGAAACTATGGAGGAGTTTAATAAGAGATTCAATGAATTGGTTAAAAGCATGCCTACTACTGTTAAACCTCCTGATGAATTTCTCTTATTTTCATATCTGGATTCTTTTCGTGTTGACACTGCTTATGAGTTGAGAAGAAAGGAGCCTGCGACTTTGGGTGTATCTCAAATTGAAGCCTTGAAAATGGAGAGGGCCAAAAAGCAATCAGGAAAATCTGAGATTCCTGGTTTCACTAGAGGGCCATTGAAATCAAATGATTCCAAAGGCAAGGCCAAGGAAGAGGCTACCCATGATCCTATTAAGGAATTAACTCAACTCATCAAGAGCATGGAAGCAAACCACACTAAAGAAATGCAATCCATGGAAAGTAGGTTGGTGGCCATGGAAAGATCGCAAGTGCAAAGATTCCAACCTAGGCCAAATAATGGATGGCAAAAGAATAAAGGCCCTCAACAAGATTATAGGCCTCCAAGTCCATTGGAATCAAACAACATGGTAGATCAAATTCCCCCTTTTTGTAGGCCATGTAATGAGTTCCATTAAGAAGCCACATGCCCATATGTAAAGAGAATTACGGAAGGTAGCATGTTGGGAGATGAACATGTAGGAACTAGTGGTCAAATCAATATGTTTTCCATGGAAGATCAAATATACACCATTGAAAGAAATCAAGAGATTGAACATAGTCTTAATAATCTTGGGGTTGACAATATGATTGCAAATTTTGACAAAGTCACTAAGATTTTTGGGGAAAAGCCTACATCTGGACAAATTCTTGCAATGGAAAAACACAAAGGGATGACTTATCAGAGAAGGAATATTTTAGACCGGAATAATCACATAAATTTTTCTCCTCCTACTTCAGAATTAAATTTTGACTTAGGCAATTGGGTGAATAATGCAAAGGTTTCTATCCCAGTAACAGAGCTTTTAAAGATACCATCTCAAAGGGCCAAGTTACTAAGTGCAATTGAAGTTACTCAAAGGGAAGAAAAGCCTAATAATGAACTAGAAGATGAAGAAATTGGATTGAAAAGTATGAATTTTTATGTGGGGAACGAAGATCATATGCCGTTTTATGTTTCTTTGATAGTGAATGATCGTCTTTTACACAACTACATGCTTGATTCATGGGCTTCATCAAATGTCATGACCAAGAAAGTCATGGAGCAACTGAATTTAAGGGTATCTAGGCCCTATCACAACATATGTTCAATGGATTCTAAAAGAATTGAAGTGTGTGGGATAATTAAAGATTTACAGGTTTTCCTAGTTGCATACCCAGACAGAATAATGACTATGGATATTGTTGTGATAGATGTTCCTGATTCATGGGGAATTCTCCTATCAAGAAAATGGGCATCAGATTTAGGTGGTAGCCTTCAAATGGACTTGTCATATGCCACCATCACCATGCCAGATAATAACTTTGTCAGACTTGATCGGGAGTTAGAAAAAAGATATCATGTTGAGGATCCAAGGAAACCCAACAATGAGATTATCTATAGATCATGCCAGACAAGAAGTGATGTTGTGTTGACAAATTTTCTTCCCTCCTTAACAGAACAGATTCAAAACGAAGAGATTAGGCATAGCTCAAAAAGCGGGGGTACTTCAAATCTTCCATCAGAGCATTTTCAAGACAGAGTCGTAGGATTGACAGTAATTGCATCATCATCGCCATCACAATTAACCAAGAAGAAAAGAAAAAAACAAAAAAAGAAAAATGATATAAAAAATGAATCACCAATTTTGAGCAGGATCAAACCTCAACGCATCAAAAGTCAAAAAAGGAAAAGGAAGAGGTTTGGTGTATCTGATGGCCACAAACAGGTTAACGGTGGGGCAAGTCATAGTCCTAAGATAGTCAGAATTGGCCAAGGCACATCAGAGAAAGAGCCTATGGACTTCCTTGTGAGTAGGTAGGTTCTCAAAATGGATTTCACCGAAGACATTTGATGCCATGGGGCATCCTGTGTATCATATTCCTAACCCTATCCCTTGTAAATTTTGTTTAAGTAGTTTTATTTCATGAATAAATTGTTATTTATGTTTCCTAGAATAAATTTCCACTCCTGTATTTGATTTTATTTGATGTTATTTTGAATGGATACTACTAATATATATCTTTGGTCGTTGGATGCAGATTCTAGGTTCTTGCACACTATCACTTCATATCTAGCATGCATCTCCATATGGAGCCAAATGTTGACCACTGGAGTGGCACCTGATGATAATGAGAAGACTCCATGCCCAAGGATAAACCAGAAGACATTTGTACCATCAGATATCATCAGTTCAACAGAGTTTTTAAACTCTACTTCTACTTATCATTTTCTCTTGTACCCAGATTCCACGACCTACAGGGAATTGTAATAAGTGATACTAGTAATGATGAGTTTTGAGTCAGTATTGAGTCTGTAACAGGCCTAGGTAGCTTGAGACCTTGCCAACAAGTGAGTATTACTCTGAGAGGTTTTCTTTACTTGGTTAATTGTCATCTCCTTGCCAGGAGTTAATAATTAATTGAGTTTTTTTCTCCAATTTTACTCCAAAGCCGGAGTACGGCTTGATGGTGAGGCCTTGGGTGAGTCCTAGTGTCTAGAGTCAATGTATATTACCATACTAGATCACACAATTTTTTTTGTGGAATTTGGTTAAGTCTAGGTAGTGATTTTTTAATTTTTTAGATTTCCCGCAAGTCGAAAATTGCAATAAAAATTGTAATTGAATTGTAATGAGTGTAGCCTAAGAAGTTGTATGGGGTATGAGTAATCAAAATTACACTTCTCACGCTCAACTTTATACTATGACACACTTAAAGGGGTTAAAAATGTGTTTTGAACCCTCAAAACCCACTTTTCCTAAGTTTAGTGAGAAATCTGGCAATTAATTAAGCCAGAAATTGAATAAATGGAGAAAAATAAATATCCACACATGCTAAATGAGGTGGAAAATTATGGAGGAGTTAAAGTGAAGTTCCAAGGTGATGTGGACTCCTAAAATCAAGGAAAAGACATGTGCTCAAATACAATTGAATTTCCGGCATTAAATGAGAGTTGTTTACTTGGAAATTCGAATTTGTGAAGTTAATGCATATTTGGAAGGATTTGGGAGAATATTTGGTGGAGATTTTTGTGAGAAGTTGTCCTCACATGGGTTACCAACCATATACACATGTCATTCCATCATAAAATTCGAATTTGGCACATAAGGGAAGAAGAAAATGATGCCCACCTGCCAGAATTCGATTTTTACACTTGGCATTAGAGCTTCAATTACCAAATTCGAATTTGCCTTAAGATCTCCTCCCTCTCACCACTTGGCATATGGTTCTTCATTGGGATTTGCTCCCAAGTTTCGATATAATGGAGCCATGGGCTCTCATATTGTAAATTTTGTTTACTAGCTATTGTGCTTGCGGAAGCGCTACTGCGTTGTACACTTTCAGAAATATCAATAAAGACTTTGGGGTTTCATTCATGAGGTGTTCCTCCTTTTGGAGTATGGTGAATTGTTGATCATTGGTATAATTCCTTTTACTCATGCTTTGATCTAATTTGTTTCCATATGTTCTTGTAGATTTGTTAATGTAGAGTTATCTTACATTGACATTTGATTTAGGAGTATGCTCTAGGTATAGAATGCTCTAGTTGGTTTCAAATAAATCTCTAGAGTTTCTTATCATTGTTTATTGCTAGATCTATATGGAACTAATTATTGATTGAAGTTTTGTAGAGGGAACATCTTGTTGGGATCAAAGAATCAAGTGTTGGGGGAAGTCTTTGGAGAGACCAACCCACTCTTGATACATTCTCAAAAGAGCTCTCATTTGTTCTTTGAACCTTCATAGTCTTATCTTACAAAGTGGTTTTGCAGGGGTTTTGGGACATAGCTTGTATACAAGCCTAATACTTCTAAATTTGAATATCTTTTAAAACATTATACTTCATTGCTTTCATTTGCTATCTAAGAGTTTGAATATGACTAAGCAAAGAGGAGAGTTTACTCGAACTCTTTGGCTTAGCCCTTTGTAAATTGTTGTGCAATATTTTGTAATTTTATTTATCTAATATTTGATTGGTTTTGTAGCGCTCTTTCGAATTTTTTCTTGTGACAGCTTGAGTGGACAACTACAAGAAATTACTAACAAGTTGTTGCAGGACCTTTGGGCTGAATTTCAAATGAGGAAGATAACTCTCTCTTCTTTGGTTGTGGGCATAGAAGAGGCTTAGCTTCTCTTCTCCTATTGTAAAGTCTGAATTTATTTTGAGTTCTTAGAAATTCTCACCAAGGAAAAGTCTATGGTCTCAATTTTTATTTGTAAAGACTTTCCTTGGTTTAGAAAAGGCCTCATGGTCATTTCATTCTTGTAAAATTAATAAAAATTTCTGTTTTTGTTGTGGGAGCGTGGGTTTTACCCATTGGCATCCCTATCTCTCCATTTCAAAGGAGAGAATTTGTAGTTGGATTGACTTAGTGGTTTTGACATTTCCATTTTCTTTCACATTACATATGCATGCTCTAATTGGGAAGTAACATAAATCGCATAATCCTTTAAATTCTTAATTTTCAATCTCATTTGCCATAACTTACTTATGTTTTGTGATCTATTTCTCATTTGGATAAGTTTCACAATATACTACAAGTAAAGAAGCATAGCACTTTCAATTTATGGCAACTTGAGTTATTGTTCTAACTATGAAGCATATTTAATTGAATCATCTCCATATTTTACATAGCACTTGCAAACTCACTTTCATATCATTTAGGCATTTCACTTTTCATACTAGACTTGCATCTCTAAAATTTATCTCCAACTTAAGTTGGTTGAATAGACGTTTTAGGAACCCTCTACCTCTATGGACTCCTCACTGTGAGATCCAAATATTTGGGCGAGGGTGAGGTCTAAGGATTAGAGTTCAATTTTAACCTTGCTTTAGAACTAATTAATAAAATAAACCAAGAGCACTATTTCATCACATTTATTTGCAAAGTTCCTAATTTTTTTGCTATCTTGACGGTTTAAAGATTCACATGCAAATATTATCTCAATAAGCACTTTGGATGCAAGCATTTTAATTCCTTAAATTTTGCAACAAGTTTAATTCTATGGTACTTGGAAATTTGCTTACTTTTGCAACTTTATTGCATGTTGTCATTTGAATGATCATTATGCTTATGGATAATTGATATATCTCATTTCATTGGCAAATACCCTTATTTGAGGTTGCAAATTTAATTGCACTTTGTGATCTTGGTCTAACATTTGAGTTTTTCTATCATCTCATTTTACATTCTCCAAAAGTAGAACACTAAATGTTTCCTTATGAGCAAGATAGTTTCTCATGCTTTGATTCATAAATCTATTTATCTTGAGAGCATTTCTGATATTTTGCTAACAGTTTTTTGTTACCATTTCAGGATTACTGTGTTCTCATCTCTTTGAGCATTTCTTTTACTTTTGAGCACGTTATTTGTAAAGGCACTGGTTAGATGGTTTGTCTTTATTTCAAAGTTGCTCATAAATTTTCACGAATCTTCAAAAGTAATCCAATTTCACTCTAATATTCTCCTAGAAAACTCACATCTTTAACTTAGTTTTTCTTTAGGGACCACCCCCCATAGCTAACCTAGGAGATAGCTTAAACAGAGAGAGTCGGGAATAGGTGACATTCCCTTCTCTGAGTTCCTTGCCATCAACCACACCTTGTGGGGTTAAAGGCTTTTCCCGTTAACTGTAGGTAGGTGTAGGCGGCAAGTGATAACAAAACCTTAAGGCCGACTTGCACATATTTTGAAAGTATTAAAAATAAATAATAAATGTTCTACTCATCGAATCAAGATGATTTTTAGATCGATCTTGCACCTCTTCGAAAGAGGAACCCAATAAAAATTATTGGTATCTTTATCTGAGCATCACAATATGGAGTTTGAACCTAGTTGTCCAATTTTAACAATCTGCCAGTATATTCCTTGTAAAGAAATCATTTTTAGAAGAATCTAATAAAATTCTCATCTGTTGCACTGTTTTTTCTGTATTAGGTTTTTCCGGGGACAATTGTCCAAAAATAACTTTGTACATGTGATTGATTCTTGTGCTTATGTCCTTTACTGTTTACTTCTCTACATATATGTTTGTGAATGTTGCAGTAGTATTTGTTTCGATGTTTACCGGTATATTTCTGTAAATAATTTATTGAAATAATAAGCAGGAGAAATAAATCTATCACTGCAATTGTAGACTTTCGGATTGAAAATTTCACAAAGACAAGACGAGATAATCCAAGACTCTTTGACCTAGACACAGACTTCCTCCAATCACCAAGTCAACCCTTCCTTCTTCTTCAGATGATAACCTTCCAACAACAAATTTGTAATATTCCTAATTTGCGACAGCAAATTGGAATATTCTATTTTGTTTATTTTGCCACCTATAGTTTGTAAATAAATAAAAAGTGAGTAAAGAGGGTCTAAACTCACTTAAATGAAATAAGACATCCACCTAGTAGCAAAACGTTGTGACTTAAGTGGGAGTCAAGGGGGGGACCCAACACCACGTGGAGGAGAGAGAGAGACTACGTTGGGTTTTGGAGGGAAACCAACACTATAAAAGATGAAGGAGCCTCCTCATTTCATTCATGCTTGGATTATGGATTGTTGAGTGAGACATATTGTCTTCTTTAGCACGCCGGCTGTTTAGCCCGTCTGCTGCACTGTTTAGTGCAACCGAGTGTCTCCGTGCGGAGATCTCACCCTTAGCCCCGGGGGACTTCGAGTGCCTGCTCGGGCATGGTTATTTTCTTAGCATCATCCTCCAGGGCAGCGTTATTGCTGCAGCGGCGTAATACTGTGTTGTAGGGTGTTGCCGTGGTGACTTTACGACACCACCTCGTTCTCTTGTTTTTCAGAGGGAGAGCTTCTCTTTCCTTTGGAGGATCAGATTGGGAGATACTGGAGCTTATTATCAGATCTTGGCATCAGGCCTATATGTTCTTCATGGTATACTGCGCAGTTCTTTCCCCAGATTTGCGTTATTGCTGAATGAGCAACGTTCCAAGGGTTTTGGCATCATTTTGGAGTTAGATCTCTGATTGAGGGTGATCCTTGGATTGGCCAACCAATCCAAGTATATTTCTGAACTGATACTGAAGTTTGCTTCAGAAATTCTGAATCATTCTTCAGATCTGCTGCAGTAAAACTCAGATCTGATCCGGCATTCTCATGTATTGCTGAAATCCCCAAGGGGAAAGTCATAAAGAGGCCTTTGGGCATTTTGTCTCATTATAGATCTATGTTTTCATGTATTTATCTGTTGCAGATCTGTAATATAATAAATATAAGCTTCAGCCTCCTGGAGAAAACGCTGAAGGGTTTCTGGATCAATCTTTGTCTTGCGGCACCTCTATCTTGAGGGGTTTTCTATATAAAACTGCTGTTTAACCTTGCTGAAAGCTATGCCTTGTTCTCAAACTCATTCTCTGATTATTTATAGTGTTATACATCATATTCCTTCAGAAAATACGGTGCCCTTGCTTAAACAAATTTCTGCATATTCAAAGTCTTGGGAAATCAGGGTTTTTATTGACTAGTCGAGGAGGAGGAACTGTTTAACTTAGCAAAACGCCTTTGTTTGAGCTGAAATTCGACATGGAAGTCCCTCTTGACCTATTCTAACATATCCCAGAACCTTGAGACGTCATTTTATGCAGATGTTCTTATACACTCATTTTAGGGCCAAAATCCTCACTTTTCCCCACCTTTTTGCCCTAAAGGTTGAGTAAAGGTTTCTGCTGTTATTCTTTTGGTTGCTGAGCATTTTCAGACATATTATATGATAGCTGAAGCCATCATAACTGAAGAATGCGTTTTTCAGGCATGATCTGCTGAAGAATCCATTTTTGGGAATATTACAAAATTCAACCTAGAACTTCGATCTTGCAGTAGCAGAATTTCGTCCTCCGCCAACAAAACTTTGAATTGCAGTAAATCTCAGGGTTTTGATCCCTGCAATTGCCCAGTAACTTCACACGTGTGAGAGATAGATGACCCAAAAACTTCGATCTTGTCTTTCCCTGCAATCCTCTTCCTTCTCTTGCAACTTCACACTTTTCTGCCTCTCCTTCTTGTATATCGAACTTGAGTAAGTGATGCTCCAAATGAATTGAGTTGCTCTTCTATATATAGTCTCTTCTGTGGGCCAAATTGCCCTAATGTAGGCTGACTTCATCAAGTAAGAGCTAACTTAGTGTGGAGGTGACAAGTGACTTATTTGACTGAAAACTAATTCTTCTTATATGATACAAAAGCCCATGAAGGGTCTAATAAAATGGACAATGATTCTAATGACTTAAGATAAAACCTAGAATTCCTCAATGGGGAATTTGACCTAGAAAATAATGACCCAAGCATGAACCCATCCTTTAATAAGTCATTTTAATAATAATAATAATTTATTTTGACAATTATACATTTATGAAGACCAAACCTAGTTACATTCTTCAACACTTCCTCTTACTAGGGAGGAATACATAATTACATATATATACAATTACATGGAAGATCTCAAAATGCATGAACTACGAAGAGTTTAGACACACTCATTGCCACCAGTGTTTTAAAAACCAGCCAGACTGACTCGGATTTTGCCGAGCCAACCGAGCCAACCCACTAGTCGGACCGATTAGGTAGAAAAACCGGCCGACTCGGCTGAGTTTGAGTTAGACTGGCCGAGCCACGGAAAACCGATTGCAAACCCCACAAACCACCCAAAACATACCTCAATTCAAATTTTAATTCGGTTTTAGGGTTTTGGTATGCCTTTTAACCCCTCCCAAGCCTGTAAAAGCTACCCAACACGTCTCATTTCCTCACAACTATCTCATTGCTTTTGAGTGAGCATTTGTCTAGCAGTTGTCAGTAGTGACTAGTCATGTTTTGTTGTAGAGGCCATTTAGAGCTCCCTTGGTTATATATTTTTGTTCTGATCTCTATATCATGTATGTATTGGACAATGCACTCGGTGCCATTTTGATATAATGGATATATTCATGAGCCTACTTTGATTATATGATGTCTTTAGTCTATATTATAATGCTTTGTGTTTGGAAACATGAATGAAAATATTTAAAATTATGTTTTTTTATAAAAAAATTAATATTTAATGTAGTTTTTACAAAGGCCGAGTCATTGAAACCGAACTGGTCGAGTAGATACCGAGTCGGAGTCGACCCTTGGTTGGTTCGAAACCCGAGTTGGAGTAAAAAACACTAATTTCCACAGACTAGATTCCTGACCATGAAAATCTATCCGGGTGGAACTAAGATGGACTAAAGCTTTCAGTCACTATAGGTACCATCAGGCTTACTTACTAACCATCAGCCGAGGGATCTTGGTGTGTAATTCAAGTTCAAATCTCTATAACCAACGTGATCCTACCTATTCGAGATCTAGACATCAGACACATGTAGATGTCCTCCCAAGCATCTAACACATGTAGATGCTTCAACTTTTTGTCAACTAAATCAGTAATATCAACCAAACCAACCATGTTTCTAAGATGTTCAAAGTTCTTATTAGGAAGAGACTTTGTGAACGCATCAACTACTGGTTCGTCGGTCGAAACATACTGTAACTTCACTATCTCATCTTGTACCAGGATTCTAAGGTAGTGGTACTTGTTGATATGCTTCGTCCTTGCATGGAACACCAGATCTTCAAACATCTTGATTCTGCTTGGATTATCACAATTATCATAGTAGAACCTATAGGCTTCCCAAATATGACATAAGTTTCCTCAACCAGGCAACTTCCTTTCCTGTAGTGCTCCTTACATTAGTGTCATTGCCACCCCAATCAGAATCTGTAAAACCTGTTAACTTGACTTCTTTGCTGTCGTACTTTAGGCAGTGGTATATAATGCCATGTAGATATCCTAGTATATGCTCCACAACTATCTAATGATCATGACGAGGCTCCAACTGAAATTGACTGAAAATGTTTACAACAAAACATATATTTGGTCTAGTATTTACCAGATACATTAGAGAACCTACTAACTCACGATAGCTAGTAAGATCTACAAGACTGGAGTCAAAGCTTCTCAACTTCTTGAGATTAGTGATCATGGGAGTAGTCATGGGCTTGGAATCCATCATACGAAATTTCTGCAATAACTTGATTATGTATTTTCCTTGCCCCAAATATATCTCCCCAAGTTTTTGCCAAACTTCCAAGCCTATGTAATAATGCATAAGTCCCAGATCCTTCATCTCAAATTCGACTACCAACATCTTCTTGCATTCTTGTATCCTTTGCCCCATACCTGTAATAAATAAACCATCCACATATAGTAGAATAATGACTGGCTCATTATCCACCACTTTTATGGAGAGGTTTGGATCTGCAGTATTTTTGAAGAACTCAATTCTTAAGAGATATGCATCCATTCTTGCATACCATGCCCTAGGAGCTTGCTTCAAGCCATATAAGGCTTTCTTGAGTTTGCAAACATGAGTGTTCTTGCTATTTATTTCAAAGCCGTCAGGTTGTTCAAACTTCAATATATACTTCTTCATCCATGGTTCCATTTATAAATGCTGTTTTTACGCCCATTTGATGAATATTCCATCCCATTGTTGCAAGCAACGAAACCAATGATCTTATAGTAGTATATCTTGCAGTAGGTGCAAAGGTTTCTTCATAGTCTATGCCTTCCTTTTGAGAGAAACCCCTTGCAACGAATCTAGCTTTGTATTTGTCTATGCTTCTATCAACATCGTGCTTGATTTTGTAAATCCATTTTGAAGTGACAACTGATTTGTCACTTGGTCTAGGAACGATTTCCCAAACCCCATTCTTCATGATGGATTGATATTCTTCCTACATTGTCTTTTGCCATTCTACTTGATGAGTAACTTCTTTAAATGTAGTTGGTTTAACATCTATTAGTTTTGTCATATATGCAACATATCTTGAATATCTTTTTGGTCTTTTACTTTCTCTAAAAGTTCCTCTCGTAGCTCCATGTCCTTCGGCATCTTCAAGAGTAGTTTTTAACCAATTTGGCCTCTTCCTTGTGTTGAGTATGGTCACAGGTTGAATAGGCTCACTTGGTCCTTCTTCTCCTTCTTCTTGGATTGTAGTAGCTTTATCATGGTGCTCTTCTTCTTGAAATAGCGGTATATCTTTGTCATCAGAATCAATAGGAATATCCTTGGATCTTTTGTAGGCATGATTTTCATTAAATATAACATCCCTACTTACTTTTATTTGTCTTCCTTGATGTAGATTCCATATGCTTTTGAAAAAAGACTCTAGCCAACGAAGATCCCTTTAATGCTTGTAGAGTCTAACTTCTTTCGT
Source organism: Pinus albicaulis (assembly GCA_034641835.2). Lineage (NCBI taxonomy): Eukaryota > Viridiplantae > Streptophyta > Pinopsida > Pinales > Pinaceae > Pinus > Pinus albicaulis. The sequence continues at coordinate 749,144,450 of CM076582.1, read as the reverse complement.
TTGTCCTTTGGAATGTGGATATATGTTGGACACCCAAAGATTCAGAGATGGTCCACTCATGGCTTTTTTCTTGTGATTGCTTCTTCAGGTGTCATATTCTATAGAATTCTATGAGGATTTCTATTTTGTATATATACTGTGGTCATTTCTGCTTCTCTCCATAGAAATTTTGGTAGGTCTTGATAAAAAAACATTGTTCGTATACATTCTTCAAGTGTCCTATTTTTCCTTTCTGCAACTCCATTCACATGTACACAATTATTTTTGGACAATTGTCCCTAGAAAAACCCAATGCGGGAAAATCGATGCAACAAATGAGGGTTTTATTAATTCTTCAGCAAATGATATCTTTACTTACAAGGAAATATATTGACAGAGAAAATATGAAACACCTGAGACTGAATTTCCGACTCCCTCCGACAATACTTTGACACCCTAATCAGCCTTTGCTGGCTCCTGTGACTGTCTGCGTGTTTCTCTGCGCAATCCTAGTGCTGGACTACGTAAGTCTACGTAGGGACTGTGTGGGTTCTCTGCGCTATAGCCTCGGGCTGCCTTCAGTGGCCCACTGTTGCCCTCTGTCCCTGATCTCGATCACTGCTGACTCCCTCCTTCTACTTCTGCAGACCCTTCGCCCTGCAACTCTCTCACTGAAATCGAATTATATTACTTCAGAATCGATCTCCTTCAGGTACTGAGTGTATGCCCGACTTGTCTTCCAAATGACCCTCAAGCCTTCTTTTATAATCTTCTCGTTGGAGAACTAAAGACCCAGATTAGAAGATTAGTCAATGGCTAAGATTAAAACTTGACTTGATCCATGTTTTCTAGAAGATTCACACTCTGACTTATTAATACCCTTTAATTATTTCATTTCCCTAAGTTTAGATGTAGGGTCTTCATTAAAATAATTAATTATTTTTAATAAGTCATGAACCGAGTGGAATTTCCACGAACAGTTTCTGGGTTCTATGGAATGTTGCTGTTGAAGCCTCCCTGCAAAGTTTGAGACTTGGAACACTTCCAGATGCTACAAAAAGAAACAACACTCCCTCTTAGCAAGGAAGGTGTTGCAACAATATGCCTGTTGCATGTTGCTCTGCTTTTGAGGCACCCTCTCCGCTGCTGATCTCGGGACGTTGCCCCTCATCTGTTGCGCTGCTATCCTCTGTACTGTTGCCTTTGACACTGCCACTGTCATTGCTGCATCTGTACCACAACTCCCTTTGAATGCTAATTCTATCCATTCTTGCTACTGGAATGGATTCTTCATCATCCCCATCTTCTCTCTGAAGTAGACAAACTTAGTCTTTCCTAGAGCTTTTGTGAGGATGTTTGGCACCTGTTCTCTTGTTGGAGTGTACTGCAACTGAAAAGCTCCATGTTGTACACAGTCCCTGATGAAGTGATACCTGATGTCAATATGTTTCGACCTATCATGAAACACAAGATTTTCAGAGAGCTTGATGCAACTCTGATTATCGCATAAGATGCTGGTCGCTTCCATTTTCTCCTTGAGTAGGTTCACTAACAGTTTTCGAAACCATATGGCCTTGAACGAAGCTGTGCTGGCTGCCATATACTTTGCTTCTGCTGAGCTCAGTGCTACAGACTTCTGTTTCCTGCTGCACCAGAAAGTCATTCTTTATCCTAGACTGAAATAGTACCCACTGGTACTCTTCCGATCTACTGAACTTCTCGCCCAATTTGCGTCGGTGAAACCACTCAACCTGACATCATTCCTATGGGTGTACTTCAATCCAAGCTCGACTGTTCCTTGAAGGTACCTCAGAACATGCTTGGCTGTTGCCCAATGAGCCCTCTTTGGTTCCAACATGAACTGACTGAGGGTTTTTACAGCATAACAAATGTCTGGCCTTGTATTTACCAGATACATCAACGATCCTATGAGCTGCCTATATAACGTAGGGTCAACGTCATCATCTTCGGACGTGTCGATTTTCTTCCAGTTGGTGATCATTGGAGCTGTCAGGGGTCTACAATCCTCCATCTGAAATCTCTTCAGAATCTGTGTAGTGTATCTCCCTTGACCAAGAAAGATCTCCCCATTCTGCTGCCAAACTTCCAACCCCAGAAAATAGTGCATCCGTGCTAGATCCTTCATGTCAAATTCTTCAGCCAAATTCTTCTTGCAGTCTGTGATGAGCCTTGATGATCCTGTCAAGAACAGATCATCTACATAAAGAACCAATATCAACGGCTCACTCCCTACTCTTAGATAGTAGAGCTTGGGATCTGCGTCACTCTTGACGAATCCCATCTTCTGCAGGTAATTGTCAATTCGACCATACTAGGCTCTAGGAGCTTGCTTCAGTCCATATAACTCTTTTCTTTGTTGAGATTTTGTGTAGTGGGGGTAGCATTGCATGTGCTCTAGCTCCCAAAATTTGTGGAGGGACTAGAGTACATATGATCTACAAGACCCAGAAAGGGATCTGGGAAATTTCATTTGGTTTGGGAGATATTAATTAATTAATTATTTTAATGTATTTCCTAAGTCTAAACTTAGGAAAATTAAATAATAAAAGTTAATTAAAATAAACATGTTATGAAATTTTCTTAAGTCACACGGATCAAGCTTTCTTTTAATCTTAGCCATTCATTCAAGATCTGATCATGGCCGTTGGTTTCCCAACGAGAAAAATATAAAGGAAAGGCTTGGGGTCATTTGGTGACACACATAGAGGCAAAGCACTGAAGCTAAGCTGAGATTCTAGGGCAGGGTTTGCTAAGAATTCTCAAAAGTGTTTCAGCTGCATGGGGAGTTTAGAAAAAATGGATGGTCTAATCCCAGTGTCTAGAATTAGCAAGAGATAGAGAGTAGCTTCCAGAGGCAGCGCAGAGAAGCAGAGGTAGCAATAGCAGAGAGGGCAACAACTGTGTGGCGTAGAGGTAACCTCAGCTATGCAGGTGCTACACAGTCACTCCCAGGGCAACGTTAGGCAGCTATAAACCCTCAAATGTTACGCAGAGACCTTTAGGGGCAGCGTAGGGACTGCGTCACCCTGTCTGGGGTTAGACAACCCTTTCCAGGCCAGCGCAGAGGGACGCAGAGGATGTAGAGGTTGATGCAGGGGCTTCAGGGGCAGCGCTGGGGTTTCTAGGGCCTAGATTTGGCTGAGTCCTGTAAATCCCGTTTGAGGGTGTGGATCAGTCAATATTTTGGCTTCAGTACAGCCGATGAGATATAGATTTATATTTTCTCTGTCGAGTTTTCCAGATCTCGAACCCAGATTTGCTGTATTCAGAAATACTCTTAATAATAAAACCCTGCAGCAACTAGAGATCGGTTTTCCCGCATTGGGTTTTTCCGGGGACTATTGTCCAGAAAATCACTGTGTCACTTTGTCTATGTGTGCATGTACTTTTTCTAGATCTGAATTGGTGAAAGTTTGTTATGTGTTTTGCTTCGATATTAATCTGAATTTTCAGCTTACTAAATTAAGTAGGAGGAGCATAACTAGATCTAACAGTAAGATTTCTGCATAAGTAACATTCATAAATTTTCACATGGTATTAGAGCAATTGCAGATCTAGGAGGGTCACCAACAAAAGACTAAAGGATCTTGCTACAGAAAGCAACAGGGAGTGCAGCAGCAGCAAGAGAAGGGCAGATCTGAAGGGACATCACAGTTTTAGAGAAAGCAGAGTTACGTAGAGGGCAGGGTGACGCAGTCTTACGCTGTCTCGCAGCAGGCCCACGCACTTACTGCGTAGAGGCAACGCTAGGATTGTCTGAAGCCAACCAGGGTGACGCAGATCTGAAGCTGTCAGATCCAGAAGTGCCTGAAGCAGAGCCGCAGAACTTCAGAAGTTGCTGGTGGGGTTAAATTTTTGAAGTTTTCAGGATTTTAGCCTAAGCACTAGTGACAAAGAGTGGGAGGAAATTAGCTTCTCAGAGAGTTTCTAGCCAAAGAAACTTGCAGATCGATCTGAGGATTGAAGAGAGCTGAATCATTGTTGATTTGGTAGATTTCCAAGGAGGAAAATCAATTGTCAGAGGGAGCAGAGGGCGCCCATTTCATAAAGGACCCTAGATCCAAATCTCTAGCATAGAGAAGAGGAGCTTTGACAGATTTCTAAGCAGATGGCTCCTCATGAACTGAGAGATCAGAATAGATTGGATGGCCTATCCAACTTTGCAGTTTGGAAGGCCGGAACCTTGATAGTCCTAGAGGCAGATCATCTAAGAGACCATGCAAAACGAGTTCTGGCCATGCCGACCGATGTAGATCTCCTGAGGAAGCATAATGAAGCTGCTGGACATGCCAAGCGGCTGATAATGGATGGAATTAAGGACCATATTGTCTCACATATAGCTGAGAAGAAAACAACTAATGAGATGTGGAAGGCCTTAACGTCCCTATATGAGGGAAAGTCCATCCAGAGGAGGATGCTTATGGAGACTCAGATGCGGTCATTCATGATGACCAAGGGGGAAGACATGGAACATTTTCTGTTCAGACTACAGTTGATCAGAGACAGGTTGACTACCACGAGTGCAAAGGTGGAGGATGATGTGATGGTCAAGACTGCTCTCAATGCGGTCACAGATGAGTGGGAAACCTTTGTCCAAAGTATCTTGGGTAGAGCGGACCTGCTAGATTGGGACAACTTGTGGGAAATAATGTGTCAAGAAGAACTACGCAAAATCACCAAGAAGCAGTACAACATGGGATCGAGTAAGGTGAAGAAGGAAGATGAAGAAGATGCAGCCTTGGCATCAAAGAGGTAGCATGGAAAGAAGAAGAAGGATCTATCAAAGTGCTTCCAGTGTGGCGAACTAGGACATTTCGCCAACAATTGTCCTCAGAAGAAAAAGGACAAGGAAGCTTCTTCTTCCAAGGTTGCTGTGGTGGATGATGGGTCCGAAGATGATGCAACCATGAGTGGTCATGAACCTCGAAAGTGGGGTGACATGTATCTGTAGAGGAGCTACAAAATGGGGGTGGGATCCTTGAGCAACTTATCTCTTGAATCACATCCAAGCTACGAGAGCCTTAAGACAGTAGTGGGACAAGTGGAGTAGTGGGTGCATAGATCACGGATGAAGCAGAGGCAGATCTGAAGGCTGGAATGAGCAACACAGTGCAGATGCAGTAGTAGCGTAGAGGCAGCTTCAGCGTAGGGGTTGATGTGACTTCAACAACGCAGAGCAGAGCTGCAACAACGTGAAGGCTTTAGGAGGACATCATAGTGCAGCAACAACGTGAGAGATTTCAGCATAAGGGGCTGATGTGACTTCAGTAGTGCAGAGGGATTCTGCTTACGCAATGCAGAGTTGTAGCTGTGCATCATCCTCCAGATGACATCATAGATCAGCAGCTGATGGAGCTTTAGTGATAAGGTTGTAGCCCAACTGACTCGTCTGTCAAAGATTGGGCAGGAGATTCAATTGTTTCTCTCAGCAATTGAAGATACGGTGCAGTAGGTGGCAGCCAGATGCAGTTGTTTGAGAGTGAGCTACAGTATAGATATGGTAGTGGCGGTGACATCATCATATGCAGCAGCGGTGTAGTGTTGAAGGGCAGTCGACCTAGCATCAACAACACAGAAACCAGTGCCCAAAATCTTGTGATACATGGTGTGATGTTTTGCTAAAGCACACTCTGTGCTAAGAGGGAGTGTGAGATTTTGTGTAGTGGGGATAGCATCAGATGTGCTCTAGCTTCCAGAATTTGTGAAGGGACTAGAGTACACATGATCTACAAGACCCAGAAAGGGATTTGGGAAATTTCATCTGGTTTGAGAGCTATTTAATTAATTAATTATTTTAATGTATTTCATAAGTCTAAACTTAGGAAAATTAAATAATAAAAGTTAATTAAATTAAACATGTGATGAAATTGGCTTAAGTCACATGGATCAAGCTTTTTTTTTATCTTAGCCATTGATTCGAGATCTGATCATGGCCGTTGGTTTCCCAACGAGAAAAGTATAAAGGAAAGGCTTAGGGTCATTTGGAGACACACACAGAGGCAGAGCACTGAAGCTAAGCTGAGATTCTAGGTTAGGGTTTCCTAAGAATTATCAGAAGTGTTTCAGCTGTAGAGAGGGGAGTTTAGACAACGGGGATGGTATGATCCCAGTGTCTAGAATCAGCAAGAGACAAAGAACAGCTTCCAGAGGTAGCGCAAAGAAGCAGGAGTAGCAGTAGCAGAGAGGGCAATAGCTGCGCAGCGTAGAGGCAGCATCAGCTACGTAGGTGCTGCGCAGTCACTCTCAGGGCAGCGTTAGGCAGCTGGAAACCCTCAGATGTTACGCAGAGACCCTTAGGGGCAGCGTAGGGACTATGTCACCCAATCTGGGGTTACGCAGCCTTTTCCAGGCCAGTGCAAAGGGACACAAAGACTGCAGAGGCTGACGCAAGGGCTTCAACGACAACGCTGGGGTTTCTAGGGCCTAGATTTGGTTGAGTCCTGTAAATCCCGTTTGAGGGTGTGGATCAGTCAATATTTTGGCTTTAGAACAACCGGTGAGCTGCAAATCTACATTTTCTTTATCAGGTTTTCCAGATTTGGAACCCAGATTTGCTGTATTTAGAAATACTCTTAATAATAAAATCCTCTAGCAGCCAGAGATCGATTTTCCTGCATTGGGTTTTTCCGGGGACTATTTTCCATAAAATCACTGTGTCACTTTGTTTATGTGTGCATGTACTTTTTCTAGATCTGAATTGGTGAAAGTTTGTTATGTGTTTTGCTTCAATATTAATCTGAATTTTCAACTTAATAACTTAATTAAGTGGGAGGAGCATAACTGGATCTAACAGTAAGATTTCTCCATAAGTAACTTTAAAATTTTTTCACATTCTTCAATTTGCACACGAGTCTTCTGATCATGTGTCTTGAAGCCCTTCGGTTGTTCTATATACACCTTTACCTCTATCACTCAGTTCAAGAATGCCGTCTTGACGTCCAATTGGTGAATTTCCCATCCCATCTGCGCAGCAAGGGATATCATGGATATGATAGAGGTGTACCTGGCTACTAGGGCGAAGGTTTCTTCATAGTCAATCCCCTCCTTCTGAGCATACCCCTTAGCCACAAACCTGGCTTTAAACTTCTCGATGCTGCCATCTGCAACATACTTGATCTTGTAGATCCACCTGGATCCTACAATTGATTTCTCCTGGGGTCTGGGGACCACTTCCCAGACGTCATTCGCCATGATGTAACTGTACTCTTCCACCATTGCATCAACCCACACCTGGTGTTGAGCTGCTTCCCGAAAATTGGAAGGTTCTCCGACTTGAGCCACTAAATCTTGATACCTCTCAGGCTGCTTCCGCTGTCTCTTTTCATTTTGGTGGTTTCCGAAAAAGTATTTTGCATCCTTCAGAATCTGTCGAATTTCCTTGCTCATTCTTCCACTGGTGGTGGGTGGATTTACCAAATCTCCCTCTTGCACAACCTCGGGAGACACGTCCCTTGGATCCCTATGCCTTGGAGAGACAACTAAAATTTTCTACGGCTGGTTGTTGGGGCTGAACCAGAGGCTCCTCCTCAGTATGCGTAGCAGAAGGCAACTCACTAGATCTTTTGAAGGCCCTCTCCTCCATGAACTTCACATCCCTCCGCACCACGACTTTCCTGCTCTTAGGAATGTAGATGCGATATGCCTTCGCATTCTCACTGTATCCTACCAGATACCCCTTTTCTGCAGTCATCTCCAACTTCTTCCTCTTCTCACTGGGCACATGACAATAAGTTGTACTGCCGAAGATCCTAAAGTGACTCACTTCAGGCTTACTGCCAGTGAAGACACTTTATGGCGTGATCTTTCTCAATGCAGCGTGAGGAGTCTTGTTTTGAATGTATACAACTGTATTACAGGCTTCAACCCACAGGAATTTGGGCATATCTTGGTCATACAACATCGCCCTTGTTGCTTCAACAATAGTCCTGTTTTTCCTTTCTGCCACACCATTCTGCTCCGGATTGTATGGAGTTGTCCAGTCTCTTTTGATGTCTTCCCTTGTGCAGAATCCAATGAACTATTTATGTATGTATTCACCACCATTATCTGATTGCAATACCTTGATACACTTCCCTGTCAAATTTTCAACCAGAGCCTTAAACTCTTTGAATCAACTGAAGACTTCATCCTTGGTCTTCAAAAAGTAGATCCAGGTTTTCCTGGAATGGTCATCAATGAAGGTGACGAAGTACTCGACACCACTAAGAGCTCTAGTGGACATCGGTTCACAAATGTCTGAGTGTATCAAGTCTAGTACACCCTTGGCCTTATTGTTGCTTCTTTGATACGCTGCCTTGGCATATTTTCCTAATACGCACCCATTGCAGACATCATCTCGTTTAGTGCTCAGCTCTGGAACACCTGTGATAGTCTTCTGGAGAGTTCTCAACGCTCCATGATGCAAATGACCCATTCTTCTTTTCCATAGCTCATTCAGGTCCATTTCATCCGCGCTGCCGACCAGTGCCATTGGAGACTCAAGATGCAACTTGTAAAGTTTGTTGCTTCTTACCCCGATCTGTGCATTTTTCTTCCAACTAGGGTGTTTGACATAGACTCTATTGCCAATAAAGTAGACATCATAACCTCGGTTTTGAAGCTCAGACACTAAGAGCAAGTTCATCCCCAAACCCGACACATGCAATACATTAGTGGCCCAGATTCTATTTCCAACCTTAGTCTGAAAAACTACGGTACCTCTCCCAACATGAGTGCATTTTGCTTTATTACCCATGGTTATTTTGAAATTCATCTGCTCTTCTTGGTTGTCGGAAAAACAATCCCGTACTCTAGTCATGTGAGCAGAGGCTCCACTGTCAATATACCAGACATCAGAAGAAGTAGTGCTTGATACGCAAGCAAATTATTCCTCAAGTATGGATGCTAAAACAGAGACATCATGATCCATCTGTTTTGTCATGCTTCTTTCCCTTCCTGGAGAACTGCGTGAACCCTTCTGTGTTGCTGCTGCAACAGTAGACTTTCGTTCACTAGTCGATTCTCACTTCCTGTTACTCATCTTTGGCTCTGATACCTAGTGTAATTTTCAATCTGAAAACTATACAGCTGCAGTGATAGATTTATTCCTCCTACTTATTATTCCAATAAGTTATTTTCAGAAATCTTATTGCAAATATCGAAATACTGCAACAGTCACAAATGCATATGCAAAGAAATAAACAGTAAAGGACATAAGCACAATAATCAATCACATGTACACAATTATTTTTGGACAATTGTCCTCGGAAAAGCCCAATGCGGGAAAACCAGTGCAACAGATGAGGGTTTTATTAAATTCTTCAGCAAGATTTCTTCACAAGGAATATATTGGCAGATAGAATCTGAAAAACCTGAGATAGAATTCTCGGCTCCTCTTGACAAATCCTAGACACCCTGATCAACCTCTACTTCTCTCTGTGCCTATTTGCGTGTTTCTTTGCGCAGTGCCTGCACTGGACTGCGTAAGTCTGCGTAGGGACTGTGTGGGTTCTCTGCGTTGCAGCCTCAGGCTGCCTCCAGTGGCCCACCACTGCCCTCTGTCCCTGATCTCGATCACTGTTGACTCGCTCCTCCTTCTGCTTCTGCAAACCCTTCGCCCTGCAACTCTCCCACTGAAATCGAATTCTATTACTTCAGAATCGATCTCCATCGGGTACTGAGTGTATGCTCGACTTGTCTTCGAAATGACCCTCAAGCCTTCTTTTATAATCTTCTCGTTGGATAACCAACGACTCAGATTAGAAGATTAATCAATGGCTAAGATGAAAACTTGACTTGATCAATGTTTTCTAGAAGATTCACACTCTGACTTATTAATACCCTTTAATTATTTCATTTCCCTAAGTTTAGACTTAAGGTCTTCATTAAAATAATTAACTATTTTAATAATTCATGAACCAAGTGGAATTTTCACAAACGATTTTTGGGTTCTATGGAATGCTGCTGTCCAGCCCCCCTGCAAAGTTTGAGATTTGGAACACTTTCAGATGCTACGAAAAAAACAATATATGTCCATATCTTCTATCCCATAGTTCGATGGGATTGATCTCCATGTGAACTAGGGCTTGAGGAGACGGTGTTATGATTCTATATAAACTTCCTTCACGTATTGCAATAATCCTTGCTTTATCAATACTTGAATCTTTTCTCCAAACCATAACTTTACCATCTACAAAAGCAATAATATCTCCTTTATCTTCTAACCAAGAAATTGAAAGTAAATTCTTTTTCAAACCTGGAAAATAGAGCATATTGTTGAGATGTAGCTTTGCTCCATTTTCCAGCTTCAATGAAGTTCATCCCAGGCCTTTGATTGCATAACTGTTGTTGTCGCCCAACCCACCACATGAGAATATGGTTCCTTTGATAGAGTATGAAGTTGTTTACTCCTGTCATATGTCTTGATGCTCCACTATCAATGATCCACGCGTTGTCATCATTGAGAGAACCTGTGAGTGAAACCAATAACCCTTTGCTTTTGACCTTATTAAATAACTTGTATATGATTCTTTTAATCAAGCTTCCTGCAATATTGAGTCCCATTTTCAAGTATCTTATCATAGAGGGAGTAACCTTTCCTTTCAAGCCAACAATGTGATCTCCAATTTTCCTCGACCTTAGCTCTGATACCATGTTGAGAAATCAATGCTAGTAGAATTAGGGTTTGATTCCTCTTTCTTGATAATTACTTGTGAATTATGTTGGACTCTTTTCCTTCTTTATTATATTATCTTTCATCAAGCAATTACCAAATTATATTTGTATGAAGATCACAAAAAAATGAGACATAAGATATAGGCGCACAACCAAGGAAAAACCCCAATGAGAGGAAAACCCAGTCAAGCCTCTTCCTTTAATAGATTCATAAGACAAGATGAGATAATCCAAGACTCTTCGACCTAGACACAGACTTCTCCCAATCACCAAGTCAACCCTTCTTATTCAGATGATAACCCTCCGGCAACAACTTCGACCTAGAACAACGAAATTGTAGCAACAAAATTTCGATCTCCTGCAATAGAAGTTCGACTTGCAATAAATCTCATATTTTCGACCCTTGCAATTGCCCAGTAACTTCACATGTGTGAGAGATAGATGGCCCAAAAACTTCGATCTTGTCTTTCCTTGCAATCCTCTTCCTTCTCCTGCAACTTCACATCTTTCTGCCTCTCCTTCTTGTATATCGAACTTGAGTGAGTGATGCTCCAAATGAGTCAAACTGCTCTACTATATATAGCCTCTTTTGTGGGCTGAATTTCCCTAATGTAGGCCGACTTCTTTAGGTAAGAGCCGACTTGGTGTGGAGGTGACAAATGACTTATTTGACTCAAAAAGATAATTCTTTTTACATGATACAAAAGCCCAAGAAGGGTCTAATAAAATGGACAATGACTCTAATGACTTCAGATAAAACCTACAAGTCCTCAATGGGAACTTTGACCTAGAAAATAATGTTCCAAGCATGAAACCCATGCTTTAATAAGTCATTTTAATAATAATATAAATTTCTTTTGACAATTATACATTTATGAAGACCGAACCTAGTTACATTCTTCAACATCAAAGATCTACATGTCTCCTTGGCTGATTACCCTTACAAGATCATCACCATGGATATAGTAGTGATTGATGCGCCAAATGTGTGGGGAATGCTTCTTCAGAAATGCTCTAATACCAATATAACGAACAAAATTCGTATACACAACAAACTACTTCAGAGTATCTGAAATACATAAATATCCATGATAGGACAGTAATATATTAAATAAGAATATTTGAATACAAGTGAGATGATTTGATTACAACTGAGGGTTCCATATATATATATAGCTAGGTAGGTACCCTTTCACGAACGGTCATGTCAATAAAGACACACCACTTCACTACCAATTATTAGTTAAACAACCATTATTCATTATTATTGTTATTTACATTATTTGTCCTATTTTTATTTTTTTCATGACATTGCCTTCCTCCTCAAAAAGCTTTGTGCTCAAAGCTTATTGCTTGACAAGACGTGTCATTTGTTTCTGTGTCTTACAATCTTTTCGTATCTTTTGGAGTTCTTCAAATTGTCATCTTTGTTGATACATGTTGACAGGATCTTCTGAGTGATAAACAAAATTGTCGCACTGAGAAGGGATCTGACCATCTTAAATCAATCTTCTGTGGAATCTTTCAGTCACTGAAAACTTGTGATGAATTGTTATCACAAGACTGAGTTATGGTTACATCGACATTCTTGGGAACATGATTCACTTGTTTCTGGTTGAGATATTTGATTTTATAATTTGGATGGTGATAAAGAGTTCTTGTGATTTGATCTCTCAATCTGCTTGTGGTAATTTCGTGGTTTATTGAAGGAATTTGATTTCTTTCAAGTACAAAGGTTGCTTGATTAATTGTGAAATCTTCACTTGAATTTTCCATTTCTTGAGCTACAACTTCTGAGTACATCTTCACTTCAATTGGTTTATCCTCTTCTTGTGTTGTGACATTCACTGGATTGATATTCGTTCCTTTATCTTCAACTTGGATTGTTACGTCTTGAGATTTCGATACTTCTTCTTGAGTAACTTGTTCTAACTTGTCTTTTAGCAACTTCTTGTCACTTTTAAGCTTCTTTTTTTGTATAAGAAGGTTTTGATTATGATTCCTTAGACATGAACGTTCTTCGTTTTCTAAATTGTTGACTTTGTTCTTAGTATCCTTGTCTTCATCTTTTAAACTTTTTATTTGTTCTAATAATTTTTTATTAAGGTTCTTTAAATGTAAATTTTCTTCTTCTTGTTTTGACAAGTGCTTCTTGAGTTCCTTCTTTGTGACCTTAGTCTTCTTCACTTGTGCAAGTAATTTTTCAACATGGTCCTTGAGGCGAGAAATTTCTTCATCCTTATTCGTTACTTCCTTATAATGCATATCCTCAAGGTCTTTATATTCCTGTTGTAATGCTTCCTTGTTTTGACGATGTTTGGCTATTTTGTTTTCTAAACTTTTAATATGTGAATTCTCTTGATCTTCCAATTGCAATTTTTCTTTACACTGGATTACATCGCTTTGTAGGGGTGAAGATAGGTGTTCAACTTGCAATTTGGATTCTGTTTTCTTCATTTCCTTATTATAATCAGCGTGTTGTCGCCTAAATGTTGCCATTAATTGTTCTATATCTCTTGCTAACGATTGTTTTTGTGCAGCACTTAGATATTCGACTAAAGTAAAAGTTTTGTTACATTTTGTGCAAACAACATTTTGATTTTTGAACAACTCTTGACAATTAGAGTCTCCTCTGAACAAAAAGAGCATCTTGAAAAGAAACCCATATTTTTTTTGTTCTTTCACTTCTTTTAACTATATGTAACCTTCTCTAATTTTTATTTTTTTGGGCTTAGAGATTTTAAAGAAAACCCCTTTATATATAAATTTTTTAAATAAATTCTTTTTAATTTGAATTCCCACCTGGCCCACCTCCCCCCCCACCCTTTTTAATAATAAAGAGTCAAATAAACCTTATATTAATTGACTCTTAGCACATGTTTTATCTTAGGCTTAGCCCTTTTAATATGGCCTATTATTCTTTAACTTTTTTTTTAAGTGGACCCTAAGGATTCCCTAATTTTTTCAAATCCTTGTAACTTGTAGTTACTAAATACTACCATTTTGCTTTTTTAATTTCTTGAATATAAAGTCCTTTTCCTTATTATATAATTATAATAAACGATATTATTATATATTTTTTTATAGTTTTAATTTTGAAACGCCAATGTTGAGATGTCATTTCACTGTGGCATTCACATTGCTTGATTGTATATATGGATAGTGGTGACAAATTCTTCAGCCAACCACTATAACTAATCTATATGGAAGAGGGTACTGACTAGGGTCGAAATGAGATGGCCAAAGGTAGTGTTGGTGGCGGCGATATGGGACAGTGTTGGTGATTCAAATGATGACTAAGTCGAATGGGGAGGTAACAGAGTACTGTGGTGTGGTGATACATCTTACAGAATGCGGTGCTAGGGTTTTCAAGCAGTGATGACTAGGGGTAGATCGTGGGAGCATGTTGCGTGTATGCAGCGGTGGAAATGGTTCTTGTCGCTATCGACAGCGGCTGGACTACGAACGGCGGCGGTCATTGGCTGTGTGCGGAGACGGGACGCAACTGACTATGCAGTGGAAACAACGAATCAACCGGCTGACGTCCTAGAAAATGGCCGTGGTAGAGCTGGTCATCATTTTTTTTGTTGTATTTTAATTATATTATAATTTCAAGTCCTTTTATTTTTTCTTAATTTTTATTTTCTCTATAATTCCCCTTTTTTCTATATATATTTATATACTCTTTATTATTATTATTATTTTTAAATTTTTTTTTTAATAATAATTTTTTTTTAAATAATTTTTTTCTCTGTAATATATTCTTTTTTAATATTTAAATTTTTTTTCTTTAAAAATGGCCAAGGGCCTTTGATGAAATCAACAAACGAAGAAACTCCAAAAATTTCTATAGTGAAACACTATCAATTTCACGACAACAAGTTGACGCAAGGTTGATGGCCGAAGGCCGGATCAGACTGACTCTGTGTAGTGGTTGAATGACCAGAGGATCGAACAACTCTGATACCAATGTAACGTAAAAAGTTTGTATACATAACAAACTACTTCAGAAGATCTGAAATACATAAATATCCATGATGGGACAATAATATATTGTATAAGAATATTTAAATACAAGTGAGATGATTTGAGTACAACTGAAGGTCCCATATATATATAACTAGCCAGGTACCCTTTCGCGAACGGTCATGTCCATAGAAACATGCCTCTTCACTACTAATTATTAGTTAATCAATTGTTATTCATTATTATTATTATTTACATTATTTGTACTATTCATAACATTACTACTCTTAAAGTTTCAGACTACCACTAGGCCCAATGATGTTGATATCTAATTTTATTATGACTATCACGAAATATGATTGCTTTTTAAAGTTTCAGACTACTACTAGGCCCAATGATGTTGATATCTAATTTTATTACGACTATCACGAAATATGATTGCTTTTTAAATTTTTCCCGTCTGATAGTAATGTTTGTAATCCCGGTTTATTTAATTGACAAAATTTTCAGGAACAATATGATTTACCAACTCTTAGGAATTGTTTGTCTTAGTCATTGTTATTGATGGTTTTATGAAATAGTGGAGGAAATAATTATTTTTGCTACTGTAGTGATGGATATGCTATCCAATATCCTTCATCTCTTTCCTAATGTATTCTGGCCAGCTTTATTTTCCTGACCTATTTATGTGTTGTTATTTGCAGAATGTCTCTATTTCCTGACCTATATATCTGTCATTATTTGCAGAATGTGTTTATTGATGACCCAAACATGAGGATTGAGGATGTTGTGTTTTTGGATAAGCATATGGTACTCATTCTTCGGAAGGGGAGAACACCTGCAGTTTGTTCCTTAGACTTGCCACTGCCTATGAATTTGATTGTAAGTGTCTTGCCAATGGCTTTAAAAATTATGGATATTTGTGAAATCTATATATGTTAGTTTTTGCTGAAACAATAGAATGCTCTTATCAATTTTCTATTCTACTCTTAGAACTTACATCTCTTGTGCACTTGATATATAGTATCTTGCTGATAGGAGTATGAAGGTATTTAGTTCTAAATATGTTAATGTTAGGGGTTGCCTGAAACAATAAGAATAAATTTTGATATGAAATTTTTTGCAAATAAAGTTCTAATGCATATGCTAAAGAATGCTTAACTTCATACGAATTATTGCATCATGTAGAAATATATTGGTAAGTGTAACACCCAATTTGTTCCCTCATAGGTGTGGCTTTAATAAACTTTCATCTGTGTAAATTGCATATCCTGCTTTTGTAAAATTGGAGTTTGGATACATGATGCAAACATGAGTTATATGATAGTGCAGGATTCTACTAAATCATATGATTTATGCAAAAGTATATTTGTAGTATAATGTCCAACATCTTCATTCATACGGTCTTGGTGGGGCTCAAAGGGCCTTTTATTTGTATAAATTGCATCTCTTCTGCTATGAATATAATATATAAAAATAATAATAATCATAATAATGATAATTTAGATAATAATTAGTTATTATTGAAGAAACATGTTTCAAAGGACATGACTATTTATGAGGGTCACCTTTCCTAGTATATAAGCAGGACCCTCATTTGTAACCATTGATATTCTTCATTCATACATTTATACAATATTATTCTTTATTCTTAAAATTGATTCTTTTACTATATTCCAAATATTTTGGACTATTTGACGCATGTAAATGAACTTTGTTCGTTACATTGGTATCAGAGCCTAGTTCTCTGATCTCGACCTTTGGCCATCAACCCTTTGTCAAGTTCATTGCCATTGCAATTGAGGCTTTTAGCCATATAAAGTTTATTTGGAAGTTCTCCATTCCACCATTAGGCCTTTAGTCATTATATATATAGCGAGAGAGAGAGAGAGAGAGGTTCTCGATTCTGCCATTAGCCCTTTTGCCACACACACACACACACACACACACATATATAATTTAGGAAACGAACTATTATATATATGAAAAAAGGGAATATATATATATATATATATATTAAAAAAAGAAGAATTTTATATATATATATATATATATATATATATAGTATTAAAAAATAAAATAAAATATAATATAATTAAAAAAAATCAGAAGGAAAAAATGTGGCGTAGCTGCAGCCATTTGTATGGCTTCCAATGGTCTGCTACAACCACTACTGCTCGATATTAAGTAACCACCTTTTTTTTGCTGCTGCGATTACATTCATGCCATCTGCGAGACAATCAAATGTTCAGTTGATCCAACGATCCGTATGCACAGTGAAAAGATATTTGCCACTTGGGTGCCTGATTGTACAGTCGTGTCTATATGTGTTGTCACAATCTGCTGTACATGACGATAATTAATTTTAATTTACTTTTTTTTTTGAGATTATATTTAGTGTTGAAAAGTGCAACTAGGTTCGGTCTTCATAATTATCTTGTATTTTATGTAAAAAGAAAAAAGAGGAAAAAGGAAGAAAGAAAAATAATTTTATTATTATTATTAGTTAAGCATGTTCTTCATGCTTCTAGGATTTATTGAATCAAAGAGTCAAAGTCCTATTTGGACTTCTTGTAAAGAAAAAGGAAAATAATTTTTTTAAAATGTAATTTGGATAGTTCACCTCAAGAAGCCAAGTCAACCCTCCTAGGTGAACAAGTTGGCTCGCTCAGAAGATGTGTCTTTTCACATATAAGAACAACTATGGCACCTGTTCTCCTTCATTTTGGCATTAAGCATGTTCTTCATGCTTCTAGGATTTATTGAATCAAAGAGTCAAAGTCCTATTTTGACTTCTTGTAAAGAAAAAGGAATTTAAAAAAAAAAAAAAAAATGTAATTTGGATAATTCACCTCAACACGCCAAGTCAACCCTCCTAGATGAATAACTTGGCTCACTCAAAAGATGTGTCTTTTCACATATAAGAACAACTATGGCACATTTTCTCATTCATTTTGGCAAGCAAGTTCGTTGATGTTTTGTGGCAAGTTTGAAGGATAATAAGTGAGTTTTTTTGTGGTATGAAATCTGGAAAATATGTGAATTTTCTGTGGCTTACCTTGTAATATTCCTACATAGGAAATACAATGATAAACAAAGCAAAAATACACATGCAACACATAAAATCCAACATGCAGTGAGTGACCCATCAATTTAGCCAAGAAATGAGTAGAACTGAGCCATTTTATTATATATATTAGTGTTGCACGATCCTCCCCCCAAGGATTCAAGATCGGTGTTATAATATTCCGACACATAGGAAATAGTTAAGAATAACTTAGTCTAGTGTAGAGTTAGGTAAACTGTGTTTCTTTACCATGTACATTTGTAACTTATAATCCGACGGTCACGATTTGTAGTGATCCGACGGTTATCTCTCACCTCGGTATTAACGACACTTGATCTGTGGCTTAACACCCAATTGGTCCATGATCTCTATTTAAAGAGCGTGGAGGGTCATTTGTTCAGTAACCGTTTATGAGAGAAACATATGTAACTTTTCTTTTTATATTAATAAATTGCCTGAAGTGGCCGTGTTGGCTCATGCTATGGACTGTTTCCCTCTTTGAGGGTTTTAACCACGTGATTATACTGGTGTACTGATTTGTGATCTGTTTGTGAGCGGTGACCTTTGGTTCTTGATCTACGGAACTTACCATGTAAATTCCTACTTGGTATCGGAGCTATTTTGAGGTCGCGTCCGTTGTTAATCAAAATCCGAAGCTAGTTTGACTACATGCGAATGCCGTTTTGTAGATCTAATAATTTTGAACATTTTTGGGTTTGAAGAATTGCTCGGTTGTGTCCGAAGCGTCTGTTACAGTGAGGAACGCCTTTCGTTTCATGCGAAAAGGTTTCCGGCTGCCCAAGTTATGGCAGTTTAGATTTGGAGGTATAAAGCATCTGTTTTGCAGTTATATTTGTTAATAGTTCTGCTTATTTCGGTTCCTTTTTTTAATTTTTCGGTTTGTAGTTTTTATTTATTTGTCAGATCTATACCCTCTTCTTTGCTGATGCTCTTTGCTGTGCGTTGCGTGCGATCTCGGCAAATCAGAAACAGGAAAAGAGATTTTTTTTGCTACGTATGCTCTTTCCCCGCGTCTTTGTGCGATCTCGGGAAATCAGAAATATTAAAAAAATGATAGTTGCCAGTAAGGCTAATCGAAAATCTAACATTCTGCCGTAAGGCTTTGCATCTGTGTCTTTTTTTTGCTTGTTTTTTGTGTTTTTCTTGTGCAGGAAAAGGCACGCACATCGAAGAGTAAAAAAACCCCTTCCTCCTTTCAAACAATAACGTGATCCTTTTACTATCTCACTTGGTGAGGGGTTAGTTTATGAGAATAGAGGTCTTGGGTTCAAGTCTCCTTCTCAAGCTTATTTTGTAAAAAGTTTTTGTTCAAAGGGGCAGAAATTTTTTTTTTTAAAACCGCACTTCATCCCATTTCCGTAACTATTCGATGTCTACAACTCAGATTTTTCAAAAGGCATAACTTCTTCATCTGGAAGCCGTTTTTCGACCCCTTTTTTTTTTGAAACGGCCTAATTTTTCGAGATCTTTCCATTGGAGCGGTTAGTTTCAGTTTTTCTCAGATTCATTTAAAAAAAAATGGAAACTGCATGCCCAATTATTCTTAAAAGCACCAATTATTTCCAATGGCTATCTCACATGGTAGATATACTTAGAAGTAAAGGGCTTTATAGAATAGCCACAGGACAAGAAACTAAGCCTTCTAATGATGATAAAGCTGCTAAATGGGAAAATAAACAAGATCAAGCACGAGGGTTGATAGGAATATCCGTTGCTCAAGATCTTCGATTTCATATCCTTGACATTGACACCCTTGATGAAGCTCTGGAAAAGCTAAAAACTGTTTTTGGCATTCAAAATCAAATCAGGGTCCACCAGCTTGAAAATGAGTTGCTTACTTTGGACCCCAATAACTTCTCCTCCATTGAAGAATTTTTGTCCAAATTCAAGACCCTCATAATTCTTTTAGAAGGTTGTAAGATCAAAAAGGATGATGGTAGCCTCATCTATTGCATTCTTGCTAAGCTTGGCCCTACATACTCTGTATTTGTTTCCGCCTTCCATTCCACTAGAGAAGCCATCATTTCTTCAGGAACCACCTACAAGAATATCTCTTTTGATTCCTTTTGCGATTCTCTGATAAGAGAACAAGAAAAACTTTTACACCTTGGTCTTATCACTGCTGGAAATGATTCTAATAAAGCCTTAGCAGCCCAACAACAACCATATCAAAAGAATCCTAAGAAGCAGTATCCAAAAAAATATGGTCCTAAACCAAACAAGGGCCCTAAGCAATTTCAGCCGCAAACTGAAAAATCAAATCACCAAAATAATAAGGCAAATCAAAACAAAGGGAAGAAGACAGATAGACATTGCAACTTTTGCAATTGGGATGGCCATATAGAGTCCAAATGTTTTAAGAAGATGGAAGCCTTAGAAGTAGCAATGAAGAAGCACAACATCAATTTGGAGCACTCTTCACCTTCATCTTCAGGCATGGCACTTTTTGCTTGTGGTTGTCAAGCATCAAGATCTGGTCATGCAATAAATGTATCTTCTTCTTCTCCTTCTCATGAGTGGCTCATTGATTCTGGAGCCTCTTACCACATGGCTAAAAACAAATCCATGTTTTCTTCTTTAAATGATTGTAACACCAAACATATTTATGTTGGTGATGATAGATCTCTTAGTGTTGTAGGATCTGGAACCATTCATCTAGATAATGGTTAGTTTAATGATGTACTATGTGTAACTACCTTGTCATGCAACCTTCTATCTGTTTATTAGATAACTCATTCAGGTGAAGGGAAAATAGTAGAATTCTCACCTCATGATGTATAATGGTCAGTTTAATGATGTACTATGTGTTCCTACCTTGTCATGCAACCTTCTATCTGTTTATCAGATAACTCATTCAGGTGAAGGGAAAATAGTAGAATTCTCACCTCATGATGTTGTAATCAAGGACCTCAAAGATCTTAAACATATTTTAGCTACAGGCATTGCTGATGATTCCACAAGGTTGTATAAGTTTGACAAATTTGGGTCATCATGTCTTACCTCTGCTTTTGTTGCTCATAATGATGAAGTGAGCAAACTTTGGCATGAGCGATTTGGTCACTTAAACTATCGCTCTCTTCAAACTCTATGTAAGGAAAATATGGTGATGGGCCTTCCTATGGTATCTTGCCGAGATGGTGTTTGCTCCGGATGTGTACTCGGAAAACATCATCGGGATAGTTTTGACAAACGTGCCTCTTGGCACGCTTCAGCCCCTTCTCAGCTTGTGCACATTGATTTATGTAGTCCACTCCCTGTTGTTTCTTTCTCTGATTTGCAAGTACTTCTTAACCTTCATTGATGATTTTTCTAGACGCACTTGGGTATACTTCTTAAAACTCAAGAGTGAAGTTTTTAACATGTTCTTGGCCTTTAAGGCCTTTGTTGAGAAACAATCTGGACATCAAATTCTTAAGTTAAGTTCAAACAATGGAGGAGAATATGTTAACAACAAATTTATCAACTTTTGCACTGAGCATGGCATTCAATTGCAACATACTGTTCCATATGCTTCACAACAAAATGGTGTAGCTCAAAGGAAGAATCACACCTTAAAATAAATGTCTAATTGTATGCTTCAATCTAAAGGACTTGGTCTCAATTTTTGGGCAGAAGCCATTAATTGTGCAAATTACATAGTAAATCGCACTCCTACTAAGGTTTTAAAGAATATAACTCTAGAAGAAGCTTGGAGCTCAATCAAACCAGATGTAAGTCACTTTTGTGTTTTTGGAAGTGATGCTTGGGCCCTTATTCTAGATGCGAAACATAAAGCCTTAGAACCTAAGAGTGAGAAATGCATTTTTGTTGGATATTCTGAAGATGTCAAAGGAGATAGACTTCTTCAACCAAAATCCAAAAATATAATCATTAGAAGAGATGTAAAATTTGATGAAAATATATCGGCCTGCGAGCCTAGTTCGGCAAGTGTGCCACCTTTGGCTTGCGAGCCTGATTCTACATATGTGCCACCTCTCTCTCTCTCTTCTATTTTTAATAACATTCCTTCTAGTTCAGATGATGACAGCGAGGATGACAATCCTCCTCCACCTCTTGAAATTGTTCCTTATACTCCACCGCTTCCAAGATGGGTCCACTCTACTTGGGATGCAGCAGGTTCTCTTGTAGGTGACCCTATAGATCGACGACGTACATGTTCTCAGTTCGAAAGAGCCTCTTCCTTGTGTAAACGATACTTGGGATCTTGTTCCTCTTCCAAAAGGAAGAAAACTTGTCAGATGCAGATGGGTTTACAAAATCAAGTTTGGACTAGATGGAAAAGTGGATAGACATAAAGCTCATCTTGTTGCTAAATGATTTTCACAAGTTGAAGGCATTGACTATACTGAAACCTTCTCCCCTATTGCCAAAATGAATTCTATCCACCTTGTTCTTTCCCTGGCTGCCTCCTTTAAATGGGAAGTCCATTAGATGGATGCTAAATCCACCTTCTTACACGGAGATTTGCATGAAGAAGTCTACATGGAACAACCCCCTGGCTTTATCTAAAAAGACTACAGCCTTGTTTGTCGCCTTAGGAAGTCTCTCTATGGTCTCAAACAAGCTCCTCAGGCTTGGTATCCCAAAATGGATAGATTTCTATTAGATAATGTCTTTTCTAGGTGTCATTTTGACAACACTGTCTACACTAAGAAAGTGGGTAAGTCCTTCACCATCCTTGTTCTTTATGTTGATGATCTTATCCTAAATGGTAGTGATCCAAACCATATAAACCATGTGAAGTCTAGCCTCAAAAAGAAGTTTGAAATGACAGACTTAGGACACTTGCATTATTTCCTTGGTCTTCAAGTCTTGCAATCCAAGGAAGGCATTACCCTCTCTCAGTCCAAGTATGCCCGTGATCTTCTACACCACTTTCACATGGAAGACTGTAAGCCAACCCCTTCTCCCTTTCAGTCTGGAGTCAAGCTTCCACTACCAGACCACCTCTGTTGATTCTACTCCATAGCTAACTGTTGGTAAACTTCTCTCGGATTCTAACCTTATACCGTCTCCGCTCTTCTTGCCTTGGTCTTGTCACCGGTTTATAATTTATGAAAGTCACTGAAAGTACAAAGAATACTTCGATATATTCGAGGTAATAGCTCATTTCGGATTCACATAAAGGTGACATCTCCATTGTTGATTGGTTTCTCTGACTGATTGGGCAAGTGACCCCGATGATCGAAAGTCTATCGCAGGCGAGTATGTTTGGATTTGTTGCCAGACCTGCCACTGGTCTTGTAAGAAACAAAGTGCCATCTCTCTTTCTTCAGCAGAAGCAGAGTATCGTGGTGCAATTGAAGCCAGCAAGGAAGCCATGTGGCTTCGTCAGATTCTGTCTGAGTTTGGTCTTCATCAACAACATCCAACTACACTTTGGTGTGATAATCAGAGTGCCATTTAGCTATGTAAAGATCCAGTTCAGCATCAGCGTATGAAACACATTGAACTCCACATACACTTCATCAGAAAGCTCATTCATGATCGTGTTCTTGAAGTGCAATACTGTCCAACCAATGGTCAAGTAGCCGATATCTTTACAAAGGCTCTCACAGAAGCGAAGTTTACCAAACTTCGATCCATGCTTGGAGTTTAGGAAAGTTGTCCTTAATGGGGGATAGGCTCTAATGCCTCCTTCCTTCTCCTGTTGTGTCACTTTTGGAAATCCTTCAATCCTATCCCAATTTGTTCTTAAGGGGGGATGTTAGGATATTTCGACACATAGGAAATAGGCTCCTTTTGTCTCACCTTTGTAAATCCTTCAATCCTATCCCAAGTTGTTCTTATGGGGGGATGTTAGGATATTCCGACACATCCAAAATAGTTAAGAATAACTTAGTCTAGTGTAGAGTTAGGTAAAGTGTGTTGCTTTACCATGTGCATTTGTAAATTATAATCCGACAGTCATGATTTGTAGTGATCTGACAGTTATCTCTCATCTCAGTATTAACGACACTTGATTCGTGGCTTAACACTCGATTGGTCCATGATTTCTATTTAAAGAGCATGGAGAGTTATTGGTCCGGTAACCGTTTATGAGATAAACATATGTAACTTTTCTTTTTATATTAATAAATTGCCTGAAGTGGTTGCGTTAGCTCAGGCCGTGGATTGTTTCCCTCTTTGAGGGTTTTATCCACGTGATTATACTGGTGTACTGATTTGTGATCTGTTTGTGAGTGGTGACCTTTGGTTCTTGATCTACGGAACTTACCCTGTAAATTCCTACAATCGGAACCGTGTCCTGTATCAATCCTTGGGTGATCCTCTGGTGGAACTGCTGATCCGAAAATCAGATCCGTGGTTCTGTCGTTTTGAGGCAATTCTAGGAAATTTGGAACCATGCAAGCCTGATCCATGGTTCGAATCTGGAAAAGGATTCGTTGCGGATACGTGGAGGTTCGGGCACGGATCCGCGTAGATCGCCAATGGATCTAGAGTTAGATGGGCGGTTCCATGGGGTTCTAATTTTTTTATTTTTTATTTTTTCTTTGACTTAAGTTGGGTTGGGGCTTCCCAGACACTCCCAAGGTGCTCCCTTGATGCCACTTAGATGCTTCCTAGATGCTCCTTCATGGTAATGTTAAATTATTAAAGTAAAAGTGACATTCTCCTTTATCTTGCATTTTTATCCTTTTACTTAAATTTTTTACATTACCTTGAAATGACTCAAGATGTTTGAGAGTTGTTCCATCCTCATCGGGCTTTATATCTAGAAAATTGAATTTCTTACCCTGTTCAAAATTCAGTAGACTTAACAGTTTTCAGGAATTCAGGATCTGTTGATCATATGGTTAACATTCACTGCTGTTCCCGGTTTTGAAGTCTCTCTGTTTGCGAAGAAGAATGCCCAAAAGGCCTCCTTTTCCCTCCTATTTCATTCCCTCTAAGCCTCTGTTTTCATCATTCTTCCTTCCCTTCTAAATTCCCCACTTACCCTTCAAATCATCCCAAATCCCCTTTAAAGCCTTTTAAATTACCTTTGTTTGGCTTAAAATCCCTTTATTCCCTTTACCGAATGCCCTCTCCGGCGTTAAAAAGCATTAAAATTGGGCCAAAATCACTCATTTCTTATATAATAGGCTTAGCCCCTTTAGGGCCAGCCCCCTTAACCACTTCCCCATATGCCCATCACCCAAGACCAAGCGCTAAAGAACTGGGTGCTAATTGCAATCGGAAGGTTTCACAGAGTGCATTTTCTTTGTTATGCCTGTTTTTCCCGATGTGATTGTTTGTTGTTCTATCGGCTCCGCTGCAATTTGGGCCGTCGATCTCTTAAGATCCAACGGCCAACGCTTATCCCGTGGCGCGCCCATCCCCTCTTCTATCACCCCTACGATTAAATGTGAGCCGTCAATCTGCCTCCAGATCCGACGACTATCGTGTAATCGCGACATCGCCAATCGCAAGTTTGAAAACGCGCCACCTTCGCACTCCCGATTGGTGATCTCTGATTGCCGATCCTCGATCCGATCTTCGCCATCCATCCATTTCGATCCGACGACCCTCATTTCTCCCGCCCAGGGTCTATACCTCCATCTCTCCCCCCGCCGATTTAATCTTTGCCGTTGATCTGCTTCGCGATCCAATGGTTGGTGTTGAATCGCTCCATTGCCAATCAGAAGTTCTTAAATGTGTCACCCCTCATGCCCCCGATTGCGATCCTTCGATTCGATCTTAGCCGTCCATCACCTCAGATCCGATGGCTGGGATCTAATCACGCCCTACTTGTTTTCCTTTCATCGGGCCTTCCCAAGACTTCCTCCTTCAATCACCATCGTTGATCTCCTCCTGAGATCCAACGGTCTACCGTTAATCGCCCTCCGCCTTAGCCAGGTCCCACCATCCAAGTCCATTTCGTAAAGTTTTCCATTTCATGTCCATTCATTTCTTTGTATCTCGCCGAAGTCCAAACCTTCCCAATTTACATTAAAAGATTATTCATTCCGCTCGACCTTAGAACTTTAATGTTTTATATTAAAGTCTATTTCATTTCTCCACCAAACTTCCATTTGCAGCATTTTCTACCATTTCCGCCATTCTTTCATAGTTTCTACTGTTCCGCCACCGTTCCTCCAGGCCTCCACAACAAATCTTCCGCCATCTCCCCTGGATTTTTATAACAGGTTAAGTGCATTTGTGCATGGATTACAGAGTGGCAAATTCACTTAGCCTTCACAGTCATAGCCACTGTGATTCAATGCACAAAGATAATCTTTCAGCAGTGGCAAAGTGTATCAGTAGCAAAGAGGATTAAAGGGGTTTAAGCCTGGTATTGAAAAATTAACGCCTAACCCCGCGTTCAAAGGAAGAAAGCGCAGTTTGAAGACCAAAAGCACATGAAACAAGCCATATCTGTGTTTAATGTCAGCAGAGCACCGTTTCTCCAAAAAGGACACCTTCCTACAAAAGTCTACACGCCTCCTCGAGCCCAAAAACAGTTAATTACACTGACAGAAGCCTCTTAAATACTGGCTGAACCAATAGTTATGGAGTATGGAGACCCGCAGACCTGATATCCATGCCATTAATTCCAGAAGGCAGAATAGAGGGCTTTACAGCCAGAAAGGACTCCAAAGAAACGTCAGAGGTGAGATGTCGACCTGACAAAGACCCCTCAGCCATACTATGAAGTAAATACAACAATGCAGTGCCATTAAGCAATATGGGCGTGGACGCTTCCTCCATGCTGTCTTAATGAATAAATTTAATATACATCGTCCACTCCTGTTACTAGTTTTTCTCCTATAAGAACCCCCAAGAACAGATTGTATAGGGTTCCAGATTTTCAGAAAAATACGCTGAGAGAGAATTTTGTATGCATTTTGTTGAACTTTTATATGAATGCAAAGAGCCTGTTGGGTTTCAGTGATGAGGAGTTCCATCTTTAACGAGGATTCTGGTCTTTGTGCTTCACAGGCTGTAACTCTCCCCTATATGTGATAGTTTAATTGTTCATCTCGTTTTCATCCATTTCTCTGGTATCATGTTCTGGAATGCGAGTGGCTCACTGGTTTTTGGTATGAATTTATCCTAATTGATACTCATGCTCAAACCTGTCAAGCGCTTTAAATATGGCTCAGGCGTGATATATTGTTTCATTTTCCACTTTAACCATACTTCTGCTATATTAGCTACTATGGGATGTTATTCTTAAAATGCTATTGTCATGTATGGATTCTTAATTTTGTAAGCCCATTACATGTTGATATTTGTTTCTGGATATCATCTCAATGATAGTTAGTATTATCTCAATCTTTCATACACAGTAAACACCTTCTGATTATTTATCTCTGTGAGGTATTTTAGAACCCAACCCTCTTTACAGTAAGCTGCCTTTGAATTGTCTGATGCATTTGTATTAGAGTTTCACACCTTGCCTCTGCAGTATTGCTCTCCTTGTGTCAAGTTTCTGTAAGTTTTGGTCCCATTCAAATTAACCTTCCTGTTTACAAGAGATAGCATGACAACCTTTTTCTGATAACTTCCCATATTATATCATGCTCCTTGCTGTATAAGATTTCCTAGGCACTAGTCTTTCACAACTCAAGGCTGTCTCTAGGGTCGACAACATCTTTTTGGCGCCGTTGCTGGGGATCGAAGTTGAGAAAAGTTAAATCCCTGGGCCTCGACAAAACCTTATTCATTCTTCAAATAGGTGAGCATGGAGAGTTGAGAGTTGTAGATCCCTCACCTTGGCGACTCCACATCCATTTATTAGATAAATTAATTTGCAGTCCTGGCTCCTCGTAAGCCACACCTGAGGTCAGATACGTCTCAACCAAAGACACCTTTTGTGTCCGACCCAGAGAAGATCCTACATAGAAGGAGTTGGAGGGAAAGACAATCAGTCCATACTGAGATTCCTGAATTCTCTCTAGAAGACTTTCCGTCCTCCTCCTCTCAAGTTGCCTAAGTGCAAGGTCCCGACTCCACTGTGGGAGATACCGACTACTACTCAAATAGTCCACCCCGGGGAGGGGTTCGAACTAAAGGCAAAGCTGAGTCAAGGGATACCACATATTACACCTTTCACCCTACTATTGAAGTCGAGGAGGTTAAAGAAGTCACCGAAGTATCTGCTATTAACAGACCGTTGTTCTCGTCAACACCTCAAGCTACTGTCCAATACATTCCTATTGTCATTCATACTCCACTTCCACTTCCTCCTCCTCCTTTTACACATCAGACTCTTCTTCTACCTCCACCTCCCCCAATGGCCAATGTTCCTGGCTTTTTGTTGAATAAGTATGCCCCCCTGGCATTGCCTCAAGTATTGAATGATATGCCACAGTACTATCTGAAGATCTTACCCCGTTTCAATGGGGAAAATGAGATTGAAGCTCAAAAGCATCTTGAGGTTTTCTGCTCCTTTGCAGAGAACTTTAATGTGGAACATCTAGACGTAGTCTTAAGACTATTTGTTCAATCTCTTGATGGTGAAGCCCGAAAATGGTTTTAGACATTGGGAGATCGTTCTATCACCACTTGGGAAGGGATGGAGGATACTTTTCGTTGAAAATAGGGGGAGAAGAAAGATCATGGACATTGTCTTACTGAATTTAACACCCTCAAGAAAAGACATAACGAAGGAGTGTCAGAGTTCATCAAGAGGTTTAATAAGTTGTATTTGAGCCTTCCTGCTGATATGAAACCTCATCAAACTGCTACTAGAGTTGTTTTCGTGGCAGCTTTTGACTCAGAGTTTGGTTTCTCTCTAAGAGAAAGAAAGCTTGCCACCTTGGATGATGCTCAAACAAATGCACTAGAGTTGGAGGCAAATTTCGCCTCCACTGGTAAATCAAAGGGAAAGCCAGACCAAGATGCTAGAAGGAAAGATAAAGAGGAGGTGTCTACTTCTAGCCAAGATAGAGACTCAGCTGATAACAGAATTGAAGAAATGAACAAAATGATTAAGAACCTTTCAAGTAAGTTGGTCAAACTTGAATTGGAGGCCAAGAATTCATCCTCCAAGAATTTCCAGAATGCTCCAAACAGGGGTTACAATCCTCAGTACAGGAAACCACCTCTGCAAATACTGCAAAGGGAATAGAAAGAGCAACAAGATCAGGTGCCACACCCGCTGTATTTGGAAGGCCAGGTAGATGGTCCTACTGAAGACATTGCCTATGAACAAGAGGGTGCGTATCTTGCTTTTTCGAATAGTGATGGAGTAGAATGCCCTTTGCAAGGAAGTGATGGAACCAAGATCTCATTACAAGAAGAAGAAAAGGCCAGAGGCACAGAAGACCCAAAGATTGATGACTATTGTAAGCAATTTGTTGATTTCATGCAAGCACATTTCAATAGAAGATATGATCTCAGATCTTCTAGGAAAAGGACTCGTACTCAAGATCAGGAAGAAGAGCCACCCCAGAAGGAAGCACTTGCTCAGAAGGAGTCAACAATGCAAAAGGTCATAGACAAAGGTAAGAAGCCTCTAAACGAACCTGTGCAGTCTAATGATCAAATTCCTTCCTCTTCAAAAGTAGTCATTCCCCCTAATACCAAGTCTGTGTCGAAAGAAGCCAAACCCTTGGCCGAAAATAAAGAGTCAAGGGAGGTTGCAACAGAAAAGCCCTCTCCTGCCTTTAGTCTGCAAAAGGAGCTTGAGAAGGTCAAAATCCCAGTTCCCCTGACCGAATTGTTGAAGCAACCTGCGTATCAGTCCCAGGTTACCTCTTTCATGCTCCCTCCAGAGGCAGCACATATCCCAGATAGCTTGAACCTTCAAGAAGAAAGACCCATGGTTGTGTTTGGCTCCCACGTTGAGGAATTAGATGCTTCTACCCCTCCTTTTTATGTGTCTCTAGTGATTCATGACCTGCTATTACATAACTGTATGTTAGATTCAGGAGCTTCCCATAATCTATTGCCTTTTTCAGTCATGGAACAACTAGGACTACAAATCACCTGGCCATACAAGGATCTCTATTCATTTGATTCCAAAAGAGTTAAATGCCTGGGTATGATCAAGGATTTGGTGGTCAATTTGGCCCAAATTCCCGCAAAGAGTGTGGTGATGGACATTGTGGTCGCTGACATCCCAGCTCGTTTCGACATGTTGCTGTCAAGGTCCTGGGGGACAAAAATCGGTGGGTCAATCAAGTTGGACTTAACATATGCTACTATCCCGGTGTTTGGTGGCCAAGAGAGGAGGTTGTACAGGGAAACCAGATTTGTCAGGATGGTTACTAAGGCTGACAACTCGGTTAATTCACCAGTCTACAGTAAAGAAGGTGATTTCTCATGTTTAATGCTGGAGGAAGACCAAGATTATGCTCAAGAACCATCATTGTGCCAGATCAAGACCGAGTAGCCCTCAGGGAGCAGTGAAGTAGGAGTCTGGACACTTTACTTTGATGGAGCAAATTCTAGAGAAGGTAATGGTGCTGGAGTACTACTGATTTCTCCTATAGGCCAATGGGTCCCATTGTCTTTCAAGCTAGAATATGAAGCCACTAATAATGTGGCCGAATATGAAGCACTTCTGTTAGGGTTACAGACAGCTAGAAGCATGAATATACAAAGTTTAAAAGTTGTGGGAGATTCAGAACTGGTAGTTTGACAAGTAAAGAATCAATGTCAAACCAAACATCCTAGGCTGAGGGCTTATAGAAATGAAGTGTGGGACCTGGTGGAAAATTTCTTCTTGGCGTTTAACATTCAATTTATGCCTAGAGAGCAGAACAGGATGGCTGATTCCCTTGCAGTGGCTGCTAGTACATTCCGCCCACCTCAGAACCCTCTCTTAAGATATGAAATTGAAGTGCGTTATCGGCCATCAATCCCAGATAACATCAAACACTCGCAGGTGTTTGAGGATGAAGAGCAAGTGAAAAGGTTTATGGAAACAATCGGAGAATTCTCAAACATGGAGATAGATGTTTGTGAAGAAGAAGAGGCTGAAGATCTTTCAGAAAACAAATGGGAGGGAAAGGTGGCAGGTCATTAAGTGTTGCAATTGAAGGGAAATGTTATACCTAGAGGGTTGGTGCCTCTAGAAAGATTGTTTGACAAGAACGACGTCCCACTGTAGCCAAACAAAGTGGTAGAAGAAAATAAGGTAGAAGACCTAAATCTTGGTACTGATGCTGACCCCAAAATTGTGAGGCTGTCCAAGAAAGTCCCAGGAGAATATAAATAACTCTACCAGAAATTATTTTAGTCTTACAAAGATGTGTTTGCATGGTCTTATCAGGACCTGAAAACTTTTGATATCAGCATCATGCAGCACAAAATTCCCCTGAAAGGAGATGCGAAGCCGCACAAGCAAAAGCTTAGATAGATTAACCCTCTACTGCTCCCCTCCATAGAGAAAGAGATTAAGAAGTTATTGAAGGCCAAAATAATCGTTCCATTGAGGTACTCTAAGTGGGTGGAAAAATTAGTCCCTGTTCGGAAAAAAGAATGGAGAAATAAGGCTGTGTGTTGATTTCCGAAATTTAAATCGAGCATCCTTAAAGGATAATTATCCACTGCCCAAGATGGATCACATCCTGCAGAAAGTGGTAGGAGCTTCTCGGATGTCGATGATGGATGGATTCTCGGGCTACAATCAGGTGGCTGTACTACCAGAAGATCAGAAGAAGACTGCTTTCACCACACCATGGGGTACATTTATGTATGCCAGGATGCCTTTCGGGTTGATTAATGCAGGGGCCACTTTCCAAAGGGCCATGGACATTGCCTTTGTTGGGGAGCAAGATAAGTTTGTGGTGGTCTATCTAGATGATATCACTGTGTTTTCAAAGGATGATACTGAGCACATTGAGCATTTGCGTAGATATTTTGAGAAATGCAGAAGGTATGGTCTCTCTCTTAATCCACAGAAGTCATTGTTTGCATTAGAAGAGGGTAAGCTTTTGGGACATATTGTGACCAAAGATGGGTAAAAATAGATCCTAAGAGAGTAGAGGTTATAAATGGCATCTCTCTTCCCAGAAATAAGAAGGAGGTGCAGGTGTTCCTAGGGCGCATTAAATTTCTGAGGAGGTTTATCCCTAACTATGCTGAGATAGTTAGACATATAACTGACATGCTGAAGAAAAATAACGAGGTAAAGTGGTCCCAGGAATCACGAGAGGCCTTTTCCAGAATAAAAAACGCCTTTGCTGAAGCCCCGGTGTTCGCTGGGCCAGACTACACCAAACCATTCATGATTTTTTCATTTGCATCACCTCATACAGTGGCAGGAGTCTTATTGCAGAAGAATGAAGAGGGGTATGAGCAGCCCATCACTTTCTTCAGTCAGGTGCTCCATGATGCAGAATTGAAATATAACATATTAGAAAAGCAGGCATATGCCCTGGTGAAGTCTCTTAAGGCATTTCGTATGTATGTCCTGCAGTCAGACATCACGACATTTGTGCCCACAGCTGCAGTGAAAGACATCCTTATCCAAGGGGATAGTGAAGGAAAATGGGGGAAGTGGATTGCCAAAATATAAGAATATGAGCTGGATATTTGCCCTACCAAACTGATTAAGGGACAAGGGCTAGCCAAAATCTTATCCGAATCAAACTGTCAGGCTCTGGGTATAAATCTGTCCATGATAGCAAATGAGGAGTCAGAAGAAAGAAGAGCAACAGGGAGTAGAGATAGCTACTCAGAAGACACACATGAAGTATCTCATCAGCCCGTGGTACAAAGAGGTATTGGAATATCTTCTAACACTCAGCTGCCCTCCTAGCTGTGATAAAGCTAAATACAGAACACTAAGGTTGAAATCACAGAAATTCATTGTTGCCAATGGTCGGCTGTACTGGCGAGATCCTTCAGGTATTCTGAGCCTGTGTCTCAAAGAGGATGAGGTAGAGAATATAATGGCCGAATTTCATGAAGGAATATGTGGGGGTCATTACAGCTGGAGGGCCACTGCTCACAAAAATCCTGAAGGCTGGTTTCTACTGGCCCAAACTCTTTGGAGATGTGTTTGCCTGGGTCAGAGCTTGTGAGAAATGCCAAAGATTTGCTGAAAGACAAAAGTTGGCACCTCTGCGCATGATCCCTGTTCACGTGGACGAACCATTCGAGCAATGGGGAATTGACTTTATCGGTGAAATACATCCTCCGTCAAGTGGTCAGCACAAGTGGATATTAACTGCTACCGATTACTTCACAAAGTGGGTGGAAGCTATACCCGCGAGGAATGCAACAGATGCTGTGATAATGAAATTCATGGAAGAAAATATCATATCAAGATTTGGCTACCTTGCCAAGATAGTGACTGACAATGCACAGGCCTTTAAGTCTGCAAAGTTTGTCAGCTTTTGCCAGCAGTATAACATTGCGCTAGGTCACTCCACGGCCTATTATCCACAAGGAAATGGCCTGGCAGAGTCTTCAAATAAAACCCTGGTGAGGGCACTGAAGAAGGCTATCAATAAAAATTAGAAAAATTGGGATTCCCAGTTGAAATTCGCTCTGTGGGCCAACAGGATTACCAGTAAGAGAGCAACTGGGAAGTCCCCATATGAATTAGTATATGGGAGGGCAGCAGTATTCCCTGTACAGTTAGCCTTACCAGTAGCCCGATTCATGCAAGAAAGTCAAGAAGAACCCGATGATGTGACCAGGAGAATCAATCAGCTAGTGGAGTTAGAAGAAACATGGAACCAGGTAAGTCAGAGGCTAACTGAATATCAAGAGAAGATGAAGGACCTTTTTGATCAACATGCCAAGGACAGGAAGTTACAGGTTGGGGATTTAGTGCTTAGATGGTATATTCGAAGAGCTGAAAAGGGGAAACATGGTAAATTTGACCCACTCTGGTTCGGTCCTTTTAAAATTGTGGAACAAGGGGGCAATAACACTTTCAGGTTGGAAAATTTATAAGGAGACTTGCTCGATGCCCCTGTAAACGGTCAGTTCCTCAAACCTTACTTCCAGTTCTGATTCAGGCAAAGAGAGGCTGATGTATTATACTGTACATTAGTTTTTTGTTTTCATCTTTGTTTGAATGATGTGTGTGTGTCGTGATGAATCACGAAGAGAAAAATAAAAAGTGCTAAAGAGTGGTGTCCACAGAGAAGATTAACAGGTGGTCTGCGAAGTTCTCGACACGCCCAAGGATGAACGTGTCGTCCCTAGGTGGAGCCAATGTTGATCATATGGTTAACATTCATTGCTGTTCCCAGTTTTGATGTCTCTTTGTTTGCAAAGAAGAATGCCCAAAAGGCCTCCTTTTCCCTCCTATTTCATTCCCTCTAAGCCTCTGTTTTCATCATTCTTCCTCCCCTTCTAAATTCCCCACTTACCCTTCAAATCATCCCAAATCCCCTTTAAATCCTTTTAAATTAACTTTGTTTGGCTTAAAATCCCTTTATTACCCTTATCGAATGCCCTCTCCGGCCTTAAAAAGCATTAAAATTGGGCCAAAATCACTCATTTCTTATATAACAGGCTTAGCCGTTTTAGGGCCAGCCCTCTTAACCACTTCCCCATATGCCTAGCACCCAAGACCAAGCGCTAAAGGACTGAGTGCTGATCGCAATCGGAAGGTTTCACAGAGCGCATTTTTTTTGTTACGCCTGTTTTTCCCGATGCGATTGTTTGTTGTTATATCGGCCCCGCTACGATCTGGGCCGTCGATCTCTTAAGATCCGACGGCCAGCGCTTATCCCATGGCGCGCCCATCCCATCTTATATCACCCCTGCGATTAAATGTGAGCCGTCGATCTGCCTCCAGATCCGACGACTATAGCGTAATCACGACATCACCAATCGCAAGTTTGAAAACGCGCCACCTTCGCACTCCCGATTGGTGATCTCCGATTGCCGATCCCCGATCCGATCTTCGCCGTCCATCCATTCCGATCCGATGACCCTCATTTCTCCCGCCCAACGTCTATACCTCCATCTCTCCCCCCGCCGATTTAATCTCTGCCGTTGATCCCCTTCGCGATCCAACGGTTGGTGTTGAATCGCTCCATCGCCAATCGAAAGTTCTTAAATGTGTCACCCGCTATGCCCCCGATTGTGATCCTCCGATTCGATCTTAGCCGTCCATCACCTCAGATCCGATGGTTGGGATCTAATCGCGCCCTACTTGTTTTCGTTTCATCGGACCTTCCCAAGACTTCCTCCTTCAATCACCACCGTTGATCTCCTCCTGAGATCCAACGGTCTACCGTTAATCGCCCTCCGCCTTAGCTGGGTCCCACCATCCAAGTCCATTTCATAACGTTTTCCATTTCATGTCTATTCATTTCTTTGCATCTCGCTAAAGTCCAAACCTTCCTGATTTACATTAAAAGATTATTCATTCCGCCCGACCTTAGAACTTTAATGTTTTATATTAAAGTTTATTTCATTTCTCCACCAAACTTCCATTTGCAGCGTTTTCGACCATTTCCGCCATTCTTTCACAGTTTCTACTGTTCCGCCACTGTTCCTCCAAGCCTCCACAGCAAATCTTCCGCCATCTCCCCTGGATTATTATAACAGATTTATTGCATTTGTGCAGGGATTATAGAGTGGTAAATTCACTTAGCCTTCACAGTCATAGCCACTGTGATTTAATGCACAGAGATAATCTTTCAGCAGCGGCAAAGTGTATCAGTAGCAAAGAGGATTAAAGGGATTTAAGTGTGGTATTAAAAAATTAACGCCTAACCCCGCGTTCAAAGGAAGAAAGCGCAGTTTGAAGACTAAAAGCACTCGAAACAAGCCATATCTATGTTTAATGTTAGCAGAGCACCGTTTCTCCAAAAAGGACACCTTCTTACAGAGGTCTACACGCCTCCTTGAGCCCAAAAACAGTTAATTACACTGATAGAAGCCTCTTAAATACTGGCAAAACCAGCAGGTATGGAGTATGGAGACCCGCAGACCTGATATCCATGCCATTAATTCCAGAAGGCAGAACAGAGGGCTTTACAGCCAGAAAGGACTCCAAAGAAACATCAGAGGTCAGATGTCGACTTGACAAAGACCCTTCAGCCATACTATGAAGTAAATACAGCAATGCAGTGCCATTAAGCAATATGGGCGTGAATGCTTCCTCCTCCATGCTGTCTTAATGAATCAATTTAATGTACATCGTCCACTCCTGTTACTGGTTTTTCTCCTATAAAAACCCCCAAGAACAGATTGTATAGGGTTCCAGATTTTGCAGAAAAATACGCTGAGAGAGAATTTTGTATGCATTTTGTTGAAATTTTATATGAATGCAAAGAGCTCGTTGGGTTTCAGTGATGAGGAGTTCCATATTTAACGAGGATTCTGGTCTTTGTGCTTCACAGTTTGTAACTCTCCCCTATATGTGATAGTTTAATTGTTCATCTCGTTTTCATCCATTTCTCTGGTATCATGTTCTGGAATGCGAGTGGCTCACTGGTTTTTGGTATGAATTTATCCTAATTGATACTCATGCTCGAACCTGTCAAGCACTTTAAATATGGCTCAGGAGTGATATATTGTTTCATTTTCCTCTTCAACCATACTTCTACTATATTAGCTACTATGGGATGTTATTCTTAAAATGCTATTGTCATGTATGGATTCTTAATTTTGTAAGCCCATTACATGTTGATATTTGTTTCTGGATATCATCTCAATGATAGTTAGTATTTTCTCATTCTTTCATACGCAGTAAACACCTTTTGATTATTTATCTTTGTGAGGTATTTTAGAACCCAACCCTCTTTACAGTAAGCTGCCTTTGAATTGTCTGATGCATTTGTATTAGAGTTTCACACCTTGCCTCTGCAGTATTGCTCTCACTGTGTCAAGTTTCTGTAAGTTTTGGTCCCATTCAAATTAACCTTCCTGTTTACAAGAGATAGCATGAGAGCCTTTTTCTGATAACTTCCCATATTATATCATATGCTCCTTGCTGTATAAGATGTCCTAGGCACTGGTCTTTCACAACTCAAGGCTGTCTCTAGGGTCGACAACAGGATCAATGAGATTGTGGCTTTTCATTAGCTTATATCATGTATGAGGGTATGTGATTGACATTTAACCAAGAGCACCAAGCCCTCATATACGCTGGTGTTGGCGGTGTTAATTGTTGAACTCCTTTGTCATGGCCTTAGCAAAAAATTACCTTTCATTCAAGTCAAAATCATTGATCAAGTATGTAAAGTTTTTTCCACCATATTTTAAGGCTTGGATTTGGTAGTTTGATCAAAATTGGGAAATGCTGACTAATATCCCTAAAAAGTGAGGTAGAGGCAATGGTGAGACAAGAGGAGAAGAATCTAGATTCTAGATGGTTGATTCATATAGATGGGTGATGCCCGAATAATTAACCATTGATGTACAATGGATACCATATCTATCTTGATTTTTATACAAATATGTATGTTTTCATATCTTCTACAAATAATTTGGTATTTTGGATGTTTTTTTTAATATGAATGCAATATATATATATATATATATATATATATATATAATAGACGCTTCCGAGACGCTTTGCTTCCTATATTTTTGGGAAATGACGCTTCCACATATCCGCTTCCAAAAAATGTCTCCGCTTCCTTCAACATTGATATATATGCAAGTGGATTCAATTCCTATATTTTTGGGAAATGAGTCTTCCGCGTATCCGCTTCCAAAAAACGTCCCTGCTTCCTTCAACATGATATATATGCAAGTGGATAGTACAAATCTGAATGGAGTGTGTGCACCTGGGCTTGCTAAAGCAAGGTTGACAACCCCAGGTGAGAAAGTATGTTGCCCCACTGCTAGGAAGTACTTCCCCTTCTATTTTTGCGTTGGCCCTAAAAATTTGCAATTTCTGGCTGGAAGGAAGATGCTTTTTGGACCCTCTATATTGCTCCAAAATTTTTGAGAAATTAGTCACAAGCGCTACTCCACCAACTCAACAAAACCTAGAAATGTATCCTGAACCCAAGTGGTGG
Source organism: Pinus albicaulis (assembly GCA_034641835.2). Classification (NCBI taxonomy): domain Eukaryota; kingdom Viridiplantae; phylum Streptophyta; class Pinopsida; order Pinales; family Pinaceae; genus Pinus; species Pinus albicaulis. The sequence continues at coordinate 749,106,869 of CM076582.1, read as the reverse complement.
AAATGGCCCTGGAATAAACTGCGCCCTCTTCTATCATTTTTAATTTTCTGTTGCTGGCTGCTAAGTGCAACTTGGAATTCTGCCCTTAGAAGTGCTCATAAAATTCTGCAAAGTTAGTCTTGCCCTCTCGTCAATAAACCTAGAAAAACCCAGAAAGTGTTGGGCCTCGTTCCAACCTTCCAAATTTGCCCCCAATTAGAGTGAGCCCTTCCACTTGTTGGGAAATTCATACCACTCAGAAATCTGCTGCAGATGAGCCCTCAAATGCTGAAAAATGTTCCCCAAAATTCTCCTTATGCCTCTTGGAAAATCTTAGCTCCAAAGCCCCAACCATTCCTTCGAGAACTAAGTCTCTCCCCAAGGAACTGCACAAACCCAATGACACTACCTCTGTATGTGCACTGGAAGAAGAATTTCGGCTTGAGGAATAGCGACTGATTCAACCCACCAAAATTCCACAAAATGGCTGCAAAATACCAAGTAATGTGTCCCTAAAAGCCTGGTGCCAACACGGTTTTGTAGCTCCCTCCTCCAAGGAGTGCATAGTTCCTTTTTGCATCCAAAATGCCCTAAGAACAATTCAATATCACCTGTAGAATTCTCCCAGATCATCTCATAAGTGCAACTATGGCTCCCCTAGGGTGGCACTCAGAGTCCACCGAAGGAGTTGAGATTTCCCCTCGGAAACCTCGTGTGCTGAACAACACAATGTTGGCTTGGCTGAACAACTCAAGCAAACAGTAGTATGGTTTTCAAATTGAAAAAAGCTCCCAAAATGATGGCCCCTCTTCTATTTATGCTTGTTGTCTTTTTCCTTTCCTCATGGGCCCCACTCTCCACTAGTACGCCCTCCTTCTCCTTCCTCCTCTCTCCAAAAGTGCGTTTTCCTAATGGAGTACGTATTCCTTTTGTGTGCGGCCCCCACAACCCACTAAGAACTTGATTTTCTCCCTCTTCCAAGTCAAAATACCAAAAATGTTTACTAATTCGAAATTTATCAAAAGTGTAATATTTCCTAAGTGGCATAGGAAATTTTGGGATATTATAGTCCTCCCCGCCAAAAATTGCTTGTCCCCAAGCAATACCTAAGCAAGCGTTCACCCTATTTGATGGATCAAACAATCACTGCAAATAATACCGGGGTCCCAAATGTGCCACTGAGCCATCCCTGTCCCATGCACTATCCTGTCACAAAGGAATCCCTCGACACCAGGATCCCGAGCCACCCTGATCAATGTGGATCACCCCATGCTCCACTCACTATCTAGCCAGGTGTAGGTTTCAGAAACTCTCTGCATACATTCAATAAGTAGAGCATCATGATAATGCAGAACTCTGTTCAACTGCCCTACCGAGTAGTCCACCTCATGCACTCTAAGAGAAAACACTTGAAGATACACCCCAACCCTTGTGGGGGGGAAGTCTCTCACACATGAGCTTCCCCTGATATCCTCCTGGTGACCAACCTGCCATGCTGATGAAGTCCCCAATGCCATCAACGAGTCACAAAAGCCCAATGGATGATTTGGATGATCTCCCCCTACAACAGCCAGATCACCCCTAAAGGTCGCTCAACTATCTAGTATTGCAATACCCAAGTCCCATGCTCGTCTCAGAAAGGCGCCACCATGCTGTTGCTGCGCCACTCTAACTCTAATAGGTTGCCCATCATGTGCACATTGCATCCTCCTCCCTTGAAACTTGGTGGCGAAATATTGGTGAAAGCCAAGCTCATCCTGCTCAGGTATCTCTATGATGTCCATATCTACCCACTTGTCGCTAACCCCGATCCTTGCAATTGGAAAAGCCTGCCTTGCCAAACAATGGAGGCCTCAACGATCCCCATGTGTCAACCCCAAAGTGAGCTAGGTCACCCTCTATCTATGAAACCAGATTCGTTGGCTGGGCGTCAGAATCCGATCCCAAGTATCCACGATGACGGGATTCGCACCAAATCTCCTGATTCGGCCGTATCCCAGACAGACGTTGAATCCCGATCGCACTCCGTACGCGATGCTCGCATCCATCCAAGATATTCAAAATAATCCCTCCGTATCGTATCGGATACGCCGGATTCGGGATTCGAGCGGCCGAAAAGTGCGAGTTTGACTTATAAAAGTCCGATTTCTCTCATTGTTTCTCAGTGATTCGAGCGACCGAAAAGTGTGAGTTTGACTTATAAAAGTCCGATTTCTCTTATTGTTTCTCACTGATATTTGTTTGTGAAGTGAGCAAGGGGCAAGGGTTAGCAAGGAGAAAGGGAGTTTTTTCAAAGAGATTCGAGCATCCGGTAAGTGCACTGTCCCTCTATATTTTTCATTTAGTTTGCTGTTAGTGTTTGCATGTGCATATGTTTTATATATTTGGTCATTTTTGTTTATTTTTTACAGTATTCATGGCTCAATCAAAGGCAGCAAGACAGAGGCAAAGAAAGGGCATGTCCCCATTGGGGATGCCCCTCCTGTCCCTGTTTCATCAGGGTCTGCAAGTATTCCATCTATTGGAAGTGGGGCTGCAATAGCCGCTTGAAATGGGTAGGGAAAACAAACTCATGACCCCAAATACCCATTGTGGAAATATGTGACAAGAGAGGCAGGGCCAGGCAAAAAGGGAAAGGGAGGAGGAAATTGTTCATGGAAATGCGATATATGCAACGGCCATTTCACTTCCACATATTTCCGTGTGAAAGCTCATTTGTTGGGTTTGCCAGGTTGTGGCATTCAATCTTGTACAACAATTGAATTTCCATAGAGGAAGGAATTGGAGAAAGAGCAATTTGTTGGTGCGGCAACTGTGGCATCAAAATCAAAACAAAACAAGAATGATGACCCCATTCCATTCTTAAGGAAAAGCAACAACAAGTTCCCTTTTGAGAGTTTTAGTTAGGGACAATCAGCAGAGAGAAAGGCAACTGCAGTTGGTCCAATGGACAAGATTTTTCAAAAAGAGAAGAGGGAAGAGCTTGATCTCACCATTGCATTTTTTTTCTATGAGAACTTCATATCTTTTAACGTTGAACGATCTCCTCTATTTATTGAGATGTGTCGAGCTCTTAGTCATGGGGCTCCATCAGGGTATGTGCCTCCTGGGTCAGAGAAGCTCATGACCACATTGTTGACAAAGGCAAAGAAAGAGGTGGACAAAATGCTTGAGCCTATTAAATCAGCATGTCCAACATTGGAGTTAGCATTGTTTCTGATGGATGGACAGATCCAGCACACCACCCACTCATCAACTTCATGGTGTCATCCTTGAATGGTCCAGTTTTCTTGAAATCAGTGGATGCACTTGGACAGTACAAGGATGCACAATATATGGGTGAGTTATTTATTAAAATTATTGAAGATGTAGGTATCGATTCTTGTGTGCAAATCATTACAGATAATGCACCTGTTTGCAAGGCTGCTGGCATGATTATGGAAACAAAATATCTACAAATATTTTGGACACCTTGCATTGTCCATTCATTGAACTTGGCACTGAAATCTATTGCCTATGATGTGCTTTGGATTGGAGCCATTATTGAGGATGCACGACATATCCACAACTTTGTACAAAACCATACAAATGCCCTCACTATCTACAAGGAGTACAACAATCTATCATTGTTGAAGATTGCGGATACGCGATTTGCCTCTTCATTCATCATGTTGAAGAGGTTGAGGGAGGTCAAGACCGCTCTTGGGGCCATGGTTATTTCAGAGTTTTGGTCTTTTTGGAGAAAGACGGATCAAGTAGCCTCACAGAAAGTGAAGGACATAGTGTTGGATGATCTATGGTGGGAGAAGGTAGATTTAGTTATTCAGATCATGCAACCTATCATTTCCTTGCTTCGATTTGCAGATACAGACCAATCCATCCTAGGAGAGGTTTATGAGGGATGGGATTCCATGATTGAGTCTGTGAGGACCATTGTTTTATAGAGTCAGTGCCTAGAGTATGAGACATTACCAAAGGCCATCTTCACCAGCATACAGGATATTCTTGTCAGCAAATGGGACGAGAATTGCACACCTTTGCATTTTTTGGCTCACTCCTTGAACCCAAAATACTACAGCCATGAGTGGCTGAATGGTGGACCTTCCTGCAGATTCCCTCCTCACATGGATGGTGAAATCTCATAGGGGAGGAAAGATGCATTAAGGAGGATGTTTCAGGAGAGGGCATCCCTTGATGAGGTGGAGGATGCCTTTGCAGAGTTTTCCACTGGCACTGGGCGATTTGCAGGCTATCATGTGATTCGAGACAGGGGGGCTAAGAAGCCCAATTTTTGGTGTGCAACTCATGGGGCAACAAGCCCTCCTCTACAACAGTTAGCCATGAGGCTCCTCTCTCAGGTGACTTCATCCTCTTGTTGCGAGAGGAATTGGAGTACATATGGGAATTGGTATAGTGTGAAGAAGAGCAGGCTTGAGCAGTCTAGGGCAGAGACAATGGTGTATGTGCACACCAACTTTCGTGTTATCTACAAGCAGAGGGAGGATTGGTTGAAGGGAAAGACAAAGATGTGGGATGTCTTTCTTGATGATATGGGTCTGGACAACAGTGTTGAGTTGGCATTGGCCAACTTCGATCTCAATGCGCCAGTGCTAGAGTCTGTCACATTTGATGATGCCGATACAGTAGAGGCATCATCCTCCACACCAGCGGATGCAAAGATGACAGAGGAGGAGGATGCAACAGAGGAGAGCAGTGGTGAGCATGATGATCAGGATGAGGATAGTGATGTTGATTATGATGATGAGGATTGATGACTCATTGACTTTGACTCATTGAGGCTTCCGGCTTGTAGTCTTGTAGACTGTAGTTTTTTTGTATTTTCTATTTCTATTTTCCATTGGCAGTGTACTTATGTAACACATTTTGATTTTGATGACTTAATGAGAAAACTACAGTATCTTACTATCTTGTCTTTCTGAGTAAATTTGACAATTGTATGATGTATCAATGTATCAAATTTCAATGTATCATGTATGAGTATCTAAGATCTAAAATCTATGTTTGAATCATTGAATTTGTGTAAAAAATATCTAATTTTTAATATATATATTTTAAATTATATATATATTTTTTAATAAAATAATATATAATGTATCATATCCCGGAACTGTCCTGTTCCGGGGGTCACCGTATCCCGAATCCGATTCTCGAATCCCCATATCCATCAAATCTCGAATCCCCGTATCAGGTGAATTAGCCCCCTATTATGGTCCCGCCCCTCACAAAATGGGTGGCCTGTCAACCAACTGAATCCTTGGATCCCCTAGCCCAACCTGCTGTGGCATAACTCTAACAACTATTGGAATCCATCTGTGCCACATCTCTAGTTCCTCCATGCAATCAATATATAAGGCCCATATATCATGTACTAATTTGATGCATGCTAAACTTCCCTGCGCCTGCCACTGCGTAGTACCAATGACCATTGGAAGCCACATGTGCCAAATAGCTACCCCTTGAATGCAACCAATAGATGGGTATCTGATACTCACAATCGACTAAATGTATACGGCTCCATCATGCTCCTGCCAACCATCACCACTAGGTCTGCCATTCGTCCTCTCAATGATGCGCTAATACAATGTCTAAAGCTCAGACACATAATGGAAAACTGTCTCAATCATACATGGTATCTTCTTCTCATGTATGGTCCAGACATGCCCCGTGGAAAGAGTGACACATGTCTCCCCTGTGGCGAGCATCCAGGGCATAACCTTATTCCCCAACTTGTGGCTGTCAACTCACACATCGTTCCAATGCCCCCGCTGAGAAGTCTCTCTCCTAGTGTGCTAAGTGTCATCCAAATATCTCGGGTGGGTTCCTTGTCCCCTGCTGCTCGTGCTCAGAGTGTCAAAGGAAACCAACCAAATCGTTTGTACCTGCAAGTGGTGTAGAAGAGGGATAGGTGTGTGAGTCTAAGTTTCGGGAGACTGCCTTCTAGTTAAAAGATTCAATATAAAATTGTGGCCCTCATAAAATATGCAAATTAAAATTTCTGAGTCACAAAATCGTGCCACAAATCGATGACAGAAAGTCTTCAATGCTAGTGGCTTCTCTAAAATCCTCTCAATCCTAAAAATGCAGTGAGATCAACCCTTCGTGTGAGGCTAGAATAGCCTTATGGCTTGCAACCGTCACGCTGGTGATGATATGGGGTTTCACACCAACTTGAAAAGAAAAAAAATGCAACCCTATGCATCCTTTGTCTAGACCTGTGGATATCACAAAAAAATAAGAAGCCGCACCAACATAAACAAAGAGAAATGGACATAAGGATTATATGAATACTATTTTTTTTAACAAGAATGAGTAGAAGATTTTATTAAATCTGCTCCCAGACGGAGCAAAAAACCGGGAAATTCCTTACATTTGCACCATCTTCATAGGATCTTCTACTAAGAAACTGACTAAGATTCTAGGAGACAAATCCCAATATCTTCCACGATTTCTACAACTAATACTTTTCTCATGATTACTGTTGATATTTTGTATAGTTGGTGTAGCATCGGGTGTGCTCTAGCCTTGAAATTTTGTGGAGGGGCTAGGACACACTTGAACTCCAAAACCCAGAAAGTGTTTTGACAAATTTTTGTTGGTGTTCAAGTTATTCAAATAATTAATTACTTTGATGGACTTCCTAAGTCTAAACTTAGGAAAATTAAATAATTAAAGTGAATTAATTAACACGTGTGCTCAAATGTTCTAAAAGGCACGAATCAAGCAGTATTTTAATCTCAGTCGTTGATGAGTGTTTTAATCTCGACCGTTGAAGGGTTCAACAAAAAAGTATAAGAGAAATTCTTGAGGGTCAGTTGGAGACACACACACAGTTGCAGAGTTGAGAAATAGATTTGGAATTGTAGGGCAGGGTTTGCTAAGAATTTCTGGAGGAATTTTCTGCAGCGAGGGGTAGTGTGGGCTGAGGGGATGACTTGATCTCGGAGCCAACAGTTAGTAAGAGGCAGAGGAGCAACAAACAAGGACATCGCAAAGAAGCAGAGGGCAGCGACGTCAACTATGCAGTTGCTACACAGGACAGCACAAAGAAGCAGCAACAACAACTATGCAATCGCTACGCAAGACAGCGCATAGGCTCCAGAGGGCTTCAAAAATTACGTAGAGGGTCTCCAGGGCCAGCGTAAGGCCCACGTCACCCTCTCAGGGGTTACACAGTCCCTCCCTGGGCAACGCAGTGGCACTCTGATGCTAGCAGGGCTAACGCTGGGGTTTTAGGGGCAGCGCTGGGGTTTCTAGTGCCAGATTCAGGTTGAGTCTTGTAAATACCGTTTGAGGTTGTGGATCAGTCAAATATTTGGTACAAGTAGATTTTTCTTTTATTCTCTGTTGGGTTTTCCAGATCTGGAACCCATATTTACTGTACTTAGAATCCACTTAATAAAATATACCCTCATATCTGCTGCACTGGTTTTCCCGCTTTGGGTTTTTCCGGGGACTTATGTGCAAAAATCCATGTGTCACTTTGTTGGATGAATGTATTATTTAGTAAATGATCTGCATCTGTAGACTGTACTTGTGTTTATTTCGGTATTTTCTGAATCTAATTTCTGAAAATAACTTGTATAATTTAAATCAAGTAGGAGAAATAAACCATGATACTGCAGTATATTTTTCACAATTACAAGAGTAAATTCTTACAAATTGCAAACATAATAATATGAAGAACAAAACATTGACTTATTTGGTAGACTTTTGCAACAAGGAGTCTACACAAAGTTGGGATCCTGAAGCTAAATCGACATCCGCTTCACGTTCCCGTTTTTCCTTATGGGATTTCCGACCTCTTGTGAGAGGCAGTTCTCTGCATTTGAGGAGGGTGATTTTCCAGCATTGCCTCCTGTACTTGACTTAGTGTGAGCTGCTTTGATTGCCATAGCTTGTTTGTAAAACGTTGGAGTGAATCTACTCATCTATATAAGCTCAGAATTTGACATTGTTAATACTTCTGCTATAAAGTGTGATTCTTTATTTGAAGAGACAACTGTTGAAGGAACTTACTCTTCATTCTCCCTCGACACTGCTAAGTTTCCTTGATCCTCCTTTGGGGTTTCATTTAGAGGAGAAATTTCATTTTGTTATAGATCTTAAAGAGTCTTAAAAGAATTTTTGCTGAGAGAAGGTTCAGGAACTTCTTCGACAGAGTTCTTTGGAGTTGCAACCTTGTTCTGTTGATTCTTCCTTCGCTTTTGAACTGGTTGAAAATAACCCTCATTAGATATGGGGGTATGGGTCTGCCCTTCTTTAGAGACAGGGGATTGGGCTTGATCATCCTTTTTTGGTTGAGGGAAGTTTTTGGAAAAGTGCCCATGAGAATGACAGGTGATGCATTTGAAGGGAATCTGCTCATAGTCCAATTCCTGAATATGGCTCCATTCCCCTAAATTTATTTTTAGGGCCTATGGTAAACCTTTAGAGAGATTTACTTCAACACAAATGCGAGCGCAAGAAAATTGGCCTCCTTTTGGTTCTGCTTTATCCAGATAGCAACCCAACTTGTTTCCAATCTCTTTTAGTGCGTCCGGTCCCCAAATATTGAGAGGGACGTGAGGTAGCCAAATCCACACCGACACAGAAGTAATTTCAGAATTTGGATTGAAATCGAAAGTCCGTGGGGAGATAAAGAGGCCTTTGGTCCCCATAAAATACGACCTTGATTTGAAAATCAAATCTCTTTCCAGTTTGTTCACAAATAGAAAAACATAGAAACCCCTACGTATTGCAAAGAAAGTTACCTGAACCTGAAACTTGGGGGTCCATTGTTCCGTGATCCAGGATTTAAAAACTTTGGATTCAACCATAAGCCCATAAACTTGCCAACCAATGCTTTTTCTGAGAGGGCTAAGGCTCTCTTTCATGGATCTGGCGAAGAGAGTTCCACATTCGAAATCTCAGCTAATTTCTACACACATTTTTTTGGGGGGGAGAAGAGGGCCCCCGCGGTTTTTGCACTTGCAGCAAGGCTCTGAAAGCAACCACCTCCTCCATAATGAGTAGAGGGAAATCTATGAATATTATTCACAAAGTTTAAAACAATGCATTTCAAATACTATATCTACAAATTTTAAAATTAAATGTTTCAAATTTTGCTATTTACAAAGTTTTACAAATATTTTCAAAATATATTTGAAACAAAATATTTAAAAATATATCTATAAAATTTTAAATAAAATATTTCCAAAAAATATTCACAAATATTATTTACAAGTATTTCACAATGGGATTAGCTCTTAAATAGCGAATAAGTCAAATAAAACTCCTTAAATAGAATTTTTTGAAAATTAATATGGGTTTCTTTAGGATGGGGAACTAAGAAAACTCCCTTTAAAACTTCTAAATGATCAAGCCCTTAGGATGTTGACCACAGGTTCTCAGTCATTATGTGCTAAGTAGGTGAGTGGTTCAAGCAAGAAACTTCCTCAAATGCCCAACTCGATTACTTGGTTGATTCAAGCAAGAATTTCCACAAGTCGTCGATATCTGCTTAGGAAAATATTTCTACCAAAACTTCGGCAAATCTTATTAAAACTCAAAAGGAATAATTCACACAGTGACAAGATATCCTAGAGATTCAAACAAGAACTCCTCAGTTCTAATTGATCAACAATGCTCAAATCCAAATATAGATGCAAGCAAGTAGCTATAGATCCAGATGGCTAATGAATTTAACAAGCATTCAAAACCAGGTAGAAATTATAAGCGCAATTTAGAACACATTACCATAATAAGTTGAGAAGAACATGGTAGTATAACCCCCAAAGTCTTTTTGCGTTATTACATAAATAGAAAAAATTACAGAGCTTTCAGAGCCAGTACACCATCCAAAGATTGATGATACGATGAGGAGTCTTAGGCTCAATTTATAGAAAAATAGGGAGATCTTGATCCCACTCCAAGTGGAAAATGACTAGGTCCAAGATGTTGCACAATTTTGACTTGATCCTGGAGAATAATGGCTAGTTGTTGTTTGATCCACGCCAAAATTAAATCTTGTCCCTTGATCTTGATGAAGAAATTCGAATTCCATAATAATTTCCTTTTTTCTTAGTCCAAAAAATATTATTTTGACCATTTTTCCTCAAAAAATCATTTTTGACTTAATCACCTTGGTCCATAAGCTCAATTTTTGTTAAAAAAATGATTTTTCCTTTGATGAAGGACCTTAAAAATTTGACTTCTTTTGGACCCACTAATTTTCTTCAACTAATTGGACTTAGAAAAATTAATTTTCTTGAAAAAATAATTTTTTTCTAGCCCCAAAGAATTTCTTGCGGTTTTCTGGCTTGGAATTGGGTTTGTCAATTTAATTCTTCCTTGAGAATGACCTACCTTCTCCAAAAACTTGTTTTTCCAGTTGGAGAGAATTTTATTGTCTCTCAATTTTAAAATTTTGACCATTTTCTGGCTAATTTTTTGCCACTTTTTGCCCAAAAAACAAAAAATAAAAATAATTTGAGGGGATAGATGTTATGAATATTTTATTAATTATTAGTTAGACATAGTTATATTAGGTTTATTAACTGAAAGGGCATGATCCAAAGATCATGCCTCTTCGCCAAGGGACACCTTGAGGCTATTTAAAGCCTAGGCGATCCCTCATTGTAATCATCTCATCTTTTCATCATTAATAATATATATTTATCAGTTTTACCAGAGTTTTTATACTCCATTGGTATCAAAGCCATCGCTCTTCGGGATCTGTGTGATCACCAGAATTAAGGAATCAAAGGAATTCCAAAAATTGCAGAATTTTACCCAACCATATCTGCTTCGTCACAGAAAAAACACGAGTCATTAACCATAAAAAAATAAAAAATCGTGAACCATCGATTCTGCCGCATTCACTGTCAGTAAAAGCCGTGTTTTTTGACCAGTCTTCACGCCGCAAGACAATCACCAGACAAGTGGTCTGCTGTCCCCACCGCAGCACATAAACACGCTTTTCGTTCAGCAAAACAAAAATCGTGTTTTAATAGTGAAACAGGTTTGAAGACACAGCATCGTTTCGTTTAAAAAAGTCGATTTCACAAGTCGTATGGTGAAGACTGAACGTGTGTTTTCGCTATCTGCAAAGCCAAACGAGTATCGTCATATATCACAACAAAATTAAATTATTCGCTGGTTTTCTAGACTTACATTCCATCGTGAAACAGCGACAGCAAATAAAATAAAATATTCATAAAACAGTGAACGGCCGGTGCTGTGCCATCCATTAAACGGTGCTGTTTTAAATTTCATAGCGGACGGGTATAATTTAAGCGGACAGCGTTACATACATTGAAACGTTAATACGGTGACAAGGTTGGTAAAATATACCGTATACCATACATTCGTACAGACGGATTGTTTTAAAAAATAAATTTGAACCGGCGTGTCACTTGGTGCGGAGGATTTAAAAATTTAATCGAATTTGATTCAAAACATTTATATATATATATGTATATATATATAAAAGGCCGTTAGTCCGATAATCCGTGGATAGATGTCGGTCAAAAATTTATATATTATATAGTTCAATTGATATATATATTATATAATTCTTATTTAACAATTATATAATTAAATTATATATATTATATAATTTTTAATTACAAATTATATATATATATATATATATATAATAATTATATAGTTTTAAAAAAAAAAATTATTAATTAATTAAATATTAATTAATTAATTAATTCAAAAAATTAATTAATTAAATATTAATTAATTAATTTTAAAAAAAAAGAGAGGAAAATTTGGTAGAAAAATATCAGTATGTCTTTATCAATGATGACAATTGATCAGATAAAAAGGCAAATATGGTTAAAACAAATGGACACTAAGGACAAAGAGAACAAAATATTGCAGAAATTTAATGCGATCATGAACAATATGACAGAACTCTACAGAAAAGAAACTATGTTGGCGAAGGAGCCACATAAAGAGTTTAACAACACTGCTATCACAGAGGCAACAACAGATATAGTCATTGAAAATGAAAGAAACCATGAAACTACAGATGCTTCTAAACAGCAACATGTTTCATCTCTAGAATTTAACGACACATGTGAGGCGACAAACACATCCGAAGCCACTGATATAGCGCCAGAAGCTGTTAAGGCCTTTGGTGATAAAGCAGATACAGTTGTTAGGAAGGAAGCATTTGATGAAGAGGAGAAGTTACATCAGACAATAATTGTTGGTAACCTACCTCTAAATCTAAAAAGGAACAAAGAAGAATCACCAGCAACACTAGGAATAGGATCTGACCCTGTCAATCTCAGATCTTGTCACTATCCACATCACCAAAAGATTGAACTCGAGAATATGCTCCACGATCTTTTTAAAATGTGGGACGCAAGAGCTCATCGCTTGAGAAAACCAGACATTCGTCAACGTTGTCCATCGATTACATATGCTTTGAGGACAAAGCATCTTTAAGAGAGGGGCAATGTTATGGATATTTTATTAATTATTAGTTAGACATAGTTATATTAGGTTTATTAACTGAAAGGGCATGATCCAAAGATCATGCCTCTTCGCCAAGGGACACCTTGAGGCTATTTAAAGCCTAGGCGATCCCTCATTGTAATCATCTCATCTTTTCATCATTAATAATATATATTTATCAGTTTTACCAGAGTTTTTATACTCCAATAGACATATTTTCAACCCTCAAAAGGTGTCTAGACATTAAGTTAAGGTGTAGAGGTTCTAACTATGAGTACTCTACCCCCTTCAACTTTTACAATCATTTTATTTTACAATTTACATCCAAATTATTAGATTTTCTAACCAACTGAAAATTTAATAATTAAAAATAGACACTTAGACTCAACCGATTTCTGTGAGACTCAAAACATGATCTAGTATGATGAAAATACATAGACTTGATATACTAGGACTTACTTCAGATATCACCAGTGAGTCCCACCCTAGCTTTGGGGGAATGTCTGGGAGAAAAACTCTGCCGATTATCCGTGTTTACAAACACAGATAATTCAGAGAGGTTAAAAAGACCCCCTAGGATGAATCTCGTTAGCAAAATTTCTTAAGCTTACCTAGGTGTTTAACATGGCTTTATAGACATACTAGAATCATTTTTACAATGGCCTAATGGGCTGCAGAATTTCGAGTTACAACTTTGATAAACCGATGAATGATAATGATGAATTCTGGATAACTGACTGCTCATACATGATCGAATTCCTTTGAAAAAAATGTGTATTGCTATAGGGTAGTTGACACAGAGTGGTCAACAAGGACAAAGCTTTTGTAAAGAGGAAGGCAATGCTATGAATATAATATATAAAAATAATAATCATAATATTGGTTAGTTAAATAATAATTAGTTATTGAAGGGACATGTCCCAAAGGACATGACTATTCGTGAACGAGCATCTTGGCTCGTATATAAGCAGGGCCCTCATTTGTAACCAACGATATTCTTCATTCATATATTTATACAATATATTCTTTATTCCTAAAATGGATTCTTTCACCGTACTCCAAATATCTTGGACTATTTGACATGCGTAAATGAACTTTGTTTGTTACATCTTCCTTTTGTAAAAGTAGAGGTTGGCTGCGTGACTCAAACAAATGAGTTATGTAAGAGGTGAGGATTCTACTCAATATTCTCATAGTGTTGGAGGCTTGGTTATGACACAAAACCCATGGGTACTTGTGGTGCATTTGGGGATTGATGTGCCAAGCAAGGGACCTATTAAGACCTTAATTTGGAAAGTTCATCTCAAATAGCTAGCCACCCCTTTTTTCATGGTCACAATATATGACTAACATTTTTTAGAGTAATTGCTTTACATAGTCTGTTTCTTTGATAAATTTTGTAAAACAAAATGTGCATGGTCAAATTACATTAAATGAAGCAAAAAAGAATCATGATGGCTCATTTAGTATTTTTTAGATTCTTAAAATCACTGTTAAGAAAAAAACATATTTTTGAAGAGACATGCTCACCTAATCACTTATATCCACATTTTCTCTTTTAATCAAGGTAGCACATGAACTTATTAGCGCTCTTCAGAGGCATGTCCCCTACGTTTCCCATCCTTGGGAAGCTCGGAATGGCAAGGAAAAATCCCTATTTGGAAAGAGATATCCATGAAGACATGGGGGAGTTCAGCTACTCCATGCTCCTTAGACATTCTTACCAAAACCAGGGATGTCTAGGAGATATTTATTGATAGCTTCAGGATGTTTGGATGATCCCTGTCCAAATTGGTGCCCATGTGGCATTGGTTCTCCAAGAAAAAGGATTAACTTACTAGTTCAACACTTACAAAATGAAAATTATTCTCTATGTAATGGATATTGGAATCAATGTTTGAAAAGTTGAATCGAACTCGGAATTAGCAAAGGATCAGACCAAACTCAGCTTGGAAATGATCGACAGCTTCATTTACTAAAAATACAAAAAATATGAAAATTTCAATTTATCTATCTATCTATCTATATATTAATGTACATCAATGTAAATCCAACCATTAGAGAGCTAATGTACAAAGTCCCCTGAATGGCCTGTATTATAAGCTAAGTGTCTCACTCTCAGATTTTTTTTTCCTGGTCAACATATGCAGCCAAATTTTCAATGCTATGCAGAGGCTACAAGAAAGAGGACATGCACAATCCTTCTCAAGACTAAATCCAGACCCTTGTTCCGATATCGTAATAGGAACCCTTTAACAGAAGTTTCAATAGCTGCTATCTTACCATGCCTTGCATTGCTATGCACCTGGTGTGAAAACAATTCTCTGCTGCCATCTTAATTACATGAAAAGAGTCAAGACTGATCTCCTTGCATCTTCCTTTCCATGTCACTAATCCAACATTCTTGTATTAATGATTCCAGTATAATCCACAATAATTCCAATAGTCTCTTCTCTCTTCCATTGCCTTCATATCACATGTGTTATGGAAATTTTCCCTTCTCAACTAAATTGCAGATTCTCTCCTTTCTGGAACGTAACTTCCAATTACTGTGCAGGTCCCTTCTCCCTCATTGAATGTGAAATCAATATTTGCTCGATTGGCAATGCGAATTGCATTGAGCTTTCATATCAAATCAGCTTAATATTCACCGCAGCTTGTGCCAATTGGGACTTATTTAGCTTTGATCCATTCCCACGTGATAGGTTATATCTTTTGATTGTCATGTAAATGTCCCCTTCTTTGGATTTTCACTGTGGACTTGCACTAGCCTGAGAAGGAGCAATTGAATATGAGAATTATATTGCAAGAATCTAACTTGTACACAATTATATTTAAAAGTGCAGTAACTCTAATTCTCATTTCCAGTTACATCCACAAAATTTTTTAGACAACTTAAGACCACAAGATGAGTTCTCAATTGAACATCATGACATCAGTTATGTCATTAACTTGAATAGTGATCTATCAAATCCATAAGGCTAATAGACAGTCAAAGTAGTTAGAAAAACAGCTTTCCAATAATGAATATTCAGTTCAGTCAAAACTAAAAATGGTAATTTAAAAATTGTGTTCTTTAGTACTTCACCAAGTAAAACCTTCTCAAGAAACGTAGTATGAAAAGGTAATATTTAATGCATGCAAAAAATGTTTCTTAATAAATATGTTAGGCTCTAGCCACTATAGAATACTTCGTTGGTGAAAGGGCTGACAAATTTCTGTAATGTTTCTTTGCAGGGTGGAATGAATCTCCATGACCTAAATCCCTGTTTCTTGCCTGTGCCCAAACATGTCTGTCGGATATCCCCAGTCACTAATTATGATTTTTATTCTTCAGTTGTACGGCTTGTTATATCCTCGCCTGTGGTATGTATTTAAAATTTACCCGGCTGCTTTTTCTTTGCAGTATATATTAAATACCAGATATTTGTCAAGTATTTGTCAATGATTATTGATATGTTGGTTGCAGATGCTCTGCCCCAAATTATATTTGTTCTTTTATGTTTTGACCATTCAGATATATTTCCAACTTTAGCTGTTAGCAACTCAGCAAGAGTTCAGTTCTCAAAAGCAAAAAATAATTTGTTATATTTAACACTATTCTGCATTGATGTATGGGCAGTTCTGCATCTTACATGGGTTTGCCCTGATGTGAGCAAAGACCTTTAATTTAACATTTGGTTGTCTTACTCTAAAGCTAAGTTGCGTGAAACGGGGAAACAGAAACGAGTTTTCGAAATGGGTACGGGTATGAAACGCGACCTCCCCAAATTTTGGAAATGGGGAAACACGATATATATATATTAGGACATTTAAGAAATATGTGTAACCATAAAGCATACATAATACATTTTAATTGATTACATTATGATTAAATTGTCCAATGTCAATGCATAAACTATAAGTCTCTAAATTTACATGACATTTACTCATGAATGATCACATAATGAAAATAGCAATATCCAAAATCAGCCATGAGAAATTTCTAATTTCTTGTCTCGTGCTTGATTGGGAGTCTCCTTCTGCATAGTCGAACGACCTTAGTGCTCTTGATTAAATACAAGTTCCATACCCTAGTACCCTAGGTTCTCTTGATTATTGGGAGTCTCCCCTGCATAGAGGGCTTGGTTCTCTTGATTAAATAAAAGTTCCATACCCTAGTACATAACAAAATGCAATGGAAACATTGCAATCTCCCCAATTCTGAAATCCTGAAAAAATGATAAGTCTGTTGGATTTTGAGTGAGATATAAAATTCTATTTTCTCCATACGAAATCCAATGAGGGCGAAACCTCTCTCAAACATCCAGAGTCATTTCATGGTAATGTTAAAAATTTAAGTAGAAGGATGAAAATGAAAGATAAAGGAGAATGTCACTTTTGAAAATGAAAGATAAAGGAGAATGTGAAAATGAAAGATAAAGGAGAATGTCACCTTTACTTTAAGAATTTAACATTGCCATGAACTGCACATCAACACTAGGGCCATAGGCTTGAACATTAGGCTGCCCTCCTCAAAAAGTTTTGTTTCCAATTTTCAATAATTGCCTCTATCACTCTTGAATTGGCAGCGGATGGAAGAAGAAGAAGAAGAAGAAGAAGAAGAAGAAGAAGTAAAATTTCCTAGCCGTACGATATGCGGAAACGCGTTTCCGTTTCGTTTCCAGGGGGAAACAACCCTCTACCCAACATTTCCTGCAACTTAGCTCTAAAGTCATTATGATTGTTAAAGAAGCTCTATTATGTTTCTCCATTCATTGCTCCAGCTTACATAGAAGTATTGGACATACATGCAAGCGAGTGCATGCAACATGTTGGTGTGCAGGGGGCCGAAAAATGTCAGTGGGCCTCAGAATCATGTAAGGTGCAATACATCAGCTAGGTCCACTGTTGTTATATAGTAGTAAAATGCTAATAAAGGTAGCCTCTAAATGGCTTGCAATTGTAGGCATTCAAAGGCCATGCCTAGCTTTATCGGCTACCATAAAAATTTGTTGTTAAATAAAGCCGACCCAGTTCTGGTTAAGATTTCCTTGCACTGGGCCTTGTAGAACAACCAGGTTAATGGTAAAGTTTGTCAGGGAGAATATAGTATCCATGATTACTAAATGTAATTTTGGAGTTAGTCTTTGTAATGCACTAGTAGAATGTTCTTGAGTATTCAAATTGATTCTTAATCAAGGTTGGTGAGGCTATGATTTACACATGATCCTACTAACCATAAGCTTTTAGTTTTACTTTCTTATTGTGAGAAATGAATGCATGTTTCAACATTGGTAAAATTGTTAATTGAAATTGATTTGAGGAAGTTGTGTGTGTGTGTATATATATATATATATATATATATATAGAGAGAGAGAGAGAGAGAGAGAGAGAGATTTGTGATTAGGCTGGGGCCAACCCATTTATTGGACATAAGAAGAATGATCAACCCACAGTGGGATGCTATCACCAGGATTGTGTGAAGTTGGGTCGAGCTTGGATTCCTCTTGGGATAGTTTAATTCCCCCAAAGTGGGTTCGATCCTCAACTCCTCCCTATGAGGCTTGAACTTGAGACCTGGTGGGGACGAAACCCTACAAGTTGTGATAAATATTATTTTTTGAAGTTGATTAGTGAGTACTATATGAATTTTGATGAATGAACAATTCTTTTCATGAAAGGATTGCAATTCTTGTGAATTAGACTCAGTGAGATGTAAATGATGATGCTTTTTTTTGGTTCAGTTGGTGAGACATGTCTGGGGGGATTGAATTTCCGATCACTTGGATACACAAGGGCTTGCCAACATGTTTTTTGCCAATTGTGCTACCATTTGCGGATGATTTAAATGATGATGTTATTTTCAAAGACCTCTTCAAATTAATGTGTCAGCCCACATACTAGCAATAATAATGAGGCTCTTGGTTACGAAGGCATCTTGTTGACTTGATTTAGGTGTTATATTTTTACCTTGTTTAGCTTTGACAGTGTTCTCCACAGTGCTAGGATGTTGGAATATTCACTAATACTAAGAGGAGGGGGGGGGGAGTGAATCAATATTGGGCACCTTTTACCATGTTAATCATATCATGCAAATATTAACAATTAACAATACCATTCAAGGATGCATAACATCACACACAATACATAAGAGATTTTTAGATGGGAGAAAACGACATAACACTTTTAACATATATCTTGAAGATTAGATTGACGAGAAGCACCAAATTCCAAGATTCTCTAGAAGCAACTGGAAGAGGCACCAACCTAGAGGAAGCTCCAACTCCCTAATTTATCAACAACAATTGGAAGGAGGCACCAAACCCTTGGTTTTATCAGCATCAATTGAAAGGAAGCACCAACACCCTGCAAGCACAACTTGCTGCATAGGCACCAACTTTCCTTAGCACCACTCTGCCACTTTGAAGTATTCTCAGGCACCAACCTGAAGGAGACTTCAATCTTTGCCTTGCACCAACCTTCCACCCTTAATATTTGAATATGTTCTTAGGCACTAACCTGAAGGAGTGTCCAGTCTCCTCCCTTGCACCATCCTACCATCTTGAAGATAGAAGACAACTGGATAAGATAGATTACATTGTTGTAGATCACACTGTGTTGTGGAACCTCAATTTGCCACTGTGATTGATTAATGCTGTCACAACATTGTCATTGTTGCCACTTCACAGTTACTGTTACCACCTTCAATGCATTCAAATCTGACTTCACAATATAGCTGCCTTAGTTTCTCTGTTTTGAGTTCATGAATTAGATTTGCCATTACAGAAGGGATTTCCCTTAATGTTTGCACCAGTCTGAGAGGGATATGCCAAACATGAATGTGTTGTCCCAAATGCTTCACTAATGAAGATAATTCGTAGATGCTCCACTGTCACAAATATGGATGATAGTTGTTCACTGCAAGATGTGCAATCAATACCCTAACTTATGTTGCTGACCACTTCCTGGATATTGAAAAGCTTGTTGCAAGGCATGGTATGCAGAGTTTTAAACTTCATGGGAGATACTCTATGATAAAGCAACAACAAAAGTTCCCTCAACATATCATGCCCTAATTTTGGCCACTGTATCTCAGCCTAAGAAATGTGTGGTCCTATTAGAGCTGTGTAATATTCCTAATTAGCTAATTGCTAATTAGAATATTAATTTTTGCTCAATCTATAATTTTTCTAAGTTTTGGCTAGAAATAATGTGGGCTTGGGGACCCACAAATAAAACATAAGGAACTATAAGTATATTGACAACAACCTTTAGGAAAATTGTGGCTTTAGTGGGAACGTGGTTCCAATGGGAGGAGACTGCGCAACGTACATGACAAAACTTATAGAAGCAGAGCCATCCACTTTTGAAGAAGCGATACAAAATCTTGAATGGAAAAATTCCATGAATGAAGAATACCAATCTATCATGAAGAATGGTGTATGGGAGATCGTACATAGGCCCGAAGACAAATCTGTGGTTACTTCCAAGTGGATCTATAAGCTCAAACATTCTATTGATGGAAGTATAGATAAGTATAAAGCAAGATTTGTGGCCAGAGGTTTCTCTCAACTTGAAGGCATTGATTGTGAAGAAACTTTTGCTCCTATCGCAAGATATACAATGGTTCGATCACTAATTTCTCTGGCAACATCAATGGGATGGAACATCCATCAAATGGATGTCAAGAGTGCTTTTCTGAATGGTACAATTGATGAAGAAGTCTACATAGAACAAGCCTTGGGATTTGAAGTTAAGGATAGAAAGGCATATGTGTGTAGGTTAAAGAAATAACTATATGGTCTCAAGCAGGCACCAAGGACGTGGTATGCTAGGATGGATGCATGTCTTCAAAGACTAGGCTTCAAGAAAAGTTCTGTTGACTCAAACTTATATATCAAAGTGGAAAAGGGTGAGCCGGTAATTATTCTTTTATATGTAGACGATCTTCTCCTGACAAGTATAGAAGGATGAATTAAAGAATGCAAGAAACATCTAGCAACAAAATTTGATATGAAGGATCTTGGCTTGATGCATTACTATTTGGGACTAGAAGTCTGGCAAGGACCTGATGAAATCTATTTAGGCCAAGGAAAGTATGTGATCAATGTAGGAATTTACAGGGTAAGTTCCTTAGATCAAGAACCAAAGGTCACCGCTCACAAACAAATCACAAATCAGTACACCAGTATAATCACGTGGTTAAAACCCTCAAAAAGGGAAACAGTCCACGGCTTGAGCCAACGCGGCCACTTCATGCAATTTATTAATATAAAAAGAAAAGTTACATATGTTTATCTCATAAACGGTTACTGGACAAATGACCCTCCATGCTCTTTAAATAGAGATCATGGACCAATCGGGTGTTAAGCCATGGATCAAGTGTCGTTAATACCGAGGTGAGAGATAACCGTCGTATCACTACAAATTGTGACCATCGGATTATAAGTTACAAATGGACATGGTAGAGAAACACACTTTACCTAACTCTACGCTAGACTAAGTTATTTTTAACTATTTCCTATGTGTTGGAATATCCTGATTCCTAACATCCCCCCTTAAGAACAACTTGGGATAGGATTGAAGGATTTACAAAGGTGACACAAAAGGAGCCTATTTCCTATGTGTCAAAATATCCTAACATCCCCCCTTAAGAAGAAATTGGGATAGGATTGAAGGATTTACAAAAGTGACACAATACGAGAAGGAAGGAGGCATTAGAGCCTATCCCCCCTTAACGAAAACTGAACTCAACATGGATCAAGCTTTATAAACTGCTCTGGTGAGATTTCTCGTAAAGACATCAACTCATTTGACTTCGTCGGTTGATGGTGTGACCACTCTAAAGGAACACGACTGCGAATGAGCTTTCCGATGAAGTACGGAGTTCAATGTCCATACGTTAGAGTCGAATCGATATTTGCAGAACAATGGCACCTCCGACTATCACCCGCTGTAGTTGGATGCTGTTGATGAAGACCAAATTCAGACAAGATCTAACGAAGCCACATGGCTTCCTTGCTAGCTTCAACTACACCACGATACTCTGCTTCTGCTGAAGAAAGGGAGATGGTACTTTGTTTCTTACAAGACCAAGTAATAGGTCCTGAACCAAGAGTGAATACATATCCTGCAGTGGACTTCCGATCATCAGGGTCACCAGCCCAATCAGAATCAGTGAAACCAATCAACAAGGGAGATGATCCTGTGCTGTAATGAATCCCGAACTGAACTGTACCTCGAATATATCGAAGTATTCTTTTAGCTGCTTTCCAGTGACTTTCATGAGGTTGGTGCATAAACCGAGCGACAAGACCAATGGCAAAGGAAAGGTCAGGACGGGTATGGGTTAGATACAAAATTTTACCAACAAGTTGACGGTATAAGGTAGCATCAACTTCAGGGGTAGTACAGTTTATTGAAAGCTTGACTCCAGAATGAAAGGGAGAAGGGGCAGGCTTACAGTCTTCCATGTGAAAGTGGTGTAGAAGATCACAGGCATACTTGGACTGAGAGAGGGTAATGCCTTCCTTGGATTGCAAGACTTGAAGACCAAGGAAATAATGCAAGTGTCCTAAGTCTGTCATTTCAAACTTCTTTTTGAGGCTAGATTTCACATGGTTTATATGGTTTGGATCACTACCAGTAAGGATAAGATCATCAACATAAAGAACAAGGATGGTGAAGGAATTACCCACTTTCTTGGTGTAGACAGTGTTGTCAGAATGACACCTAGAAAAGCCATTATCTAAGAGAAATCTATCCATTTTGGCATACCAAGCCCGAGGAGCTTGTTGGAGACCATAGAGAGACTTCCTAAGGTGACAAATAAGGCTGGAGTCTTTTTGGATAAAGCTAGGGGGTTGTTCCATGTAGATTTCTTCACACCCTCCACAAGAAGGCGGATATAACATCCATCCCATGGACTTCCCATTTAAAGGAGGCAGCAAGGGAAAGAACAAGGCGGATAGAATTCATTTTGGCAACAGGGGAGAAGGTTTCAGTATAGTCAATGCCTTCAACTTGTGAAAATCTTTTAGCAACAAGATGAGCTTTATGTCTATCCACTTTTCCATCTTGTCCAAACTTGGTTTTGTAAACCCATCTGCATCTGACAAGTTTTCTTCCTTTTGGAAGAGGAACAAGATCCCAAGTATCGTTTGCCAATAAGGAACGATACTCTTCATTCATAGCTTCATCCCAATCTGGATGACCGAAGGCTTCTTCAAAGGTTTCTGGATCAAGTTTTTCTGGAACTTGAGCCAATAAGGAAGAGGCTTTTTCGAATTGAGAACGTGTACATCGGGTCGACCCAAGGTGGTCATCCTCGTAACTATGAAGTATATCACTTGAGTAGAGCCAATCGTCCCATGTGAGTAAGTGCGTGAACAATTTCAAGAGGTGGAGGAGGATTTTCATCATTGCTGTCATCATCTGAACTAGAAGGAATGCTATTAAAAATAGAAGAGAGAGAGAGAGGTGGCACATATGCCAAATCAGGCTCGCAGGCCAAAGGTAGCACACTTGCCGAACTAGGCTCACAGGCCGATATATTTTCATCAAATTTTACATCTCTTCTAATGATAATATTTTTGGATTTTGGTTGGCGAAGTCTATATCTTTTGACATCTTCAGAATATCCAACAAAAATACATTTTCCACTCTTAGGTTCTAAGGCTTTATGTTTCGCATCTGGAATATGGGCCCAAGCATCACTTCCAAAAACAAGAAAATGACTTACATCTGGTTTGATTGACTTCCAAGCTTCTTCTAGAGTTATATTCTTTAAAACCCTAGTAGGAGTGCGATTTACTATGTAATTTGCATGGTTAATGGCTTCTTCCCAAAAATCGAGACCAAGTCCTTTAGATTGAAGCATACAATTAGCCATTTCTTTTAAGGTGCGATTCTTCCTTTCAGCTACACCATTTTTTTGTGGAGTATATGGAATAGTATGTTGCAATTGAATGCCATGCTCAGTGCAGAAGTTGATAAATTTGTTGTTAACATATTCTCCACCATTTTCTGATATTAACTTAAGAATTTGATGTCCAAATTGTTTCTCAACAAAGGCCTTAAAGGCCAAGAACATGTTAAAAACTTCACACTTGAGTTTTAAGAAATATACCCAAGTGCATCTGGAAAAATCATCAATGAAGGTTAAGAAGTACTTGCAACTAGAGAAAGAAACAACAGGAAGTGGACCACATAAATCACTGTGCACAAGCTACAAAGGGGCTGAAGCGCGCCAAGAGGCACGTTTGTCAAAACTATCTCGATGATGTTTTCCGAGTACACATCCGAAGCAAACACCATCTCGACAAGATACCATAGGAAGGCCCGTCACCATATTTTCCTTACAGAGTTTCCAAAGAAGAGCGGCAGCTTAAGTGACCAAATCGCTATGCCAAAGTTTTCCCGTTTACATCATCATTATGAGCAACAAAAACAGAGGGGAAGAAGGGAAGAGATGATTACCCAAAGTTGTCGACTTATACAACCTTGTGGAATCATCGCAATGCCAGTAGCTAAAATATGTTTAGGATATTTGAGGTCCTTGATTACAACATCATGAGGTGAGAATTCTACTATTTTCCCTTCACTTGAATGAGTTATTTGATAAACAGATAGAAGGTTGCATGACAAGGTAGGAACACATAGTACATCATTAAACCGACCATTATCTAGATGAATGGTTCCAGATCCTACAACACTAAGAGATCTATCATCACCAACATAAATATGTTTGGTGTTACAATCATTTAAAGAAGAAAACATGGATTTATTTTTAGCCATGTGGTAAGAAGCTCCAGAATCAATGAGCCACTCATGAGAAGGAGAAGAAGAAGACACATTTAATGCATAACCAGATCTTGATGCTTGACAACCACAAGCAGAAAGTGCCATGCCTGAAGATGAAGGTGAAGAGTGCTCCAAATTGATGTTGTGCTTCTTCATTGCTGCTTCTAAGGCTTCCATCTTCTTAAAACATTTGGACTCTATATGGCCATCCCGATTGCAAAAGTTGCAATGCCTATCTGTCTTCTTCCCTTTGTTTTGATTTGCCTTATTATTTTGGTGATTTGATTTTTCAGTTTGCGGCTGAAATTGCTTAGGGCCCTTGTTTGGTTTAGGACCATATTTTTTAGGATACTGCTTCTTGGGATTCTTTTGATATGGTTTTTGTTGGGCTGCTTAGACTTTCTTAGAAGCGTTTCCAGCAGTGATAAGACCAAGGTGTAAACGTTTTTCTTGTTCTCTTATCAAAGAATCACAAAAGGCATCAAAAGAGGGATTCTTGTAGGTGGTTCCTGAAGAAATGATGGCTTCTCTAGTGGAATGGAAGGCGGAAACAAATACAGAGTATGCAGGGCCAAGCTTAGCAAGAATTCAATAGATGAGGCTACAAATAATCTTCAATGGAGGAGAAATTATTGGGGTCCAAAGTAAGCAACTCATTTTCAAGCTGGTGGGCCCTGATTTGATTTTGAATGCCAAAAACAGTTTTTAGCTTTTCTAGGGCTTCATTAGGGGTGTCAATGTCAAGGATATGAAATCGAAGATCTTGAGCAATGGACATTCCTATCAACCCTCGTGCTTGATCTTGTTTATTTTCCCATTTAGCAGCTTTATCATCATTGGAAGGTTTAGTTTCTTGTCCTATGGCTATTCTATAAAGCCCTTTACTTCTAAGTATATCTACCATGTGAGGTAGCCATTGGAAATAATTGGTGCTGTTAAGAATAACCGGGCATGCACTTTCCATTTAAAAAAAAACTAAAGCTGAGAAAAGCTGAAACTAACGGCTCCAATGGAAAGATCTCAAAAAATTAGGCCGTTTAAAAAAAAATGGCTCGAAAAACGGCTTCCGGATGAAGAAGTTATGCCTTTTGAAAAATCTGAGTTGTGGATGCCGAATAGTTACGGGAACAGGATGAAGTGCGGCTTTTAAAAAAAAAATTCCGCCCCTTTTAACAAAAACTTTTTACAAAATAAGTTTGAGAAGGAGACTTGAAGCCAAGACCTGTATCCTCATAAACTAACCCCTCACCAAGTGAGATAGTAAAAGGATCACATTATTGTATGACAGGAGGAAGAGAGTTTTTTTTATTTTTATTTTTATTTTATGTTATTTTTTTATTTTTCTTATATGAAACTCTTCAGTGTGTGTGCCTTTCCCTGCACAAGAAAACACAAAAAACCGAACAAAGAAAGAAAAAGAAAAACGAAATCCAAAGCCTTACGACATAATGTTAGGTTTTCGATTAGCCTTACCGGCAACTATCAAATTTTTCACTATTCTGATTTCCCGAGATCACACAAAGACGCAGGGAAAGAGCATACTTACCAAAAAAAATCCCTTTTTCCTGCTTTTGATTTGCTGAGATCGCACGCAGTGCACAACAAAGAGCATACACAGAGAAGAGGGTATAGTTCCAACAAATAAATAAAACCTAAAAACCGAAAATAAAAAGAGGGAACTGAAATAAGCAGAACTATTAACAAATATAACTCCAAAACAGATGCTTCATACCTCCAGATCTAAACTGTCATAACTTAGGCAGCCGAAAACCTTTTCGCATGAAACGAAAGACGTTTCTCATTGTAACAGACGCTCCAGACACAACCGAGCAGTTCTCCAAGCCCAAAAATGTTCAGAAATAGTAGATCTAAAAAGGGCATTTGCATGCAGTCAAACCGGCTTCGGATTTTGATCAATAACAGACGCGACCCTCAAAATAGCTCTGATACCATGTAGGAATTTACAAGGTAAGTTCCTTAGATCAAGAACCAAAGGTCACCGCTCACAAACATATCACAAATCAGTATACCAGTATAATCACGTGGTTAAAACCCTCAAAGAGGAAAACAGTCCACGACCTGAGCCAACGCGGCCACTTTAGGCAATTTATTAATATAAAAAGAAAAGTTATATATGTTTCTCTCATAAATGGTTACTGGACAAATGACCCTCCATGCTCTTTAAATAGAGATCATGGACCAATTGGGTGTTAAGCCACAGATCAAGTGCCGTTAATACCGAGGTGAGAGATAACAGTCGGATCACTACAAATCGTGACCATCGGATTATAAGTTACAAATGTACATGGTAAAGAAAGACACTTTACCTAACTCTACACTAGACTAAGTTATTCTTAACTATTTCCTATGTGTCGGAATATCCTAACAATCAAAATGCTGAAGAGGTTTGACATGATGGATTGCAAACCTATGACCACTCTGATGATCACAAACATGAAAAGACTTAGAAGTTCTGATTCAAGCCTGGTGGATCCTTCCAAATATAGACAATTGATTGGCTCACTAATGTACTTGGTTAACACTTGGCCAAACATATATTTTGCAATAAATATTCTCAGTCATTTTCAAGTGGAATCAAAGCAGGATCATTGGTTAGCAGCAAAACACATTCTGAGATATCTTCAAGGAACCATCAACTACTGTCTAAAATATAATAGAAGGAATGATGTCAAATTAATTGGTTATGCAGATTCCGACTGGGGATGAAATGAACAAGATGGAAGAAGCACTATCGGAGGATGCTTTAGTTTGGGATCCTCTATGGTGTCATGGATGAACATAAAGCAAGACACTGTTGGTTTGTGTAGTGCCGAGGCAGCATATGTTGCAGCCTATGAAGTAGGAAAAGAAGCGGTTTTGTTGAGGAAGTTGTTATCCGACTTATTTGAAGGACTAATGGACCCCACAATGATACTATGTGATAACACTAGTTGTATATGTTTGTCTAAGGATCCAGTATTTCATGGAAAGACAAAGCACATCAACAACAAGTATCATTATGTTCAAAAGCTAGTACAAAATGGTGTTCTACAACTTCAGTATGTTTCCATTGATGAACAGGTGGCTGATATATTTACAAAATCACTTCCAAACAAGAAGCTTGTGTATCTAAGAGACAAGCTTGGTTTGGTGGATGTGTCCTCCCTATGTGAGAGGGAGAGATAGACACGCATTCTTGTCTTCATTAGAAGAAAGAATGGAGTATTTTGGGATTTGGTAACCATCTGGCATTCGATACTCTTTCAGAATGTGGTAGAGCACTCTGATAAGAGTAGTCGAGGACGAATATTCTTTGAGGATTATCTATCCCGATAAGAATAGTCCTATGAGGTCATACCAGCATTGTAGCTCATGATGAGATGGAGTTGTTAGTCAAGGCCTTGCTATGTAACAATGTTGGATTGATATTATGCGAGAAACATATGGGTTACAAATCCAAATCTTCTTATGAGATCTCTTCAGATTGAGAATAACCATGTGCCATCATGAATACCTCCCTATTTAAGAGGGAGCGTTGAAAAGTGTAACTAGGATTGGTCGTCATAATGACTTGTAATTATGATTTTATGTAAATAAAGAAGACAAAATAATAAATGTATTATGTTACTTGCTTCATGGGTTTCATGAGCAAGGAGTTTTATTATAGGTCAAAGAATTCTTCTTGAGGTCTTTTAGGATTTGTCATCTAGTCACAATTATAATTAAGAAGTCATGAAGTCATAAAAAGACATGTCAATTATGTAAAAGATTCACTCCAAGATACTTGTCACTATACCCCTTGAAGTCAACTCGAAGTACATTGAGAATTCTCCCTTGAAGATGTCGGCCTACCTATACATGATCACGTCGGCCTAGAGAAGAGAGACAATCCATATATATAAGAGGATTGCGGCCTCATTTGTCATCATCAATCTCGGTCATATATGCAATAATTCAGTGCGGATTTTAGTGCGAAAAGTTAAGGGTTATGCAATGAAGAAGGAGGTCACTAATTAGTGCGTAAAGGATCTTATAAGATTTAGATATATCACCACTACAATTTCAGGGAATGCCGAAGTAGATTTCAGGATTACTTCAGCGCAGTTAAGGGTGTAATCTAGTGAAAATCAATGCTGGAAGGTAATTGAGACTAGGAGACATTTGGAGACAAAAAGGGAAGACAATAGGACTGTGCCAAGGATTGAAGGATTAAGAGACTGAGACTCTCTTCGTGATGGTGCTACATAGTGCAAGAAAGAAGGATGAAGTATGAAGAGATAGTGACAATTATCTTGGGTAATCTTGTGTTAAAGTCTTTTGTCAAGGGCCTTGGTGTTCTCAATTAAAGCATCTATAGGAAGATATTTGTGGGTTTTCCCCTCAAGAAGAGAGGTTTTGGCCCTAGCTTGCAGCCTACACATTGTGTCATTGTTCTAATTGTTTTGATTACTGTTTGATGTATTGCTTATCATAATAACAATAATCAATGAGAAAGAGGCTAAAGTATAACTTAAGCAGTTATCGAGTTAGAGAGTTGAATTAAACATTGCCGTACTAAATTCTCAACACCCTCAAGGGAAAACCCAGTCAAGAAATTCTTCCTTTCAATAGTATTATTTGAGACTCTTTACCCTAGACCAAGGTCAAACCGTTCCTACACACCAAGTCAGCCTCCAAAATTTAGACCCCTTTCCAACAACTTCAATTATGCAGTAGTTCCGACATTGTACAACTTTTGGCAGCAGCAAAACTTGGAAGACTTAGATCTCCCAATCCAGAGCCTGAAACAGAGAGAGAGAGAGGCACCAAAATTTTGTTTTTCTTCTTCTCCTTTAGACTTCCAAAAACTCGCACTTCTTTCGGCTTCCTGGCAATAGACTTCGTGCAACAATTTCGGCATCATATGGCTTCCGACAGTAGCAAAACTGGAAGACTTCGATGTGCCAATCTAGAGCCCAAAACAAAGAGAGAGAGGCACCAAAATTTCGGTTTTCTTCTTCTCCTTAGAATTCCCAAAGGTCGTACTTCTGTCGGCTTCCCGACGACAAACTTCATGCATCTTCCGACATCATAGAGATATCAAACTGCTTGAGAGAATGTGCTCCAAATGAATTTGAATTGCTTCCATTTATAGGCTCCAGGTGAGGTTGAATAGGTGTCTCTTGGGCCTACATGAGCCGACATGATCTCTTCTAGGCTGACTTGGTGTGGAGGTCACATAATTCATATTTGACGCAATAATAAACCTTTTTACATGAATCGAAAGCCCAAGAAGGGTCTCTTTAAATGTACAATGACTCTATTAACTTAGAATAAATCCTAGAAGTCCTCAATGGGGACTTTGACCTAAAACATGGTGAATCAAGCATGAAACCCATGCTTTAATAAGTCACAATAATAATAATAATAATTATTTTCCTTATTCTTTGACAAGTACATTACATGATGACTCGAGTACATTAAATGAAGACCGAACCTAGTTACAATTTCCAACTCTCCCTCTTAACTAGGGAGGTATTCGTCATATACATATACAATGGAAGATCTCATAATATATGAACATTGAAGAACTTTAGGCACCACAATGCCATGGACTAGATTCCTGTCTAGGGAAATCTATCCATTGATCACACAAAAATTTAGGTATCGCAATGCCACGGACTAGATTCCTTACTAGGGCAATCTATCCGGGTGGGACTAAGATGGACTCAAGCTTTCAACCTCTATAGGTACCATCAGGCATACTTACTAACCATCAACTCAGGGAACTAGGTGCGCATCCACCCGATGCTACCCTCCCAACCAGACATCAACACAAAGTGTCGACCCGATGTCTTTCCAGGCAATGCTTCACTCACAAAGCCTCAACACAACATTTTAGGAAATGCTTCACTTACAAAGCCTCCGACAATGCTTCACTTGCAAAGCCACAACATTTTCAGGCAATGTTTCATTCACAAAGCCTTTGGCAATGCTTCACTTGCAAAGCCACAACATTTTCAGGCAATGTTTCACTCACAAAGCCTCTGACAATGCTTCAGTTGTAAAGCCACAACACACCTCGATCCAACATATCAAGACAACCAATCTCTCCCAATCAAACTGATTGGTAACCAGCATGCTATCAAGTCCTTCGAGAGATTCACTTGTGCAAACAAAAACTCCAATCATCAATAATTTCAAATGCATAAACAAACTATGGGGTTTCGATGTTGCCCTTCAACCAATTCCAGTAGGACTATCAATAGAATCTTTCAAGAGAATATTACTCTTCCTACTTTACATGTGGCAACATATCTTTCCATAATATATTCTCCAACCATGACCATGATTCTTACTCGTGGGCTTCACTAAGACTTATGGCTGTTAGTCCTGGTCTAGTGCATGATACATGTGTTATCACTCCGCCATATCTCTAAGGCTGAAGAAGAGATCCCGATAGAGGTAACCACAGACCAATCTTTTGGCTTGGTATCTAGCCCTACCATACCAGAGTGGGCTCTCTTCACAAAATCACAGCCAAGAGCGCTGGATGAAAAGGTTTTAGGCTAACTATGAAACGTAGAAGGATTGGTTTTGTCTTGATTAGGTTTGCTGGATGAGGATTAGGTCAAAGAGGCTGGGTCAGGGCAAATAAGATGGGAATTGCAGTCCATTCAATGGGGCAAGGTTGGTAGAAAACTTAACACTTTAAGGTGATTTTGTGAGATGGTTTCAGACTGATGAGGAGCTAGGAAGAGCATGAGAGATGTATTCTTCCTTAACTAAAGAAAATGGACAAATTATGAAGACTTTCCCAAAACAGAGCATGAAAGAACATGTATTCTGCCTATCAACTTGAAAATCATCATATAATAGACATGAAATGGTTTATGAGCTTACAAAACATTCATACAAATGAAATAGCAAAAGAAACAATGCCAAACGTCCATACCACAGGTATCCCAAAGAAATAGCTGCAACTCTTCATTCATTTCAGGTCAAACTGATTACACTATAGTCCTTGATCAATACAACAACATCCAACTGATTCGAACCCTTGCTAAGAGTGAAGAAAGGGAAGATATAGACATCAAAACAACATTCTCTCATCCTCAGGGGTCGAATCCCTGAGTTGAGGAAGAGATCCACAAAAATTTGAACTGATAGCTATAGTATAGAGAGCTCTAAGTGACTCCTCCCTAATTACATTGAAATTGCTTCATTTGACTTGATGATAACTTTTACATCACGAATCTACCCCTAGGTAACTTATATTCATCATAATTACATTTACCATCCTCAATTACATTGGTGAAATCATCATTTTCAAAAATAAAAGTCAAATTTGTAGTGAAAATTAAAAAATATCAGCAATTTTTTTTTTTAACACATGGTGAATCGGTAATTCTTTAGAGTAATCTAGGGGAGACCCAGGATCAATCATCATAGTCGCCTTATAACACTAGGATATATCCAACAACGTACAAGTCAGATATACTAGTTCTTATGATTTAGCAAGAGTCGAGACCCCTCGGAAAAGGGGGAGCCTACTCCTTGAGCCAAGATCATAGCAAGCCACATACTCAATGAGATTTGAACTGCGGTCTCTTGGGTTTCACCGAAGGAAACTTTCCGTCAAACCACACATCACTGTATAAAAAATATCAACTGGTCAAGTGTGCCATTTTTGTGCTAGGTGCGCCCTCTCTTTGCCAGGAGCACCCTCCATAATGTAGGCTGTTTTTGACTAAGTTGGAGGTGTCCAAACTAGGCTCAATATGGCTTGTTGGAAAGCCCTTCAAGTCTACTTTATAGATATGCCTTCAGTTTGCAAAATGAAGCTGATTTGCCCTGTCAAAAGTTGATCCTTCCAAGATTGCTTAACGTGTAGCGCCAAGGCCAAAAATAAGGCAAAACCATGATTTTTTGCTTTTTTTTGACATTTTGACCTGCTAGTTTTGCAAACCAAGGCTTGCAAAGTGGTTTTCTTAGATGTATTTGTCATTTGGCATCCAATGGTGGTGGTCTTTTGGTCAAAAAGTGGCTAAAAAAAGAGCGCAGCGCCAAGGGTGCTGCGCGCTTGACACTTTCTCTGTCACACGATTGTCCAGAAACACAATAAAAAGATAGAACTTGCAAAAATGACCCAAAACCTTTCAAAATTGGTGAAATGATTGCTGATGATGTGGCTAGGCTTGGAGTGAAGCCTCAGCTAGTATATCCAACTTCCTTTTCTCCTTTTGCATGGTCAAAGCCTCAATTTTTGCATTGGCTCTTTTGAGCTTGGCCATTGCAATTTTGTCTCTTTGGGCACAATGTTTGACTTTCCTCCTCAGTATGTCATTATCTCTGTTTGCCTTCTTCAAAAGATTCTCTAAGTGCTTTTTGGCCCTGTCAAGCCATGGCTCTCGATTTTCATCTACTACCATTGCAAGTTGTTCATTCAAGGTTAGTTGATTAGCAAACTCAACCTCTTTTTGCCTTTCTAGTGCTAGAGCTCTTTTTAGCCCTCTAGTCTTAGGCCTTCTCCTTAGCACTTGTTCTATTGTCTCATCTGTTACACCATATGTTTCAAGTGTCTCTTCTAACAAAGCCTTGGCTTTTTCTGCCTTTGTTTGAGCTTTGATGAATTTGACCTCATCAGTGACATGTTTTGTTTTCAGCTGCTGGTTCTCCTCCTTAAGGAAGTTTGTGACAAATTTGGACTTGTCAAGATTAGTTTGGAGCTCTCTAATCTTGGCATCCTTTCCCTTGATGATTATTCTAGTGATCTCATCATCATCATGCTCATCTAGGTCAACAAGGTCAAAATCCTGTTCTGTCTCATGGAGGTCATCCTCATCATGAATGGCTGCCTCATGTACATCCTCTTCTACTATCTTTTCTTTCCCCTTATGTACCTGCTTTGTTGATGAAGAAGGCAGGGCCCCTTCCAGGGCAAGCACCTGCCTGTGACCCCTTTGGTATGTTTTTTCCAATGGCTCTATCTCAGCCACATTAGCCTTCTTAGGCTCATTGATCTTAGCTCTACTAGGTGACCCAATATCAATGTGGGATGGAGATGATGGTGGTGAAATAGATGAAGGAGACTGATTTGATGATGATGCATGAACTGTGGGTTGAGATGGAGGAATGGATGTGGAAGGATGAGATGATGAAGGTACATCTTGGGCATGCTGAATAGGTGGAGCAGGGAATATGTCATTAGCTATGAATGAACTCCATGGAATGTTCAATTGTTTGAGGTGATGGAGGACTATGATTTTGATGAGGAAATGATGGAAAAGACTGTTCATTTGGTGGTCATACTCTCTCTTCTGGACAATAAGTGCCATCTTATCAATGCTCCGGAAGAGGTAGTAGGGTATGTTGAGCATCTTGACCCTTGTGACATGCATAAGTAGCCAGATGTGATAGGTATACAGTCTAGAGAACCTAGCTTCAAAAGAAAAGTATTTCATGATGATTTTAATCATGGGAGCATATCTCTCCAGGAGGTAAGAGAAAGGAAAAACCCTCTTTCTTTCATTCTTGTATCTAGGTTTGATGAAAGGTTCATAGTAATGTCCCTCCAAGTCTTTTTGCTTGAACCATTTCTCCCCAACATTTGGGAAACCGATGGTAGTTGAGATGATGGCAGTTGACACAGTGAAAGTGACATCAGCTAGAGTAACTTGGTTGTCATGGAGATTAGAAATGAAAAGTCTGTTCAACATAGCATGGTGTTGGACCTTCTAAATTTGCTCACAGACCTCAAAACATCCATGTTTGAAACATGTCACAACCATAGAAGATGCCAAGAGTTCCCTGGTATTTGTTGGCTCTAATCTGAGAATTCTTCCCCATTTGTGTGGCCTCTTCTCCTCTGTTTCTTCTCCTTCACTATATGGTCTGTTTTCTTCTTATGCCATGATGCCTTAGTGTCAAAACCCTAGGGAGGTGTGAGGATGGTTGAATGTGGTTTTTAGGAATGGGGAATGTGATAGGGTAATTGAGGGAGATGGGGGTAGGGATTTATGCGTTAAGGGATGTGACAGGGAGTAGGGATGTAGAGGGGTTTGGAATAGGAAATTAATTACAGGTGTAGGGAATTGGGAGCCTAGGCATATAATGTACCTAGGGCTTAGGGTTTTAAGGAAATGAAAGCTTAGGGAGAGGGGATGTTAATGTAGGGATTTGGGAAAGGGTATATTGCAATGTGGGAAGGGTATGAAAGTGCTAGACAGTGAAATTGAACTGTAATTGGGTATTTGAGGAATACTAGGTTTTTAAATTTGAAGAAAGACACCAAATTTCTTTTAACAAACTTCACACAGCACAAAATGAGTTGATGGAGAAGAGGAATGGAGCTATCGTAGCTTACTTGCTTGTTGGAAGCTTGAGGAACCACTGGTGAAAGACTGAGGGTGATTTTGTGAAGTTTGGAGGCTTTTCTGGCAATTGTTGTGTAATATTCCCAATTAGCAGCAGCTAATTGGAAGTATTAATTTTGATCAATTTTGCCTTATATAATTAAATTATAAATAAAAAAGTGAGTAGAGAGTGTCTAACTCACTTAGTGGAATAAAACATCCTCCCTAGTAGCACAACGTTGTGACTTAAAGGGGAGCCAAGGGGGGCTAAGCACCACGTAGAGAGGGGGCCCACGTATGCTCTAGAAGCTACTGCGCAGATGAGGATGAGCACGTGGCAAGAGAGAGAGGCTACATTGGGGTTTTGGAGGGAAACCAACGTTATAAAAGATGGAGGAGCCTTCTCATTTCATTCATTCTGTTGTTGATGATATTGAGCTAGACGTTTTGTCTTCTTGAGCATGCTGGCTGTTTAGCCTGTCTGCAGCACTGTTTAGTGCGTTGAGTGTCTTCGGTCGGAGATCTCACCCTTAGCCCCGGGGGACTTCGAGTGCCTGCTCGGGCAAGGTTATTTCTTCAGTATTTTGTGAGAGGTTTGTTGTTTGGGTTTGCTGCGGAGCTGAGCTTTAGTAGAGACTGCGCAGTCACTGGGAGAGAGGACGTAGTCCATTTTGGAGGGGCTCCGGATCAGGATTTCTGCAGGAGATTTAGCCGAGATTTTGGAGCAGAGGATCAGCCTTTGCCTATAGGAGGATTTTGGTGGAGTTTGAGGTGGTGTTTCAGCTATTCTCATTTAGCCTCTGCGCAGAGACTTGGAGGCCAACGTAATTCCCTGAGGAGGTATTTTCTGGTGGTTTTCGATGGTTGGCTATTTTTGATATGGTTTCTGGGTTTTGTCCGAATTGGTGAGTAGAGGAGGATTGCAGATTTTTAGCTCATTCCGGCAAGGGGATCAACCCCTAGTCTTCAGTTCATTCCAGCAGTAGCAGCTACACGGCAGTTTTCCTGCAGCTGGGACGCAGTTCATAGAGCAACCATTTCCTGTATTTTCTGAGAGTGTTTCTTCACTTGCCTTGAGCAAGATTAGGTGCCATCACTCTGATCACCTATTGTACTTCATTATATTTCTCAGATTAATAAAATGGCTTAGCATTTCCTCTTTATGTTTCTGGATGAGTTGTCGTATTTTCTTTCTTTGCTATTATATGTCTGATGCACTGTTATTTTTATACATTCCTGAGCATTCTAGTTCTATACCACTTGGTGTGTTTATCTTTCGCTCTTAGACAAAGTCTGGAAAAGGCCAGGTAGCCTACGGGTCTCGTCCTCTTTTCAGAGGTGGAATATCCGGTAAATGCCCTCCCAGTCCATCTCTTGTTGGAGTTTGACGTGTTTTAGAGATATCCCTGAAACGGGATATTACATGTTGAGGAAAACGGACAAGCACGCAACGCCACAAGCAAGCGCGCCCTCTCTTTAGTAGGCACGCAACGCACAATGCAAGTGCGCAATGCCACAAGCTAGTGCGCCCTCCCTTTGGTAGGCGCACAATGTTGCCTTTGTTTTGCTAATTTCGCCCAGAAAACTTGAAAACCGTGCTTTGTTTGAGGTTGCTCGATGTTAAAGGAGACAAATGAAGTCTCTTTTGATGTCATGAAGGCTCTAATACTTGAGTGAAATTGATCTTTTGATTTAAAACTCACTTTCTAATGTTTCAATTTCACCTTTGAAAACTTTGGAAAATATCCTTTACACTTTGACTTTTTTCTTTGCAGGTTGATCATGCTGGAGTAGGTATTCTTTGATTTGACATTTTTTGTTTCAATTTGGCATGCAGAGTTGAGTTGGCAGCTTGGGAATAGTACTTATTACCTATAATAGACATAAAATTACATTAAAATAAAAATAAATTACATCTATGTTTTTTAATAAAATTACATTGCAAAAAAAATCATAACTTGAAAGCATAATTAGAACTTTGGAAATCTTCCTTGGAGATCATCTTTCATGTTGGAAAATCCTCTTCAGATGATAAAGGAATATTATTTCAATCACTCTCATACTTTTGCTGACCTTATGCAAATGAAATGGTGTTTTATTTGGACCTTGGAAAATGAAACATAGTGACCTAATGGGACCTTGAATGACCAGACTCAGTGGTGACTTTGACTGACATAATAATATAATGAAATGAACTTTCAAGACTGGTTTATGCTCAACAAGACATGAAGGTGGGCCAAAAAATATGAATTTTTTGAGGGAGAGTGAAGTTTTATGACTAGGGCTACCATCAATGAGTGAATTTTTGTATGACCTAATGGAATGATTAAAAATTTCTGAGTGGGACTCCTAAAATGATATGAAAAGAGTATTTTTTAGTGCAAATACTGACACTAACATCGGCCTTATAGGGGATGATAGCTCTGAAAGAGGTGTCAAAAACTACAAAACTCCGGATTTTGCAGATCAGTGCCTCTTCCATTGGGCCAATACGGTAAAAAAATCAAACTGAAAAACATGACTGAAAATTGATAACTCAGAAAAAATAGATTGACTCAAGACAAACTCAAATGACTGAAACTTGACTCAATACTGACTTACTTTGACTGAAAACTGAACTTTTTGAAAATGGCAGAAAATGATTGAAGCTCCATGGCCTTCACTTCGGGCTCCGAACTCCAGTGACTCTTTACTTCACACTTGCAGAAAATGTAACTGATATTTACAATGAAATGGAAAATTGATCAAGAAATTTGTTTCAGAAAATATAGTGTTTCAGGAGCCTACCATTAACTGGTCCTCCTAAACACTCGTGTCCATCCATCTCTTTAAGAAAATATTATTTTGTCTCCGACAAGCTGAAATCTGATATGGTCCTTACCATAAATTCTCAAATTCACCATGCTTACCCTTCTCCTCATTTCTGGCATTCCAATGGAGTACCACATCTCCTATCTTGAAGTTGTCTTCCTTAGTTTTCCGATCATAGATCTTCTTTATCCTGTCATGAAGTTTTGAAGTATTTTGAAATACTTCATGCCTTGTCTGCTGAAGGTGTATCATTTGATTAATACGACGCTGGATGTCATTTTCCTTAGTCCTTGATTCTTGCAACAATTTCATTACCGAGACTGCTAATGATGAAGGAAACACTGTATCGACACCATATACAACTTGAAAAGGAGACATACCAATAGACTTTTTATTACTCACCCGATCTGCCCACAATGCATTAATCAACTTCTTATGTCAATTCTTTTTATTCGCCTGCAACATCTTCTTAATGATATTGATCAAGGATTTATTAGAGGACTCCGCCAATCCATTACCTTGCGGGTAGTAGGTTGTGGAGTGTCCCAACTTAATGTTATATCTGTCACAAAACTCAGTCATCTTCTTAGACTTAAATGCTGCCGCGTTATCTGTGATAATCTTAGTAGGACAACCAAAACGAGACAAAATATTAGTTTCTAAAAACTGAATGATGATAGAATCTATTGCTTGCCTGGTTGGGATCGCTTCAATCCACTTTGTAAAGTAATATGTGGCTGTCAATATCCACTTATGCTGTGTAGATGCTGGGTGAATCTCGCCTATGAAATCTAGGCCCCACTGCTGAAATGGTGCATGGACTGAAATAGGTTGAAGAGGTAACGGGAGAAGCTTTCTCTTACCCTGAAAAACTTGGCATTCATGTCAGCTCATTACTGCTTTGTAAACATCTGCAAAAAGTATCAGCCAATAATATCCCGCTCTCAATATTTTATTGGCCGTGGTCTTCCAATATAGGTGGCCCCCACAATCTTCTTTGTGGAAGTCTTTCATCACTTCCTTAGATTCTTCTTTGACCAAACAGTTCAACAACACACCTCCAGGATCCTTCCAGTAAAGTGCATTTTCCAGTATGCAATATTTGAAGCTTTGAGTTTCAAAGATCTGTCTTGACTCTTAGTCATGCCTACAGGAGGGTTTAGGTGTTGCACAACAGAAACAATATTAGAATATCATGGAGATGACAAAAATATATCGAATGCCTGAATGAGATTCACTTCTTCTTCATTTTCGGACAAAGATGAAATCAAATTGATATGAAGATTTGACTCAACCATGAGCTTGGCTAAACCCTAACCTTTGATCAGCTTGGTGGGCTTGATCTCAAGGTCATACTCTAGTAAAGCTGCTATCCAGCTTCCTCTCCTAC
Source organism: Pinus albicaulis (assembly GCA_034641835.2). NCBI lineage: Eukaryota > Viridiplantae > Streptophyta > Pinopsida > Pinales > Pinaceae > Pinus > Pinus albicaulis. The sequence continues at coordinate 749,068,100 of CM076582.1, read as the reverse complement.
CTTCTAGGTCTGTTTGCATGAAAACTTCTTTCACAACTGCATTAGGTACATAGGCAAGAGTGTGTGAATGTAATATGTAAACTCTGAAATCTTTCAGTGCTTTAACCAAATCCAGAGCCTATTTTTCTATGATGTTGTAGCGAAGGGCTGCATCTCTGATATTGCGACTAAAAAAAGCAATTGGTAGCTCTGTTTTATCTCTTTTCTGCATCAAGACTGCTGCCATAGTGTGCTCAAAAGCAAATGAGAATATTATGAAATTACTAGTATAATCAGGACTTATCAAAACTGGGGCAATAGTCAAGGAAAACTTAACTGAATGGAAAGATTTCCAGGCATCTTCCGACCACTTCACATCACTATCTTTCTTCAATATGTTTGTCAATTCCCTAAGATGCTCTTCTAAATTAGGAATGAATCTACGTAAGAAATTCATCTCACCGTTGAATGCTTGTACTTCCTTTTTGCTGCGAGGGAAATCAATCTGCTAAATTGCTTGAACACGGGAAGGGTCAATCTGGATCCCATCCTTGGAGATGATGTTGTGAAAATTCTACTATAGTGTATTGGTTTATTTTCTCCTACTTGATTTAATTTATACCAGTTATTTTCAGAAATTAGATTCAGAAAATACCGAAAATAAACGCAAATACAACCTACACATGCAGATCATTTACTGAATAATTCACTCATGCAACAAAGTGACACATGGATTTTTAGACATAAGTCCCCGGAAAAACCCATAGCGGGAAAACCGGTTAAACAAATATCAGGGTTTTATTATAAAGTAGTTCTGAGTACAACAAATCTGGGTTCCAACCTTGCAAAACCCGATAGAGAATAAAAGATATCAAATCTGCAGCTAACCTGAAGATCTAGTGTCAAATATCTGACTGATCCACACCCTCAAACAGGATATATAGGACTTAGCCTGGATCTGACCCTAGAAACCCTCAGCACTGCTTCTGAACCCCTAGCGTTGCCCTGGAGGGACTGCATCAGCTTCTGCGTGGCTCTAGGAGGGCCCGCATCACCCTAGGAGGGTCTACGCTGCCCCTGTGCTACCTCTACTTAGCCAGCGTCAGCCCAAGGTGGCCCTAGCTGCCTTTTCGCTGACCTTGCTGCTCTGTGTGGCTCTGAAGCCTTTTTGCGTTGTCCTTGCGGTTGCTCCTCTTGCCTCTTGCTGTCTCTTGGCCCCGAAATCAGAACATTCCCTTGGCCAATACTACCCCTCACTGTAGGAAATTCCATTGGAAATTTTTAGCAAACTCGCCCTAGAATTCCAAATCTATTCCTCAGTTCTACAGAAATTGGGTGTCTTCAACTGACCCTCAAGCCTTTCTCTTATACTTTTTCGTTGAACCCTTCAATGACCGAGATTAAATCATCCATCGACGACTGAGATTAAAAGACTGCTTGATACATGTGACTTAAGACAATTTCAGCACATGTGTTAATTAATTCACTTTAATTATTTTATTTTCCTAAGTTAGACTTAGGAAATCCAAAAAATAATTAATTATTTGAATAACTTGAACACAACTTGAAATTTCTCAAATCGATTTCTGGGTCTTGTAGATCAAGTGTACTCTAGTCTCTTCACAAAATTTGGGACCTAGGGCACAATTGATGCTACCCCAACAGATTTGACCAAGGAGTTTGCCCTCCTCCATAGCAAAAAGGCTTTTCTTTAGGTTGAGAGATATTCCTAACTTTCTGCATCTTTCGAAAACAATTCTCAAATGGTGCAAATGTTCATCATTAGAATGTGAAAACATTGTCAAATCATCTAAGTAAACAACCAAGAAAACATCTTTTTCATTGGCGAATGCTATGTCCATGGCCCGCTGGAATGTGGCCCCTGCATTTTTCAAACCAAATGGCATTTTTTCATATTTGAAGGTGCCCCAAGGTGTAGTAAATGTTGTCTTATCTTGATCATCTTTGTGCACGAGAATTTGGTTGTAGCCTGAAGAACCATCCAACAGTGACATCTGAGAAGAACCGACAACTCTTTGAAGTATATGGTCCATCTTCGGAAGTGGATAGTTGTCCTTGAGGGACACATTGTTCAAGTTTCTGAAATCTATACAGAGCCGGATTTCTCCAGTCTTTTTTCTCACTAGGACGAAATTTGAAATCCAATCAGAGAATCTGATCAGGACAATGATACCGGACTTGAAAAGTATATTTACCTCTTTTTCAATTGATGGCAACATTTTGGGATTTATCCTTCTCAACTTTTGCCGAAAAGGCTTTTGATTGGACTTGATCGAAATAGAGTGCTTAATGATGTTCTTGTCATACACTTTTAAATCTGCATATTCCCATGCGAAGACATCAAAAAATTTAGAAAGAAATTTAACATATTCAACCTTTACCTCTGGAGATAAGGACTTGTATAGTTTCACCATCTTTGGTTTTTCGGCTGTCCTAATGTTTACATCTTCAACACTCTTTTCTGTAGGCATCAATGTAGGCTTCCTTGCTACGTCATCTTGGTCAAACAATTCTTCCAAAGGTATGAGACTTTTTGGAATATTGTTGTCTTTCAGCTGTAGTATATCCATTTGAGTTGCTTCTATATCCTGGTCATCTTTATCATAAATCTGATCTATAAAACAATTCTCAAATTCTTCTTCACCTTGGAGAAAGTTGTTTATCTGCTTATCATCCCAGAAAACTTGCCAATATTGCAAGTTATCGGGAATGGTGGGCCGATGCTTCACATGAATCTCAAATATTTTGTTTGAAAAGATGGGGATTTTGAAATTGCTTGCAGCTTTAGCCAATGAATCGACCATGAGATTTTGATTCCTTGGCATCACTGTAAGTATTATCTCTTGAAATTTTTTCAAAATATCAAGTACAACATTCCTATATTGTCTCATTTGAGGATGGTTAGCTTGATATTCACTTTTGACTTGCTTGATCACTAGTTCTGAATCAGCATACACTGCAATCCTTCTTGCACCCAGTTTCTTCAAGATCTTTAAGCTAGTAATTAGTGCTTCATACTCAGCTTCATTGTTAGTGCAATCAAACGCTAATTTATAAGAGCACAACCTTACATTTGTAGGGACCTTATTTTGCTGATGAAAAGGACTGCGGACCTAGATTCCAATGCCTGCCCCATCTTTCCCCAGTGCACCATCAAAGTCCATAGACCATAGACCATTGTCATCCTTCTCATCCTTTAAATGCTGAAACACTGATTTCTGTTTTGGCTCAATTTTCTGAACTATCTCTTCATGCTTTTTTGGACTTTCTTCCACTTTATCCGATGGTTGTTCTGGATCTTTCACTACTTCCTTTGATTGCTGTTCTGAATTTTTCAGTGCTTCCCCTGATTGTTGTTCTGATAAGCTAGGCAGATTCATCTTTTCTTTAGCTATCACTTCTATAATAAAATTATGGATTTTTGGAACATCTTCTACATCTACTAGTTGGCTATCTACATCATTTAAGTCACTATCATTAAACAAAATGAATGACTCTAAATGTGTATGTACATCATTTATCGAATGATTGTTGGGCTTTTCTTTGCTTGTGATCATATATTTCATCTTAGTTTCACTGTAAAATTTTCTCAATTGCCCAAAAACAGGAATAGTAGCATAAGAAAAGTCTAATTGCAATGTGCCTCGTAATTTTGCCCCTAGGATCTTGACTACAGCATTCGAAAGCGTGGCGGTGTGTCAGCTACCACCACATCCATGAGAACATTCTTTGCCAGAATCTGCTCTAGGGAGTCTACCAAATCTTTAATTAGACCAATACAGTGGACTCTACCTGAATCGAAGGAGTATAAATCATGGTAGGGACGAGTGATGTCAAGGCCCAACTTCTCCATTATGGTTTTTGGCATCAGATTGTGGGAGGCTCCAGAGTCTAACATGGAATTATGAAAAATGCACTGGTGAATTCTTAAACTCAAGTAAAAAGAAGGAACCTCACTATCTTCTAATTGGCCATCAATAGCAGGACCAAAAATGAGTTCGGGTTGATCATCTTCGACATTTAATATGTCGGATAAAGGATCTACTTTAAGCATCTTGGCAACATGGGACTTATACTGGTTGTTCTTAACAAGCTCGATTAAAGAGATAAACACTTTTAACTTTGAAATTTTTGTATCTAAACTGAAGGGAGTAGTTTTGTCTACCTCTTTAATGACGATATCTCGCTGTCCGGAATGGTCCTTTGATGGAACTTCTTTCTTCTGATTGTCCTTTTCCTTATTTGCTGAACTTGTGTATGGTTGATTTGCTTTATTCTGATTTGTGCTCACAAGCTCTTAATCTAACTGCTCAGAGGATTCTGCCTTGTTTGAGGGTCTTTCTGCTGAGATGCTCTCTTCTGAATGGGATTAACCGGTACATCTCTGCTCCTCAATGACATCTACCTATTTTGTGAACTAAGTCAATTCAAGTACCCCCACTGGTAGTCATCTGATTCAGTCTCTAATTCATGATCATTAGCAAGGATAAAGTCGTCATCTTTAGGTTGATCTTTCTTTTCAAAATACTCCTCATCTTCAGTTAAAAACATAGGCAGATCATCAGCTTTGAAAATGAGGTTTTCCTCAACAGTTGTGTCTTCATCTTCTTCTTCTCCTTGAGCATAGTTCTTCTGCAAGGGTGTCTTGATTTGCTGTTGCTGGTGTGGTGGTTGTTCAGGAGCCCTCTGTTCTTAATCCTTAACTGAGGTTGTTGTTGACCTCTATAGTTAGGATTTCTGACCTCAGGCTATCTTTCCGTGATGGACATCCTGTCAACCATCCGTTCAATAGTTCTTATCAATGTATCCATCTTAGCACCGGAAGATGAAGTGGATGGTTCATCTTTAATAGTAACTCTCTTATTCCTAACTCTAGCTCTCTTCATCAACATATTTGCTTCAACGCTAATCACGTTCTTTTGCATATCTTCCAGTGTAGTTGGATTTCTTTCCCTTAATTTGTAAGCCATGCCAACATCTAATGCATCTGGATAACGTATGAGAGCTAAGCCTGGAGGAGGCTTGATCTCAACGGGAATTGCATTGTAAATCCTATTAAAGCGAGTATTGAAATCTTGAACTGATTCATTGAGATTTCTTTGAATGTTCTCATACTCAGCAAGCAACTGTAAGTGATTTTTCTTTACCTTCCACCGGGCTATAAACAAATCAGTGAGCTGGTTTGGAGTGGAAATGGAATTAGCATTTAGAGATCTAAACCAAACTTTGACATCTCTAGAAAAAATCTGGGCTATAATCCTCATTTTTGCATTGTCAGCATCGAATTCCTCCAAATCTATGAAGTCAGTGACCTTAACAATATGTTGTCTTGCAAACATGGTAGAGTTTTCATCAAACAAGGGGAGTCTTTGGCCATAACCCCGAGGTAAGTCATTCAATTGGGCTAGTAAGATAAGTGGGGCAAATCTTGCCATGATTCCTGCTAAGTGAAGTACTAGATTGACAACTAGAGGGACTGGCTAAATAGGTAAAGGGACATAAGTTGTAGGTACTGAAGTAGTAGGTATGAATGATGAAGTCGAAGGTGCAGATGAATAAACTACAATTGACTGAGTTTGAGGTTGAGTTGAGAAAAAAACTTCCTCTTGATGGTAGAATTGGATCCAATCTATTAGGTCCCTGTAATTTGTCAGATTGGCAAGACCAAATGAACAAGGGTAACATCAAACCAACTTTGGAGTCCTAGGACCTAGCCTTCCTGGACTCAGAGAGGGCTCTCTCTATATTTGTACAAAAGATATGACTTGATTGATTTAGGATGTTGATTTTAGGCTAGTTAAAATGATAGGGTTTGTTTGTTTTGTTTTCTTTGGTTGGGTTGTTTTTCAAGAAGAACAGATAGAGTAAGAGAAATTCAAACCATTGGGCTATGGGGTTTGTGAAATGCTTGAAAAGTACAATAATAAATCAAGCGTGTTTCATAGGGAAGTTAACAAAGCCAAATGGATCTTAATAGCTTAGGTGGGTGTGAAATGAACATTAAGTTGTGATTTTAGTAGGTTTAAAGGGCAATTAAGAATCCTTTAACATATACTAGAACAAGAAGAGCCTTTAAGATCACTATGCTTAAGAAAGAACCAAAGGACAGGGCACACCATAAACTTCTTTGGCCTAGCTTTATCAAGTAAACTTTGAGACAACTGTCCAACAAACCATAGAGAGCAGGGAATTCCTAAATTCTCTAGCTATTTACTTTCAGAGAAAGAAAACATTTAAGATAACAAATAAGTGATGATTAAAGAGCAGGGAACTCCTAAATTTTTCAATTAGACTATAAAAGACCTTCAAAGTGACTATTCAAGATAGACCAAAGGACAGGGCAAACCATAAACTTCTTTAGCCTAAACCCTAGTAAGCAAACCTCAAAGAAATGCCTTGAAAACAATGTTTCAAGCTACACCAAAGGAAAGGGTATACCATAAACTTCTTTGGTTTGACTCTTATTAAATCATTTTCAAGACAACAAACTAGGTGGAATCAGAGAGCAATGAAGAATTCTCCAGTCAGACCTAATAGAGGAAAACATTTGAGCAACAGAAAGCAGACAGTCTTAAGGTGCCTCTAAGAGCATATCTTAACCTAAATTCTCTGTTCTATTGCAAGAGAAAAGATGAACAATATGGAAAACAGAAGGAAACCAATGTAAGATAAGAACAACATCACCATTTAACAAAGTTCATGAATCCTATGAATGTGCTTGCTCCATTAACATTCAATCCAAAACAGGTACAAAGCTCCAAAGCCAAAAACTCTTCACAACTCAAAGTCTATGAGGTATTCAGCTCAACAATCAACCAACAACCAACTATGAAGGATACATGAAATATTTATTTGCAAAATAAGGAGCTAAACCCTAGCTAGGGTTTCAAATGTCATTCATTACATAGTTAATGCATTTTGACCTTTGAGACCACGCAAGGCCCAAGGAAAAATATCTGAAAGTGACTCACTATAATAATAACTCCTAACCTATCCTCTGAGCTAATTTTGGAAGCATTTGACCTTAAGGCCTCTCAATAACTTTTACAATAACTCCTAGTGTCTTTTGTTGACTTTCTAGCAAGGGCGCGACACCACTGGGCAGAAGCTTAGCGCCACTGGTAAACGCGCAGCGCCAAGACTGAGAAAATGGCTTGTTTTGCAGCTGACTTTTGGAGGCCTTCTCGATGTCCAAATGAGCTCCATGATGGCTCATTGGAAAGGTCTTTGAGTCTAGTTTCCATATCTACCTTTACTTTCCAAAACGGTGTCCATTTTCCCTATCAATGCACAACGCCAAGGCCAAAAAGAGGGTAGAAAGGTGACATTTTGGTAGTTTTTGGCCTTTTGGAGGGACCAGTTTTGCTCCAAATCTCCTGAAACTTTCTGAGGTTGATGTACTTGTCATTAGGAACATGAATATGCTGAACTTTTGCCATTTGGATGGCCCAAAAAAGAGTGCAGCGCCAGTGGCACTGCGCGTTTGGCCAATTTTCTGCAAGTCAAACTGTCAAAATTCAAAATTTGCACCAAGTGTGCGCAAAATTGGAATTTGCTTTGCTGATCAAGGTTGGGAGGCATGGTGAGATGCCTCAACAAGAATGTCTAACTTCATTTTGCTTGGTTAGGGTTTCAAGTCTTGATTTGGCCTTTTGTAGCTTTGAGCTTGCAATTTGGTTTTTCTTGAAGTAGTTCTTGGCCCTCCTTCTAAATATGTCATTGTCCTTGTTTTGCTTCTCCAGGAGCTTTTCAAGATGCTGGTTGGCCCTGTCAAGCCATTTCTCCCGGTTGTCATTGACAATGATGGAAAATTGTTCATTCAATGTAAGCTCATTAGCAAGCTCAACCTCCTTTTTCCTCTCCAGTTTTAGAGCTCTTTTCAGTCCTCTAGTCCTAGGTCTGTTTCTTGGCACTTTTTCTTCTGCCTCATTGGTTTCACCATTCCTTTCATAGGCCTCATCAGGCAAGGTCTTTGCCTTGTTTTATTCTCTTTTTGCCTTGAGAAGTTGAATCTCCATGATGGCCTGCTTGGTTTTGAGTTGTTAATTTCCTTGCTCATAGTATGCAATGAAAAACTTATATCTCTCTAAGTTGGTCTGAAGCTCACTGATTTGGGCATCCTTCTTCTTGACAATCATTTGAAGGCCTCATCATCATGCTCATCATCTAAATCAACAAGGTCAAAATCAATCTCTGTCTCATGGAAGTCATCCTCATCATGAATGGCTGCCTCATGTACATCTTTCTCTGCCATCTTTTGTTTGCCCTTATGTACCTGCTTTGTTGGTGAAGAAGGCAACGCCCCTCCCACAATCTGTGGAGCAAACACCTGCCTATGCCCTCTCTAATATTTATTTTCCATTGTGTTCATTTCAGCATCTTTAGGATTGTTGACCTCAACTTTGCTAGGTGACTCATGCTGCTCATAAAATGGTGATGATGGTGGTGATAGTGATGGAGTACGTGAAGTGGACTGAGGTGATGAAATGGTAGGCATTGTGGGCTGAGATGGAGGTATAGATGTAGTAGGTTGTGTTAGTTCCCTTGTGGTGATGGGTTCAAATCTGTTTATTTTTCCTCCCTTATGATCATTTCTTCTTGGCCTTTGTTCCTCAACACCACTGTGTTCACCCTTATGATCATGTCTTCTTGGCATTTGTTCCTCACCAACAATGCCACTGTTTTCTTCCTCTGATATCTTCAAATTCTGATTTGGAAACCCTAGGATGCAAGTGAAATGAAATGAGGGGAAGAGGATGAGATGACTAGCTTTGAGAGGTGAAGGGAATGAGTGTAGGGACAAGCTAGATAAATGAAATTGCTAAATCAATGAAAATACCTTGTTTATGACTGATATATGCTTAAGAGGATGAAACAAATGTCTCGCAAACTGAAATTAGGGTTTCATTTAGGGTTATACTTCATTTCATTCAAGAGTGACCAAATAGCTTCGAAGCAAGTGCTTATGACGTGTACTTACTGATTAGAAGTGCTTGGAGGATGATAGGAGAAATTTGAAGATGTCTTAAACTTGTTTGAATGACCCCAACCCTTAGCAAACTTCTCTGTCTAGGCGCGCAACGCCACTGGCTGGGGGCTCAACGCCACTCCTCAAACACGCAGCGCCACTCCTCAAACGTGCAACGCTTTTTTGCATACCGCATTTGGAGGCCTTCCCAGTGTCCAAATTGGGCCCAGGATAGCTCGTTGGAAAGCTCTTGAAGTCTACTTTCCAAATATACCTTTTGTTTGCTGATTGGAGTTGAATTGACTTGTCAAAAGTTGATTCTCCCAAGACTGGTCAAAAAGTGTTGAATGAGGGTGCATAAATGCAGAGTGCTGGTGCAGGCAACTTTTGGAGGCCTTCATCAACTCCAAATTGAGGTCATGATAGCTCATTGGAAAGCTCTCTCTGTCTAGTTATCATTTGACTCATCAGGCAAGTCATTTGGACACTCTAGCTATGAGAAAACTTGATTTTCCCAAGGCCACTCCAGAAGTGCAACAAACCTCTTGTAGCACTTGTAAATTTGACATTTCTCCCAAACCATGATACCTATGTAAAAACTGAAGGAGGTTTTTCTTCCCTTGACCTATGAGGGACAAAAACCTCTCTCACTTTTGTTAATTTCATCTTTGTTTGGTCGGAAACATAGTTTGAAGCAAAACTAGCCCTATGAGTGACATATGACTTGACCCTTGGAATGATTTCTCAAAAAATGATGGAGACATGATTTTTATGAGTTGGTATGGCTCCATACTTGCTGAAATGACCTCCCTTATGCCTCCTTTTCTCTGATGTCTCTGATTCCATAGCAAACCCTAACTCAGTGGAAGAGGAAATAAGGGTTTGGCCTAGGCAAAACAAGGGATTTAGGACTGCCTTGTAGAGGGAGGGGAATGAAGGGGTTAAGGGTTGTCTAAATTCCTAGGGAAATTTTGGGGAATAGGGATAGATGTTAGAGAGTAGGGGAAAGTGGAATTTCAAGGGTTGAGTGAGGGGAAGGGGTCCAAAAGGGAAAAACACAGGCCTAGTCTCGAAAAGTGTCAAATTGTAGCAATAGGCTAGGGTTTGTGGAAAAATGATGATTTTGAGGGATAGGAGTTATGGGAAGTGTTTAGGAGGGTACATTAAGGATAGGGGAAGGTGTAAGAGCATCAGGATACAAGTCTTGTTGATTATTTAACCATGGAAGTCATGAAAGCAAGAAAAATACTCTTAAAACCCTAGGAGAGGGAAATGAGCTTTCCAAACACAACTGAGAGATAAATATGGTAAACATAAAGCCACTTATTTGGTTTAAGAGAAGCAAGGTGACTTTGAGAAGACCAACTGAGGAATAGTGAAAAGGTTTTATGAAGATAATGAAGGCAGTGAGATTTCTGTAACTCAAGATATTCAAGGAATATTGTTTTCAAAAAACTATAACCATTCTATAGTCATCCAAAGATAGTGAAAATAACTCATGACTAACACAATCTTTGATGTCAAGGTCAGATTCAGGCTTAATCTCTTCGAAAAACCAATCTTTCAGAGGACTAAGGTCTAATTCAGACAATGACTTGACCTCAGATAATCTTAAAGGATCGAATACTATGTCGAATAAAGAGGTTTCAAACTTGGATTTAAACAATGACAATTCAATTTTCAGATCATATGATATATCTTCAAGAGAAAGTAGCTTAGAAAGTAGAGAAATCGACCTTACCAATGGACCTGGTCCTGACTGAATGTTTGTAGTTTGATATCTATGCCTTCGAAAGATCTTCTTTGGATCATCTATCGGATCAACTGGATCAAGGTTGGGATTTTCTCTAGTATATCTTCTGGAAGCTAGCTCTACAATCTTAGCACTGCAATTATCGAATTAGTCTTTCTAAAACTTAACCCTGTCATCCAAAGGATCAAATTCCAAAATTTCTTGTCGTACACCCCGGGAAAATAAATCTTTCGGTCCCAACAACGACGCCAGTATGTTATTATTCCGCCAAATCTCTAAGGATGAAGAAGAGATCCCAACAGAAGTAACCATAGACCAATCTTTTGGCTTGGTATCTAGCCCTACCAAACCAGAGAGGGTTCTCTCCACAAAATCACAGCCAAGAGGGCTGGATGAAAATGTTTTAGGCTAGCTATGAAATGCAAAAGGGTTTTTTTTGTTTTGATTGGGTTTGCTGGATGAGGATTAGCTCAAAGAGGATAGGTCAGGGAAAATAAGATGGGAATTGTAGTCTATTCAATGGGGCAAGGTAGGTAGAAATCTTAGCACTTTAAGGTGATTTTGTGAGATGGTTTCAGACTAATGAGGAGCTAGGAAGAGCATAAGGGATGTATTCTTCCTAAACTAATGAAAATGGACAAATTATGAAGACTTTCCCAAAACAGAGCATGAAGAACATGTATTTTTCCTATCAACTTGAAAATCATCATATAATAGACATGAAATGGTTTATGAGCTTACAAAACATTTATACAAATGAAACAAGAGAAGAAACAATGCCAAACATCCATACCACGGGTATCTCAAAGAAATAGTTGCAACTCTTCATTAATTTATGGCCAAACTGATTACACTACAGTCCTTAATCAATGCAAAAACATCCAACTGATTCCAACCCTTGCTAAGAGCGAAGAAGGGGAAGATATAGACAAAACAACATTCTCTCATCCTTAGGGTCGAATCTCTGAGTTGAGGAAGAGATCCACAAAAATATGCATTGATAGCTAGAGTATAGGGAGCTCTAAGTGACTCCTCCCTAATTACATTGAAACTGACTCATTTGACTTGATGATAACTTTTACATCATGAATCTACCACTAGGTAACTTATCTACATCATAATTACATTTACCATCCTCAATTACATAGGTGAAATCATCATTTTCAAAAATAAAAGTCAAATTTGCAGTGAAAATTAAAAAATATCAGCAATTGGTCTAGTGCGCCATTTTTGTGCCAGGCGCACCCTCTCTTTGCTAGGAGCACCCTCCATGTTGCAGGTTGCTTTTGACTATGTTGTAGGTGTTCAAACTGGGCTCAAGATGGCTTGTTGGAAAGCCCTTCAAGTCTACATTCTAGATATGCCTTCAATTTGCAAAATGAAGCTGATTTGCCCTGTCAAAACGTGATCCTTCCAAGACTGCTCAGCTCCAAGGCCAAAAATAAAGCAGATTCATGATGTTTTGCTTGTTTTTTGACATTTTGACCTGCTAGTTTTGCAAACCAAGGCTGGCAGAGTGGTTTTCTTAGATGTATTTGTCATTTGGCATCCAATGGTGGTGGTCTTTTGGTCAAAAAGTGGCTCAAAAAATAGCGCAGCGCCAAGGGTGTTGCGGGCTTGCCACTTTCTCTGTCACATGACTATCCAGAAACACAATAAAAAGACAAAACTTGCAAAAATGACCCAAAAAATTTCAAAATTGGTGAAATGATTGCCGATGATGTGGCTAGGCTTGGAGTGAAGCCTCAGCTAGTATATCCAACTTCCTTTTCTCTTTTTGCATGGTCAAAGCCTCAAATTTTGGATTGGATCTTTTGAGCTTGGCCATTACAGTTTTGTCTCTTTGGGCATGGTGTTTGACCTTCCTCCTCTGTATGTCATTATCTCTGTTTGCCTTCTTCAAAATCTTCTCTAAGTGCTGGTTAGCCTTGTCAAGCCATGGCTCCTGATTTTCATTGACTACCATTGCAAGTTGTTCATTCAAGGTTAGCTGATTAGCAAGGTCAACCTTGTCTTTCTAGTGCTAGAGCTCTTTTCAGCCCTCTAGTCTTAGGCCTTCTCCTTGGCACTTGTTCTACTGTATCATCTGTTACACCGCATGTTTCAAGTGTCTCTTTTAACAAAACCTTGGATTTTTCTGCCTCTCTTTGAGCTTTGATGAATTTGACCTTATCAATGACATGTCTTGTTTTCAACTGTTGGTTCTCCTGCTCAAGGAAGTTTATGACAAATTTGGACCTGTCAAGATTAGTTTGGAGCTCTCTAATCTTGGCATCCTTTCCCTTGATGATTATGCTAGTGATCTCATCATCATGATGCTCATTTAGGCCAACGGGTCAAAATCCTATTCTGACTCATGGAGATCATCCTCATCATGAATGACTGCCTCATGTACATCCTCCTCTACTATCTTTTCTTTCCCCTTATATACCTGCTTTGTTGGTGAAGAAGGCAGGGCTCCTTCCACAATTTGTAGAGCAAACACCTGCCTATGACCCCTCTGGTATGATTTTGCCATTGGCTCTATCTTAGCCACATTAGCCTTCTTAGGCTCATTGATCTCAGCTCTGCTAGGTGACCCAGTCTCAATGTGGGATGGAGATGATGGTGGTGAAATAGATGAAGGAGACTGATCTAATGATGATGCATGAACTGTGGGCTGAGATGGAGGAATGGATGTGGAAGGATGAGATGATGAAGGTACATCTTGGGCATGCTCAATAGGTGGAGCAATGAATATGTCATTAGCTATGAATGAACTCCATGGAATGTTCAATTGTTTGAGGTGATGGAGGACTATGATTTTGATGAGGAAATGATGGAAAAGACTGTTCATTTGGTGGTCATACTCTCTCTTCTGGACAATAAGCGCCATCTTATCAATGCTCCGAAAGGGTTAGTAGGGTATGTTGAGCATCTTGAACCTTGTGAAATGCATAAGTATCCGGATGTGATAGGTATACAGTCTAGAGAACCTACCTTCACAAGAAAAGTATTTCATGATGATTTTCATCATGGGAGCATATCTATCCAGGAGGTAATATAAAGGAAAAATCCTCTTTATTTCATTATTCTATCTACGTTTGATGAAAGGTTCATAATAATGCTTCTCCAAGCATTTTTGCTTGAACCATTTCTCTCCAACATTTGGGATCCCGGTGGCAGCTGGGATGATGGCAGTTGACACAATGAAAGGGACACCAGCTAGAGTAACTTGGTTGTCATGGAGATTAAAAATGAAAAGTCTGGTCAACATATCATGGTCTTGGACCTTCTGAATTTGCTCACAGAACTCAAAACATCCAACATGTTTGAAACATGTCACAACCATAGGAGATTCCAAGAGTTCACTGGTATTTGTTGGCTCTAATTTGAGTATTCTTCCCCCTTTGTGTGGCCTCTTCTCTTTTGTTTCTTCTGCTTCGCTGTATGGTCTGTTTTCTTCTTCTGCCATGATGCCTTAGTGTCAAAACCCTAGGGAGGTGTGATGATGGTGGAATGTGGTTTTTAGGAATATGGAATGGGATAGGGGAATTGAGGGAGATGGGGTTAGGGATTTATAAGTTAAGGGATGTGACAGGGAGTAGGGATGTAGAGGGGTTTGGAATAGGAAATTAATTACAGGTGTAGGGAATTGGGAGCCTAGGCAAATAATGTACCTAGGGCTTAGGCTTTTAAGGAAATGAAAGCTTAGGGAGAGGGGATGTTAATGTAGGGATTTGGGAAAGGGTATATTGCAATGTGGGAAGGGTATGAAAGTGCTAGACAGTGAAATTGAATTGTAATTGGGTATTTGAGGAATACTAGGGTTTTAAATTTGAAGAAAGGCACGAAATTTATTCTAACAAACTTCACACAACACAAAATGACTTGATGGAGAAGAGGAATGGAGCAATCATATCTTACTTGCTTGTTTGAGGCGTGAGGAACCACTGCTGAAAGATTGAGGGCGATTTTGTGAAGTTTGGAGGCTTTTCTGGCAATTGCTGAGGAAAACAAGCAAGTGCGCAACGCCAAAAGCAGACACACCCTCTCTTTAGTAGGCGTACAACGGGCAATGCAAGCACACAGTGCCACAAGCATGTGCGCCCTCCCTTTGGCAGGTGCACAACACTGCCTCTGTTTTGCTAATTTCGCCCAGAAAACTTGAAAACCATGCTTTGCTTGAGGTTGCTCAATGGTAGAGGAGACAAACGAAGTCTCTTTTGATGTCATGAAGGCTCTAATACTTGAGTGAAATTTACCTTTTGATTTAAAACCCACTTTCTAATGTTTCAATTTCACCTTTGAAAACTTTGGAAAATATCCTTTACAATTTGACTTTTTTCTTTGCAAGTTGATCATGCTGGAGTAGGTACTCTTTGATTTGGCATTTGTTGTTTCAGTTTGGCATGTAGAGTTGAGTTGGCAACTTGGGAATAGTACATATTACATATAATAGACATAAAATTACATTAAAATAAAAATAAATTACATTTCTGTTTTTGAATAAAATTACATTGCAGAAAAAATCATAACTTGAAAGCAGAATTAGAACTTTGGAAATCTTCTTTGGAGATCATCTTTCATGTTGGCAAATCCTCTTCAGATGATAAAGGAATATTATTTCAATCACTCTCATACTTTTGCTGACCTTATGCAAATGAAATGGTGTTCTATTTCGACCTTGGAAAATGAAACCTAGTGACCTAATGGGACCTTGAATGACTAGACTCCATGGTGACTTTGACTGACATAATGATATAATGAAAATAACTTTCAAGACTGATTTATGCTCAGCAAGACATGAAGGTGGGCCAACAAATATGAATTTTTTAAGGGAGAGCGAAGTTTTATGACTAGGGCTACCATCAGTGAGTGAATTTTTTGCATGACCTAATTGAATGACTAAAAATTTCTTAGTGGGACTCCTAAAATGATACGAAAATAATATTTTTTATCATTGATGGCAATATGCAAATACTTACACTAACAACATGAAGTAGAGTACCATAACCATTTCTTCTCTTATCCGAGCTCCCTCTTAATATAGGGAGATCAAGTTTTATCCAGTCTCCCTCTTAACGTAGGTAGACTTAACTTCTCCTTTAGGTGTTTTAGAATCTTTCATGTCTTCCATCCTTGTCATCATACTTATCAACTTCACATCTTTATGATGTACCTACACAAATTTAAAGATCAAGTACAACCAAAACTATAGAAACATAGAGATAGCCATATCAGAGTCACAGAAGCATTTTCAACTTTAGATATATTAGATACCCAAACCAGAGACATATACTCTTTAACATTCTGCTAGGGACTTTCATCATAAACCCTAGACTACTTCATAATGTCTTTCATTCTTATATATGGTTTCAATGTTACTTCCAAGGCATAACATACCTTACTACAACATATAGAAAACCCTAGAACCAACATATATTTTACAAGATAACCTTTAAAGTTCACATGATACACTTTTCACTAGAGATTCATACACATCCTAGATTTCATATAATAAAGTCAATCATGATTAATCACAGCTCAAACATGATCAACTTTCACTAGAGTTAGTTGCAGACTCTAGATTTCAAATCAATTATCAAAATATATCATGAAGAGCTTCTACTAAGGTTTAATATGCATCCTAGAATTCAATAAACACATCATAAGTGACATCTACTAGGATTCAATGTAAACCCTAGATTTACCATTTATAAATTCTCAACATTCATCATATCAACATACATATTATAGAATTTAATTATTACTATGATTTATTTATAGACCCTAGACTTTTCAATCATTAGCCTAGATCTTTTAAACTTGACTAAGGTTTGTTTCCAAACCCTAGATTCTTAGGACCATTAGAAAATGGGTGAACACTCATATCTAGGAGATCATCATTATAAGCACATCATATGTTAGACAACATTTAGATACATATTGACCTAGACTAGGCTAGTGATTCAATCAAGAGAACATATACTTAGGGTTTTACTCCTAGGACTTTCCATAACATGGATTTTGCCTATAGACCTAACCAAAACCCAAGGTTTCAGTCCATTGTCAAAGCACACCCTTATTATATCAGACTTCAAGCTTCGAGATTTCGAACAACATCATATTAACTCCAACAAGTTTAGTGCTTTCATGATCTTATAAAAATCCCAAACTTGACATTATCAATACATTAATCAGAATTACAAATAGCCCTAAATAGGTTTAGGGTTTCACATATCAACAGCATACCTTTAGGTTAGGGTTTTCTAGAGAACCTCCTTAAGGTTCTATACAAGCAATTTGAGGTGTATAAGGTGGGTAGATTCATCAGGTGATGAGTCATCCCAAACAGGAATCCTTTTAGGATTCAGTAGTGCTAGACATATCAACAGTTAGTAACATATGAAATAGATATTTCAAAGAGAGTGATAAGACTATACATTTCAAGACATACCTTTGATTCTTTGACAAACTTGTGTGGCCTTCTTGTTTTGCTCCTTGAAGCCTTCTCCATGATTCTTGGACATTCAACAGATTGATTCCTAGACAAGGAATAGAGGTAGACAAGTGATTAGTACATAATATAGTCAAAATATTAATCAAGTACATGAAGACAAAATAGAGGGAATGAGATACTTATCTTGAGGAGTTGATGTGGGCTCCCTCCCAAGTTTGAGGGAGAACCTAAAATTTATAAAAACAAAGAAATACATTTCCAAGAAGATGTTAAACCCATACTACATAAAATATACAAATCAAACATAAGATGGAAGGAGCTTAGTAGTGCAGGTCCCTTAGTTCTTCTTCAGTTTTTTCTTTCATCGGGGATGATCTCTCTTCAGCCATGTTTGCATGATCTCTATCTCTTTTCCTGCTTCTAGGATTCTCAGGACAATCACTCCTATAGTGTCCTATCTTGTGACAATGATAACACTCGATCTTGGACATGTCAACCTTCTTCTTTGGCCCTTTCTTCTTGAATCTTCTTTTATGATGAGCATCAGAAGCATTTGATACTTCTTCATTGTTGGTTACCATGGAGACACTTAATTCTTCTTGTCTGCATGCTATCCATAGATTTTCAAAGGTGGGTGTTTCTTTCCAACTGTTGAGGGCTGAAGCAAAGGAACTCCAAGAAGATGGTAGTCCCAAAATGGCTGCAACTACTAGTTCTTTATCTAGCACTATTTCATCAATGGCAAGGAGCTCATCCCTTATCATTTCTATTTTGACAAAGAAACAAGAAACAATATCCTCTTTTGTCATCTTAACAATTCTTAGATCATTCTTCAGGTTGCCTCCTTTTTAATGTTCTTGATAGTGAATAGTTTTGACAAAGCTTCATACATTTCTTGAGCATGATCAATATTTTCTATGAATGGGACAAGGTTGTCCTTTATGCCTTCAACCATCAAAGCCATAGTTACCAGTTTTAGTTCTCTGTACTTCACCTTATCAACATCACTTGATTCTTCTGTAGGTCTTTTCATTTTTCCTTTGACTAGATCTAAGACCTTGTTCTTTTCAAGGATGATGTCAATCCTCTTCTTCCAGGACCTATAATTTGAAGCTCCTTCAAGCTTGTTCCCTCCCTTGATAGTGTTAGACATATTTCTTGAAGATAGTGAAGACTTCTTTCTTCTAGTTGAACTCCTTCCTTGATCAAGGCCTTGAGACTGCCTTTTTCTTCTTCTTTCACCAAAGCTCTGATACCATGTTAGAGAATCAGAAAGGCTGAAGGATCTTCTTGTTCTTGACCATTTACTTGTGATCTTCTTTAGTTCTTATTATGTTCTTCTTATCTTTCTTCTTATTAGTTCATCAAGCAAATATCAAAGCAAATGCACATAGATCAAGGACACCAAATGTAGGCTAGTAGCTAGGGCAGAACTCCCCTCGAGGGGAAAACCTAGTCAAGAAATTCTTCCTTTCAATAGTATTATTTGAGACTCTTCACCCTAGACCAAGATCAAACCTTTCCGCCACACCAAGTCAGCCTCCAAAATTTCGACCCCTTTCCAACAACTTCAATTATGTAGTAGTTCCGACATTATACGGCTTCCGGCAACATCAAAACTTGGAATACTTCGATCTCCCAATCCAAAGCCCGAAACATAGAGAGAGAGGCACCAAAATTTCGTTTTTCTTCTTCTCCTTAGACTTCCCAAAACTCACACTTCTTTCGGCTTCCTAGCAACAAAATTTCGGCAACAGAACTCCCTTCGAGGGGAAAACCCAGTCAAGAAATTCTTCCTTTCAATAGTATTATTTGTGACTCTTCACCCTAGACCAAGATCAAACCTTTCCTCCACACCAAGTCAGCCTCCAAAATTTCGACCCCTTTCCAACAACTTCAATTATGTAGTAGTTTTGACATCATACGGCTTCCGACAACAACAAAACTTGTAAGACTTCGATCTCCCAATCCAGAGCCCGAAATAGAGAGAGAAAGGCACCAAAATTTCGGTTTTCTTCTTCTCCTTGTACTTCCCAAACCTCGCACTTCTTTCGGCTTCCCGATAACAAAATTCGTGCATCTTTCGACATCATAGAGATATCAAACTACTCGAGAGAATGTGCTCCAAATAAATTCAAATTGCTTCCTTTTATAGGCTCCAGGTGAGGTCGAATAGGTGTCTCTTTGGCCTACATGAGCCGACATGATCTCTTCTAGGCCGACTTGGTGTGGAGATTACATAATTCATATTTGACTCAATAATAAACCTTTTTACATGATTCGAAAGCCCAAGAAGTGTCTCTTTAAATGTACAATGACTCTATTAACTTAGAATAAATCCTAGAAGTCCTCAATGGGGACTTTGACTTGAAACATGGTGACCCAAGCATGAAACTCATGCTTTAATAAGTCACAATAATAATAATAATAATAATTCTTTTCTTTATTCTTTTGTTAAGTACATTACATGATGACTCAAATACATTAAATTAAGACCGAACCTAGTTACAATTTCCAATAGTTTCGGCCACTACAGGCTGCGTTTCGGGCAACAAAAAGGAAAAATTAAAATTTTCTTTACCTTTTTCGGCCAGCTCAAGGGGTGAAGAAGGGCGTGGGCCCCTTCTAACACCCAAATGTCCAAATTTAGAGCTCTCTTTCTGCTCTTGATATTTGTGCCAATGGTGGTGCAAGTGCAACTAGTAGTACTAGTAGAGTTGCCTCCTCTATTAAACAAGCATTTTGTCGTATCTTTGCTGATGAGGATGAGTCTTATTAATAATGATATGTTAATGTAGTGATAATTGTCTTTAGCTCATGTTTTATTTCAGTTTTAGCACATATAGCCTCACATATAAAGGCTGATTTTGGAGCCTTGGATGTAAAACCTCATCTATAAAGGCTAATTTTGTGTATAATTTTGGAGCTAATATAAATTTGGATTCCCTTCTAAAATGTCATTTATATGTCTAATTCCTTCTTTTCTTGGATAATAATGTGTTATATATAGATATGACGTTTCGGTCGTGTTTCCATTTTCCAGTGGTCGTGTTTCAGGCCATCCTCGTTTCGGAAACTTCTAGACGTTTCAGCATTTCGTGCAACTTAGTTCTCTAGTTATTGTGCCCTAATATGCCCAATAACTTCACTTGGTGCTCCTCATGGTACTTGACCTCTTATCGCAACCAAATGTTGTTTCAACCTGTAAATACCGC
Source organism: Pinus albicaulis (assembly GCA_034641835.2). NCBI lineage: Eukaryota > Viridiplantae > Streptophyta > Pinopsida > Pinales > Pinaceae > Pinus > Pinus albicaulis. The sequence goes on along the minus strand of CM076582.1, from coordinate 749,047,722 downwards.
CTTCCCCAACAAATTTTTGGCAATACTTGCAAATCATTTTTCCAGGAATCATATCACAATGAGCCCATGTAGTATCCTTGGCTGTTGGAGGCATGGTGGCTAATGAAATATTTGAAATTTGCAAAGGAAATAAGTCTTCAAATTACAAAAAAAAAATGCAACAAAGTAAAATGGAAAACCTAAGACACATTTGGAAAAGAAAAATGGGGCAGATTTAGCCTACAAATAGGCTGAATTTTAAAACTTGAAAATTAAAAGTTTAAACTTGAAAGAACACAAAAAAAAAAAAAAAGTACATGGACAACAATGAAATATAGATTTTTTCAAGTGAAAATCCTTACCCAAAAATGAAAGCTAGTTTCCTTAGCCTCCTCTCGAAAATGCCAACTCCACTAGATGGCTCCAAAGTAGCTCCAAGATGACAAACACAACCTAAACTCTTTGCTATTACACTACTCCAACAAAAACTCAACATTCTCCAAGTTCACAATGAAACTCACAAAAAATCCAAATGCATGTGTGAGGCAAATGAGAGGGGAGGAAAGCTTTTAAAGGCTTGGAGGGGTTGTTTTTGGAGGGAAATGTTGCTATACAAACCAGCAGGAATTGTAAATAGGCGAAAGCTAGAGGGAACAACAACACTCTCAGATAGAGGCCCATTGTCACCACAACCTAAGTCTCCTCTTTTTGGATTTTCACTGACATGAGGAGTCACAGTGTGGAGGAAATCACTTAGGATGATAGGATCAACGATGAGATATGAAGTGATTTCCAAGGCCCATTCAGGGAGAGACTCAACTAATGGTTCAAATGCTTCAAGGGAAGCTAAAGGGCTCTCTAGGAAAGACCTATGAAGGAGAACTAGACCTCGGGCTTAGAAATGTTCAATAATGATGTGCCTAAGATCAGGACTCCAAATATATTTTGGACCACTCAAGAAGCTTTGTGTATTGGTTATACCTCTTTAGATAAGCCCTTGCTATTCTTGAGAAGCCTGAGGTGCAACCAGACAAGACCTAGGGTTAATGAAAAATCATGTGAGATGACCTTTCAAAGAGGGCACTAGGTCAAGGTGATGAAGAGGAAGGCTAAGAGAGATGAATTTCTTTGACGAATAAATGACCTTCAAAGACTGCTAACCAAAAATGTTTATGATCAACTCCAAAGTTTGAGCTAGGGTTTGAGTTTTCTCTCAAACTTGCCGTGGGAATTGCCTCAAAATTTGAGGGTCACTAGAGAGGACAACAACACAGTAGTCTATCTAATTTATTTTTGAATGCCACCTCCCTAATGCAATTCGTACAAGGCCTTAGCTAGCCGTCTAGGGTTAGGGTAGAAATTTAAAGAAAGTGAAATGGTTTGAGTTGTGATGACCATCAAGGATTTAGGATTGGTGCTTGACTATTGGGAGATTAGGAGTCATGAAAGATTTCATTATGGGCAATTCACTATTCAAGGAGACCTAAAGGAGCAATTTCGCTAGCCCTTTTAGATTTTATTACTTCAAATACATATGTTAATGGATTTTCGAGGATGAAAATGCAACAATCATCTAAGAACATTCATTCATTCATTATCAAATGGCACATTAACAACCATGAGACATTTATTCGACCCTCTAGGGCACATTAACAACCATGAGACATTGTTCCATGCATTAGACATTGGTAAATTTTAGAAATTTCATCATAAATAACACTTACATGATAGTGCAGAGTATATCCATCCATAGCAATGCCATCAAGAAGCTCTAAAAATTAGACAAAACTATCCAAACATCAAAATGCATCCATAAACATCCAAAACATTCCACAAATTGCAGGTTTGAATTCTCTCGAGGCTGAAAATCCCTTGTGATGATGATTTGAGGTGAGAATAGGTCTCACCTATTTATACAAGTACTAAAAGTTCAATATATGAAACGTGAAGCCCCTCCAATGCCTATAATGTCAAGTAACCCACCCATGGTTACAAGCCAACCATGATAGCTCGAAGATAAAATCGACTTAGCCCTCTCAAGTGCATGCAAGGCTGATATGGAAGCCTAGAGGGGCAATGTTGAGGCATTATGTGCTAAGGATGAGAGTGAGGGCCTTGAAAATGACGATGAAGAGGGGGATGCCCTCCAAATGCTGCAAAACATCCCCAAAATCCTATTTGGGCTTTGTGGGCTGCAAATGGGTCTCCAAATGGCTCAAGATCAAGCCAATGCTCCATTAATGGGGGCTAGAAGATGACACATGCCCTCCCATGTCTCCCTAGGAAAGACATAACCTCCTATGGGCCCTAGATCAACTGCCAAGTGTCGGGTGCAATGTGTAGCGAGCTGGGCAACGTGGTCCAAGTGCATCATTGTCTTTGTATAACTGGGGCATGAACAAGCAAGTGATGTTGTTGAAGTAGCCCATGGTGTGGCAATCAATGCTCTTTATGGTTGGAGGCCCATGGCTCTCAACTCTCCCCCTACAAATTCCATTGTGATCTTCTAGAGGGCTTGGATATCGTATAGGGAGGCCAAGTCCAAGATGAAAACTCTCCTACAAGATCTAATGCGTCGCCTCACCTTCCAATACAAGAATTCATTAGTGCAATTGAGTAAGTAAGCTTGCTAATGAAGGGAAGAAGTGGACACTTGATATTGGCTTTGTGAAAATTTCTTCTATCACATCAGCTGGAAGCTAAGTCACCTGATACGGGGATACGGGGATACGGGGACACGAGGATACGAAGTGTCGGACACGGGTACGGTGACCCCGGAACAGGATACTTCTGGGACACGTTACGTTATATATTATTTTATTAAAAATATATATATATTTTAAAAAATATATATATATATTAATATATTTAAAATTAGATATTTTTTGCACAAATTCATACAAAATTCATTGATTCAAACATAGATATTAGATATTCATGAGTCATACATCATCATTGATACTATAATACAAATTACAATGATACATTGATACACCATACATGATACAATCGTCAAATTTACTCGGAAAGACAAGATTGAAGATAGTAAGATACTGTAGTTTTTTCATTAAGTCATCAGAATCAAAATGTGTTACATAACAACACTGCCAATGGCAAATAGAAATACAAAATACAAAATCAACTACTATCTACAAGACTACAAGCCTGAAGCCTCAATGAGTCAGAGTCATCAATCCTCATAATCAGCATCATTGTCGAAATCCTGATCATCATGCTCACCACTGCTCTCCTCTGCCTCTGATGCATCCTCCTCCTCTATCATCTCTGCATCTGCTGGTGTGGAGGATGACCCCTCTAATCCATCATCAAATGTGACAGGCTCTAGCACTGGCGCATTGAGATCCAAGTTGGCCAATGCCAACTCAACACTGCTGTCCAGACCCATATCATCGGAAAGACATCCCACATCTTTGTCTTTCCCTTCAACCAATCCTCTCTTTGCCTGTAGATGAGACGAAGGTTGGTGTGCACATACACCATTGTCTCTGCCCTGGACTGCTCAAGCCTACTCCTCTTCACACTATACAAATTTCCATATGTGCTCCAATTCCTCTCGCAACAAGAGGATGAAGTCACCTGAGAGAGGAGCCTCATGGCTAACTGCTGTAGAGGAGGGCTTGCTGCCCCATGAGTTGCCCACCAAGAATGGGGCTTCTTAGCCCCCCTGTCTTCTTGTTGCATATTTCCACAATGGGTATTTGGGGTCAACAATTTGTTTTCCATGCACATTTGAAGCTACTGTTGCAGCCCCACTTCCAATGGATGGAATACTTGCAGACTGTGATGAAAGAGGGATAGGAGGGGCATCTCCAATGGGGACATTCTTCCCCTTTCTTTGCCCCTGTCTTGCTGCCTTTGATTGAGCCATAAATACTGTAAAAAATAAACAAAAAAAACTAAATATATAAAACATATGCACATGCAAACACTAACAACAAACTAAATGCAAAATATAGAGGGACAATGCACCTACCGGATGCCCGAATCTCTTCGAAAGAACACACTTGCTCCTTGCTCTTGGTCCTTGCTCTCCTTCTCACGTCACAAATGAAACACAAATGAAATAGGTGAGAAAATATGAAAGAAAAGCCACACTTTATTAAAAAAAATCGCACATTTTGGTTGCCGTGGGCCCGGCCGTACCCGGCAGGAGTGGCCACGGAGTGTCCGAACAGGGTACGGTCGGGACACGGAGTGTCCCTTTTCGGACACGCCGTGTCCCAACCGTACCCTGTTCGGACACTCCGTGTCCTTCAAATTGGGGGCGAATCCGACACCTAGAGGTGTCCGACACGGGGATTCGGGGATACGAGGGCATTTTAGGAGTGTCCGGTTACTTAGGCTGGAAGTTATTTTCCTAATTGTTAATTTATTTAACAATTTATTTGCAGTTTGCTATGACAAATACCAAATAATTTACACTGTGATTTTCACAATTAAATATCGCGGAAGAAAAATAGCGCTGGAAACTGAGAAAATCTAGCACACACATAAAAATGACATCGTTATTTTTGGATAAATGTCTTCAGAAAAACCCAACTTGGGAAAACTGGTGCAGCAACTAACAATTTTTATTTTTATGCAATAGTGAGAAATTTTGAGTACAATAATCTGGATGCCAAAATCTAGCTATCATGCAGAGAAAATACTGGCAAAAATATCTAGAGGGAATTTACCCTCACACCGGGCAATTCTGACACTAGATTGCCTCTAAAAAGCAAGTCGTCCAACTGGGCCTGCGCAAGCTCTGCGTCAACTTGATGCTGCCCGCTACAACTATTGCTCGAACTGACTACTAGTCTAGCTGTTCTGCCTACTGCTGACTGGGAAAACATGTCTCTGACACTTTGGAACCTCTTTCCGACCTCTGGAATTGAAACATCTTCCTTCCCAACAAATCAAACTGCCTTCTTGAGGTTGTGCATTGCCTCTATGCAACCTCTTGGAGAAATCTCAGCCTCTCTGCAAATGCACTTGTTAGATTTGGAAAACTGACTCTAACCTCATTGTTCCTTCCCCACATTGTCTCTGCTTCGATCTCTAGCTCTCTGACAATTGTTGCTGCTCTCTGGAAATCGTTCTGCCAAGGAAATTGAACTTCTCAAGTGTCTTCTCCAAGTGCCCATCAACTTCTTATAATACTCTATTGGGAGTTGGGACTCCAACGACCAAGATTAAATCTTAATTAAAAGGCTAGGATCATCTTGAAGTCGATCTGTGTGACTTTCTAGACTATTCTCACCTTGAACTAATTAATTCTGATTAATTAACCATATTCCCTAAGTTTAGACTTAGGAAATATTTAAAAATCGACTAATAATCTAATTAAGCCATCTCTAGGTGGAATTTCCAAAAACAATTTCTGGGTTTTGGAGATCTCATGTATTTTAGTCTCTCCACCAAGTTTCGTGACTAGAACACATCCGATGCTACAAAAACTAACACTCCCTTTTAGTGAGGACTGTGTTCTATGCTGCACACCCTGCCACAACACTTTATCTCTGTATCATCCTCTATCACACTGATGATGTCTGGCCATTGTGACTTCCTGCCACTGCCCCCAATTACTGCTCAACTCGATGTTGCATCCGTGCTGTTGCTGACACTGCCATATTACTGCCAACTCTGCATTTGGACTGCAACTCCTCATCTGTTGCTACGACAACTGCAATAACTGCAACTGAGAAGCATCCGAAATACTAAATCAACTGTGTTCAGTATGATGCATCTATCTCCCGAGTCTTGACTGCTACTAGCCTCTGCACTGTCGCTGAAGAATCTGCGTTGCTGCTTCCTGCAATTCCAATTTGGTCTCAATAACCTCCTCTCTAGCTTCTCTTAATTGTTCCTTTAACATTTGTACTTCAGTTTTCTCAACCACTTTCTCTTTACCCTTCCTCTACACAATGATCTCCTCTTTTGCTGGAGACAAATCAATGATATCCTCTATTATAGGCTGCTTGCCTTTGTCAGTAACCTCTGTCCTTTTACTTGCCTTGACACCTTTGGCAAGTTGCAGCCTGGTGAGTGGTTTTCTTAGCTAAAACATAAACCGTGCATCTTCCCCTGAGAAATCAAGCTTTTTAGTAGTTGTACCCTTCTTTTTCTTCTTATTCCCTTTAACATCTTAGCTCTGACCACTGGAGTCTCCTCAATGTGTATGGCTTGAAGAATATCTTCAAGGTTGCCTTTCCCAATTGTTTGGCTTCAAGTTATCCTTCCATGGATTTTCTTGCTGTTCTTTGGTTTGCTAATTGCAGGTGTAGGCCGTGGAATTTTTGTCTCTTGTGCAGGCTCTACTTCAATATCCATGGGCTGTATAATGGGCTCCATCTCATTCACACCTTTTGTTTCAGCTACAAGTTTGTCACTCTTGCTTGAAGGAGTGGCTTTTGACTTTGGAGTTTTCTTGGGTGTTAATGTATCTACCTCATAACGACTAAGAAAAAGAAATGTCGCCCAGTCTCTATTTAGTTTTTTCAACTCCTCCAACACGAGAAGTTTGATCAAGCCATGATGGTAAATTGAGGTCTCACTACTTTCTAGCCTAGCCTAAACCTTGTCTAACATCTTGCTTAGGCTCCTAAACAAGAAAAAATGAAGATCTAGAGACTTCTTACCAGTGAAGTGCAGCAAGAGCCTCAAATGGTACTGATAGACCATACGAAACCTACCCTCACAAGTGAAGTATTTTTGAATTACAAGCAGCAATTTGGAGTAGTTCTCTTTCATGTAGCTCCTTGGGATTCCAGATGTCATGTCTGCTTCAATGTGTTCAAGTTTTATAAATTCATCATAGTTCTTTATCTTGAACTTAGTGGCTTTGAACCACTCTTCACCCATCCTCGGTATCTCTGTGGCTTGAGCAATTGTCTCAGGTGACACTACAAACTTAGCATCCCCACCTTCGAAGCTATACCTACGAAATTCACTGCAAAATTTTTTGAGACCTGGGCATGAAAACCTTGTAGTTTTTGGCAAAATCTCATGCATCCAACATTGCTGAAAGCTTCTGCAAAGGCAGGGTCTTCATTGAGTAACTTGAGATCCATGGGCTCATATCTTACACAGGAGCCTCCTTTATTTGTTTTCTTCTTCATGGCCATATTCCTTAATACTACGCTGCCTTCTTGATGCTATGACACCTGCAAAGAGTTAAATTGAACAACAAGCAACTTGCAATGAAGCTGGACTTGTCAGGATGATAATCAACAAATGTATGCAAAGGTCGAAGGAAGGATGACACATAGCAGCTTTGGAGGTGAATTTAAAAGGTGAAATTCGAATATGTGAGGGATAATGACAAATGGGAGAGATTAAGTGTAATGATGAATGCCACTTATGATTACGCTTGTTTGGATGACTCTAATAACCGATCATGTGACCTCATATTTACCCTAAACCTATAAAAACTCGACACCTCATCATTCCCTTTATTGGTGCAGAAAAACATGATTCCGCAATGTTTTCCATTATAAATCTGGCAGATTCGCTACAAACTGGTCAGGTGAGTCTGTAGCAAAAACAACCTATTTGTAGTTATATTCGCTGCAGACTCAATAAAAAACAGTGAGGTGGCTAAATACGAATTTTAAACCAATGCATGGAGATTTTTGATGGATTTCTATGGATTTGACTATGATGGTATGACTTGTGAGACTCTTCAAACTTAAGATTATGACCAATTCACAAAATTTTATCAATTTCATGAATTAATTTACTAAGACAAAAAAACCTATGCCTAATGACCTTCCTAATAAAAAAAATGAAATTTTATTGGTGATAATAGTGGCTCCATTGGGGATGGTGTGCCCCTGTGGTACAACAAAGAACTTGTAGTTCCAGTGCCTTTCTTGAAAAATTGAAAGTGATGAAATTTTCTTCAAACTTGTATAGCCTTCTCCTCAAGCCCAAGCTTGTTGAAAACTGCAATCCAAGCTGAAAACTAAATCTGTACATGTTGAAAAGATGCTTAGAATACTTGAGTTTATTCACACACACTCCTACCTACACTAACAGCTGCAATCTTCAAGCTTGATTCAAGCGACATGAAACCTCCAATAAAGCCTGTCAATGAGTTGATCTGATACTTGAACTCCTTGTCTGTGCTTAAACCAAATGCAAACTGGATACTGTAATGACCAAGGCAACGGAACATGGGTCTAATTTTCATAGTGAAAACATAATTGAAAAGTTGAACTGTAGAACTCTTCCATGTAGTCAGCTATGGGATCATAGAAGACATAGTTTGTTTGGTGATTGTCAAGACATTCTGCAGTTTTGGACAACTCATATATGCTTTCTTTAGCAACATAAGATTTCAGTTGTGCGTTATCAAACTCATTTTCAAAAACAAGACATTCCTCCTCAATCTCAAAAGAGAAAGGTAGCACCACCTTCTCTTTGTATTTTGGCATGAAAAAGTTTTCAAAACACTGATCTTGACCATGAAGACTATAGCACTGAGTTTGATCTTCGAAAACTTCAATGTCTTTCTCAATGTTCTTTGCAAATTCATCCAAAAATTGGATCTTATCTTCTTAATTGCACTCAAATGACTTTAAATAAGAAGGCAAGGCCGAAGAAAAAATTTCATCTACTTCCTCATTAGTGTGCTCATTGTTCCATTGCCTAAAACCTTGAATGGAAAGAAAGTCTGCCACAAACTCTGTTTCTTCGATCCATGTTTCCAATAAGATAAGCCAAAAATATGCAAATGACTTAATAGATCTGACAGGCAAACTTTCAATCCATTGGCTACATTTCCCTTGAAATGAATCATAGAACAATTTGATGAAAATATCTTTGTGTCTGACTCTAAGAAGCTCGGTAAAATCACGAAAATTTGATATATACTTCAAGGTCAAACTCAAATCTTCTCCATTAAATTTTGGACCATTCCTTAAAAAATATGCATCCTTGGGAAAAGGATTTGGGACACCATAAATTTTTGAAAAATCTACACATGCATACTTCGAAACAAGAATGGCAACATCTGAGTTCCTCATAAGTCCAGTGGAGTCACCATGAAGTTATGAATTTATGAATTCTTCCACAATGGAGTCGCCAAGGTAGAATGTCGCCTCGATTGCTTCTGAGCTCTTGCTACCTCCAAGAGTTCAACATTTCTGTTTGAGCACAAACTTCGGGAAATATGTCTTCAGACTCCCGATAGACGCACCAAAATGTTATCACTAAGTTGGTACAGATGGGTTGCTCCATCAGACAACCTAGAGTAAATCTTTCAAACCAACTTCTAGCTGAAAATTATCCTTTTCAGCCTGTGAGGGCTCTCTCAAAGATATTGATAATATTAAGTAAATGAAGTTCACAGATGGCTAACTCTAACAAAAGTGTTTTAAGTGTGTTTTTATGCAGGGGAAAGATGTATAGAATTCACTACCATTGGGCTTATGGAGTCAGTATTAAGAAACTCATTGACATGGTTCTTCTTGTGGAAGATGAGGCATATAGATGTTTTTATGAAAAGGAAATACACACAAATACATAGTAGTCTAATCCTTGAAGGAAGTTAGAGCATGATGTACATGAATTCTAAGTAATCAAACATTAAAGTACTGAAGACAAAATAGCAAGATACATAAGATAAGTGCTCATGAAAACATCAGATGAATCTCAGGTGAAGAAAGAGCCAACAACCACTGTATATTATTGATAAGAAAAATGTTTACAGTAGTAGTTCTGTAGTCACATCATTCCACCCTCTATTCTTCGATATTCTGCCTATTAATAGGCTTCAGCCTGTTTACATTGGATCTACCTACATGGCTAGATCATCGAGTCCCTTTGTTGACACCTATTCTAACAATAAGCAAATTACATGGAAATAAAACTGACAGCTACTAACTTTAGGACTTAGAGACCTACTAGGACTCTACAACCTATTTATTGCATAAACTAACTGAAAAGACTGCATATTTACATCGAGGAAAGTCATGTGCTTGGGTGGCATTGACCATAACCGAAGCATAATTTCCCCCATCAAGTTAGGAGACTTGTCTTCCTAATTTTAAGGAGGTGGTGTCATGATAAATGATGAGTGTCTTCATGATGAGTTGGTGAACTGGACAACCTTGTCGAAGACCATGCCTCCACCAAAATATTCCTCTGATACCCTTTAAGCTTTCCACATGGCTAGCTTACCTCCAATAGACCATCAAAAACTCAAAAATGCTACAAAAACTTGCTCGCTGCAGAAACATGGGAGTTAAGGCAAGTTCGTAGCGAAAGTCTGTAGCAAATTTATTTCACCTATCTCTGCCACCTGTTAGCTCTCGTTGCTGATTTGGAACTGTTTGTTAAGTCAATAGAGCTAAATACAAATTTTTACCCTCCTTGATTTTGACCACATCTGTGATTTTAAACAAAAAGACACCTACAACGAGTTCATACCGAAATTTGGCCTTCAATCCTGAGATTCGCTAAGAACTTGCCTAATTGGCAGTAAACTCAAAAATTGTCCTTTCTTCTTCAAAATTTTGCCTATGGATCTGCAAATGCTGACTTTGAATGATGCAAAAATGTCAAAAAGCTAGTTTGTCCACTCTTCAAGATTTAGAAGCTTCACCTTTGGCAGTAGGAGCTTGAATCTCTTCAGGTTCATTTATGACTGTGATTTTAAGACCTTTCTTCTTTAACTCTGACTGTATCATCTCCATATGCACTTCTAGCTCTGACTTGGCTTTTGAGTTTCTTTATTTGAGCTTGCAACCATATATTTCTCTTTCTTGTGTGCTTCATTACTTTTCGTAGAGGAAGTGTCATTTTCAACAGTTTCTTGGCATTGGTCAATCACGGATCATATTGATTGATTTGCTCATTTACCTTCTCTTTGAATTCTTCCATCAGTTTCTTGTCTATCTTAGCTTCCTACAATTCCAATTTGGTCTCAATAACCTCCTCTCTAGCTTTTCTTAACTGTTCCTTTAACATTTGTACTTCAGTTTTCTCAACCACTTTCTCTTTACCCTTCCTCTACACAATGATCTCTTTTGCTGGAGACAAATCAATGATATCCTCTGTTATAGGCTGCTTGCCTTTGTCAGTAACCCCTGTCGTTTTACTTGCCATGAAACCTTTGGCAAGCTGCAGCTTGGTGAGTGGTTTTCTTGGCTTAAACATAAACCCTGCATCTGCCCCTGAGAAATCAAGATTTTTAGCAGTTGTACCCTTGTTTTTCTTCTTATTCCCTTTAACATCTTCAGCTCTGACCAATGGAGTCTCCTCAATGTCTATGGCTTGAAGAATATCTTCAAGGTTGCCTTTCCCAATTGTTCGGCTTCTGGTTATCCTTCCATGGTTTTTCTTGTTGATCTTTGGTTTGCTACTTGTAGATGTAGGTTGTGGAATTTCTGTCTCTTATGCAAGCTCTACTTCAATATCCATGGGCTCTATAATGGGCTCCATCTCCTCTTCATTCATACCCTCTATTTCAGCTATAAGTTTGTCACTCTTCCTTGAAGGAGTGGCTTTTGAATTTGGAGTTTTCTTGGGTGTTAATCTATCTACCTCATAACGACTGAGAAAAAGAAATGTGTCCCCGTCCCTATTTAATTTTTTCAACTCCTCCAACACAAGAAGTTTGATCAACCCATGATGGTAAATTGAGGTCTCACTACTTTCTAGCCTAGCCTGAACCTTGTCTGACATCTTGTCTAGGTTCCTAAACAATAAAAATGGAAGATCTAGAGACTTCTTAGCAGTGAAGTGCAACAACAACCTGAAATGGTCCGGATAGACCATATGGAACCTCCCCTCACAAGTGAAGTATATTTGAATTACAAGTAAAAATTTGGAGTAGTTCTCTTTCATGTAGCTCCTTGGGATTCCAGACGTCATGTCTGCTCCAATGTGTTCAGGTTTTATAAATTCATCACAATTCTGTACCGTGAACTTAGTGGCTTTGAACCACTCTTCACCCATCCTCGGTATCTCTGTGGCTTGAGCAATTGTGTCAGGTGACACTACAAAAATTAGTACCCCCACCTTCGAAGATTTACCTACGAAATTCATTGCAAAATCTTTTGAGACCTAGGCATGAAAACCTTGTAGTTTTTGGCAAAATCTCATGCATCCAACATTGTTGAAAGCTTCTACAAAGCCAAGGTGTTCATTGAGTAACTTGAGATCCATGGGCTCATATCTTACACAGGAGCGTCCTTTATTTGTTTTCTTCTTCATGGCCATCTTCCTTAATACTATGTTGCCTTCTTGATGCTGTGACGCCTACAAAGAGATAAATTGAACAACAAGCAACTTGCAACGAAGCTGGACTTTTCAAGGATGACAATCAACAAATGTATGCAAAGGTCGAAGGAAGGATGAGAAAGAGTAGCTTTGGAGGTGAATTTAAAAGGTGAAATTTGAATATGGAGGGATAATGACAAATGGGAGGAGTTAAGTGTAATGATGAATGCCACTTATGATTACGCTTGTTTGGATGACTCTAATAACCGATCACATGACCTCATATTTACTCTAAACCTCTAAAAACTCGACACCTCATCATTCCCTTTATTGGTGCAGAAAAACATGATTCCATAGCGTTTTCCGATATAAATCTGGAAGATTCGCTATGGACTAGTCAGGTGAGTCTGTAGCGAAAACAACCTGTTTGCAGTTATATTCGCTGCAGATTTCGGAAAAAACAGAGAGGTGGCTAAAAACAAATTTTTAACCAATGCATGGAGATTTTTGATGGATTTCTATGGATTTGGCCATGACGGTATGACATGTGGGACTCTTCAAACTTAAGATTATGACCAATTCACAAAATTTTATCAATTTCATGAATTAATTTACTAAGACAATCAAACCTGTACCTAATGACCTTCCTAATAAAAAAAGATGAAATTTTATTGGTGATAACACCAAGCTTGTTCCGAGGCTATCTTCGGCTTGCCTTGAGCAAGCCCAGGGGCCTTCATTCCAGCACCTCTGTTTTACACATTTTACCGATATCAATAAAATGGCTCAGCTCAATTTTATGGCTGTGTTCTAACGACGTGTTTATTTTTGTTGTCTCCTTAATGTCTTTGATGCATATTATTCCTGTAATTTACCAATTTGGAATATTACAGTGGCATCAGAGCCATGATCTTGGCCAGTTGTGGGGTAACCAATTTGATCAGGGAAGATTTGTGCATGTATACACAGTAACGGGTTAAACCATAGACAAACCATGGCACAACGAGGATTTAATTACCGTAAACTCTTGACCGAGTTGATGAAGGTGTTAGACCAAACATATCCACTTCCTTGCAGGAGAGACACTAGAGTTGCACAGGCCGTTGGGGTGCAACCATCTACCTAGGATCATTGGGAGCAAGTAGATACACCCAGTAAGATGCAAGGGTCACCCATGTTGGAGACGTCCTTGACCGTGTTGGTTGACATATTAATGGATACAGTAGAGCCTACTCCAGTAGTGCAATCCATTGAAATGATGACCAGGCTAGTGTTCGGGTTTTTGGGTGATAGCAGCACACAACTCATGGGTGAGGTGCCAGGAGATGTATCCCCCCTTGATGAGGCACTAGGAGATAGAGAGGTATTGGACGATGGTCGCACACAACCGTGTCATCAGCTTCAGGTCAACTTCTTAACTTTGAAGGGGAAGGACACATTAGTACGTGAGGCCATTCTGCTGTAGAACGAGGAGCTGGAGGGCATGAGAGTGGTTTGTGCCGAGTCAACGACCAAGTTGGCCCACATTGGGGAACGGTTGGATTCCCTTATGGTATAACTACAGGACAATTGGAGAGTCGGAGCAACCCCCTTTAGGCATACAAAAACGGGGCTTGCAGCATTGTTGGGTCACCTTTGCCCATTGGAGAGAGAGATATGGAGCCACCTAGTCATATCTCATATGCTGACCTGGATACTGAAATGAGATGATCGGAGTAGCATAGGGTGCAATATCCGCATGTTGGGATTGGGTGGTGAGAGATTTTGAGGTAGTACCTGGTGGAGTGGGCTATGGAGATGGTAGTGGACCCGGGTGTAGTTCAGAAGGAGTTTCCAGGCACTGGGAATACAAGAAGGCCAGACTATTGTTGGGATCTAGGTGGGATTTCCCATCACATCATAGAGTTAGTAAGTGATGGTAGTAGTTGCGAGATGGATTTGATGTTTAGGCGTATACCCATGCCCCGATCTCCATTAGAGCCCTGGACATCACTAGTCCCAAGATGGTTCGACAGGGGGAAAGACACCTTTCTTGAGTTGTCTCGGCATATTGACTGTGCGTGGAGCTACAGGGTGATTAGCCTACTTTGGCAAGAGCCGGTAGGAGGAGGTGGCATCGATAGGCCACCAAGCAGAGCATTACATGGAGACGGTGCTCTCCCATTGGTATATTGGACACTGGAGCTATGGAGGATAGGTGTAGTAGTGTCATTTCCATTGGCATGTGAGGAGTCAGGCCGCTTAGACCTTGCAGAGCAGATGGGGAGATGTAGCCCACATCATGGAGGGTTTACTAGCGGAGTGGTGAGTATTTTGGCCCATGCAGGATATTGTCTGTTACAAGGTGGTATGACAATGGGCAGTGGTACATAGGACTACACAGAGTTATGTCATAGGATCTAGTGTTATGTAGGGGGATACAAAATGATGCGTACAGACCCAATGTTAGGTCGTAGCATCTAGGGCTGTGCTGGGCTATGCAGCGAGGAGGAGTTGCCTGTTGAGGAGCATGGAGATGCAGGTTGGTGTGTCATAGTATGTTGGTTTACACTATGGAGTAGGAGGAGTAGCTCACATGGCATTGAGTACCCGCGGGAGGTGTTAAGTATGGTGACACAAGAAAGACACGAGGTGATACAAGATGGGAGAATAGTAGCATGGGGTATCCAACAGTGTACAATAGTAGGCCGCGGTGTACAATGGCATGTCCAGGAGTACAGGGATGATTGGTGGTATATGAGATTGTATGGTGTTGCACAGTGGGGTCTAGGAATGTCGCCTCTAGGGAGACTCATGGACGAGACAACGAGCATACCTATGGGCATAGTTCTCCCAAGATCGACAAAGACGCATATGAGCGATACTTGATGGTATCTGTGGGGACTCACACGCCTAACCCTCTTCTACATCACTTACGAGCCCAGTCGTTTGGCTTGTTGTCTTTTGGCACTCTGGGCATGAGTAGCCAGGGACGAGGAGCTCACCCAAGATATTTGGATGTCACTCGTGACTCAGCACACTAGGGGAGCACTTCTCAACAACGGCATTGGGTCGCTAGTTAACAACCACAAGTTAGGGGATGAGATGGTCATCTGCAGGGGTGGCATATCATCCATCACAGAGCCTACGCTTGGGGAGTGGGTCACGAGGGAGACATGTATCACTCTTTTATCAGGGTGTGTTGGGACCATGCATGAGTAGAGGATACTAGGTACGGCCAAGGTAGCATCCCAGTATATATCCGAACTCCAGACATTGTATTGGCACATTATCTAGAGGGTGGATGGCAGACCCAGTGGAGATGGTTGGCAGGAACAGGAGGAATCCACATATCCTGAGTCGATTGCGAGTATCGGATACCCATCTATTGGTTGCATTAAGGGGTAGCTATTCGACACACGTGGCTTCTAGCAGTCATCGATACTACACGGTGGCAAGCATAGGGCAGATTACCATGCATCAGATTAGCCCATGATATATGGACCCTCTATATTGATCACATGTAGAGACTAGAGATGAGGCACGGAGGGATTCTTGAAGTTGTTCGAGCTATGTTGCAACATATCAGACTATGGGATGCAAAGATTCAGTTGACTGATAGATCATTCTTTCTCATGATGGTCGGAGTCATGACAGAGAGTGATCTAGTTCACTATTGGGTTGGCACATGGGGGTACACAGAGGCCTTCACCGGAAGGCGAGGTAGGCTTTCTCTGTTGCTGCATAGGTTTGGAGTTAGATTTGGAGGGGTAGATATTGGCATCATGGTGATGCCTGGGCAGGATGAGCTTGGCTCTCATAGACCTTCTGCCACTAGGCCTCAAGAGAGGAAGATACAGTCTACACACGGTGGGGTTGGTGCGCTAGTTAACAACCACAAGTTAGGGGATGAGTTGGTCATCTGTAGGGGTGGCATATCATTCATCACAGAGCCTACGCTTGGGGAGTGGGTCACGAGGGAGACATGTATCAGTCTTTCTCAGGGCATGTCGGGACTATGCATGAGTAGAGGAT
This sequence comes from Pinus albicaulis, assembly GCA_034641835.2. NCBI lineage: Eukaryota > Viridiplantae > Streptophyta > Pinopsida > Pinales > Pinaceae > Pinus > Pinus albicaulis. The sequence goes on along the minus strand of CM076582.1, from coordinate 749,031,501 downwards.
ACTAGGTACGGCCAAGGTAGCATCCCAGTATATATCCAGACTCCAGACATTGTATTGGCACATTATCAAGAGGGTGGATGGCAGACCCAGTGTAGATGGTTGGCAGGAACAGGAGGAATCCACATATCTTGAGTCGATTGCGAATATCGGATACCCATCTATTGGTTGCATTCAGGGGTAGCTATTCGACCCATGTGGCTTCCAACAGTCATTGGTACAACACAGTGGCAGGCATAGGGCAGATTAACATGCATCAGATTAGCCCATGATATATGGACCCTCTATATTTATCACATGTAGAGACTAAAGATGAGGCACGGAGGGATTCCTGAATTTGTCCAAGCTACGTTGCAACATATCAGACTATGGGATGCAAAGATTCAGTTGACTGATAGATCATTCTTTCTCATGATGGGCGGAGTCATGACAGAGAGTGATCTAGTTCACTATTGGGTTGGCACATGGGGGCACATAGAGGCCTTCACCGGATGGCGAGGTAGGCTTTCTCTGTTGCTGCATAGGTTCGGAGTTAGATTTGGAGGGGTAGATATTGGCATCATGGTGATGCCTGGGCAGGATGAGCTTGGCTCCCATATACCTTCCGCCACTAGGCCTCAAGAGAGGAGGATACAATCTACACACGGTGGGGAGTATGTCATAATCAAAGTAGCGCAGCCTCAACATGGTGGCACCACTATGAGTTTGGTAGGGGACCTACATCACTGCTCTTTACAACTCAATAACCCTTAGGGATGAGCTGGCTACCATAGGGCAAGATCATGCAGATTTTCCGTTAGGCTTTAGCGAGTCCCTGTTGACGTGGGGAACTTTAGTAGCTTGGTAGGTGGGCCAACAACATGATATCCGGAGAAGATCACGAGAGTAAGAAACTATCTCTGTAGGGATTAAATGGTATCTTCGAGGGTTTACTCTTGGAGTGCATGGGATGGACTACTTGGTAGGGCAACTTCATGAGGAGTTGGGATAGTGCCATATTATCATGATTCCCTACTCACTGATGGTGTGCATAGGGCTTCTGCTACTTATGCTTGGCACAATGGTGAGTGGAGCGAGGGGAGCTTCATGTTGGACATGATGGCTTGGGATCCTGATATTGAAGGATCCCTTCATATAAGGGCGATGCAGAGGTCAGGGATGATTCAATGGCACACCTGGGACCTTGGCGCATTTTGGTAGTGATCGTGGCGAGCGTTAGCTAGAGAGGATGCTTGTTCAGGCATTGCTTAAGGACAAGAAATTTTTGGCGAGGAGGATTGTAATATTCCTATTTAGCAATTCCGCTAATTAGAATATTAATTTTTGATATTTTGCTAACTATTATGTTTTGACTATGAGGATGCGGGTTTCGGGGCCAAGAATTAGAATTAAGAAACTATAGAGATCAAAACATTGCGGCTGTAGTGGAGGATGTGGACCCAATGAGGAGAGATCGCGTCCCACATGTGGCAGCGCAACTCATTGGTACGAGCTAGAGGCAGTGCATTTTTGAGGTGGGGCCCAAGGGAACGTTGGGCAGGCTTAGTTAAAAGGAAGAAAGCTGCTCATTTTGGTCATTCATTCAATCATCCATTTCGACTTTGTCTTTGACAGAGAGCACACTTGTGCTGGGTGCCAAGTCTGCATTGCTATTTAGCACACGAGATTTTCCGATGAAGATCTCAACCTCTGCCTCGGGGGACTTCGAGTGCCTGCGCAGGAGAGGAGTCTTACCATTTTGGAGAAGCATTTCAGCAGTAGGGACTTCATCCACAACGCAGTCAGCTCTTCAACGACGCAGTGGCATTTACATCAGCACAACTAGTGAAGGGATAACTCCAGGGGCTAGGGGAGTGTGAAGAGATTTTGGGGGACACTTGGTGGGGAGGCTTATACCTTCCTAACAGGGGTTTTCCAGGCATTTTGGTGTGTTAATTTTGGGCAATTAGGTCCAAAATCCATGTTGTGATGCTCAGATGACGATGCCAATATTTTTATTGGATTCCTCTTTTAGAGAGGTGCAAGATCGATCTAAAGATCATCTTGATTGGATGAGCAGAACATTTATTTTGAATTAATTCCACTTATGTGCAAGGTCGGCCAGAATTGTAATGTAGGCTTGGAGGCCCAACAGATGTGTCACACACCCTCACAAATGGATATATATTGATCAACGTTGGAGGTCATTTTCACCATCACTCATCACATACTTCTCTTTTGTATCTGATTGGTTCGATCACACTTTTGGAGGCTTCTCTTCTCTCACACGTGGGAAAACAACAGCTAGGGTTTTCTGATCTAATTTAGGGTTTCAGTGCAACTTTAACCAGCATTGACTTTGGTCAACGCTTGGTCAACTTGACCTCAAACTCTCACAAAACTTCAATCTCTGCCATCCACATTTTTTGGCACAAAAACTGAGGCTGGACGTTGACCTTTGACCTTGTTGTGTTGACTTTATGTTGCTGCTGTTCTGCGTTGACCGTTGACTGGACAACGTTGACTTTTGTTGACTTTGGGTTGACAATTGTAGAGTTGTCTTGAGGGTTGTGTGACACTTCTGGTTGGCTGACTGTGAGGAGACTTTGTTGGTTGAAGCATCCTGTTGACCGCCGTAATGCACCACAACACATATTTTGCTAATCAAGTTAAGTGTATTTTTGGCTTGTCTTCTGTCGATGTATTGGTATGTTCTATCAGCTTTTTACTTTCGTGTGTATGTGATTGCTATTTGATATCGGGTTTAAAGTAAAGTTGCATCAAGCGTAGAACATCTACGAAAATTTACATGCTATCAAAGCTTAGGTGAAGACAAAGCCCAAGTTTGTATTGAGAGAAATCATCGAAGAAGTAGCATTTGTTAAGGACACATGGGTACCTCAAACTATAATGGCTTCAAAGTTGATGACAAGTTGACTGGCAAGTCTGACTTTCATGCTTGGAAGATGTCTTTGGATTTGATCTTGGAAGATCAAGATTTCATGGGCTATGTGCAGGGTAAAATCCAAGAGCCTCCGTCATCTGTACCTGTTGCCACCAAGACAAATTATAAGAAAGGGGAAATCAAAGCTAAGCTGATTATCTGGGATTTCATCCATAAAATTCTGGTTGCCTACATCTCTGAGCTGGGCACATCTAAGGAGATGTATGATAAGTTGGTCAATATGTTCAGGGCTAACCATGCAAATCAAGTTCTTTTCTTTAAGAACCAATTGAAGAATTTCAAGAAAGGTAGGGATGAATCCATTCAATCCTATTTTTTGAAGTTGATTGAAATCAAGAATAATCTTCTTGCCATTGGGGAAACAATAGCTGATCGAGAAATAGTTCTCACCGCACTTGGAGGTCTCCCCTCTGAATGGCATGTATTCATTACTACCATTCTCAATAAAAATGTGATTCCTGATTTTGACGAAGTATTGTCGAGATGCACTCAAGAGGAAACAAGAATGATGGAATATGAAAATGAAGGTAATGTTGCCTTCACCGCTCGTGCTAAGAAGAAGAACAATGGTGGTCCAAGGAACTGTGGAAGAATTGGAGTCAAAGGAAAGAAAGGAAGATGTTACACATGTAACAAGACTGACCACTATGCTAGAGAATGCCCTAATAGAAGGGATTCTCCTGGGGATGATGATAACAACAACAACAGGAGGAATGGCAATCAAAGGAACAACAGGTTCAAAGGAAAGAGGAAGGCTCCCTCTGGTCGCAATGGAAATGGGCAACCTTTTAAAAGGTCAAGAACTTCCAGTTATGAGGAATCTAATGTTGTTGATGAAAAGAAAAATGAATTCATCCTTGTGTTTGCCCTCTCTGCCGCATCTCCACCCAACACCATGGATGTCTGGTTGATTGATAGTGGTACTTCAAGGCACCTCACTGGGTTTAAAGAAGCGCTTTCTGATTTGATTGAGAAGGATACTAATCTGAAAATTATCCTTGGAGATAATGCCACCTATCCCGTGAAAGGGACAGGGACTGTGACCCTCCATCTATCTCAAGGTCAAGTCCTTCGCTTGCAAGATGTACTATATGTACCTGATTTGAAGAAAAACCTTGTGTCTATTTCGACCATAGAAGACAAAGGTTTCAAGGTGGCATTCGTCGATGAAAGGTACGCATCTAGAAGAAGAGTCTCAAGGAAGCTCTTACGATTGGGTTTAGAGTTGATACACTCTACCAGGTTGGAGGAAGTCCAATGGGGGGCTATGACATGTGATACTATTCGTCAAACCAAACTATGGCATTGGAGGTTTGGACACCTTCATTACATAGCCCTTCCTGAAGCAAGGAAGGTGGTGATAGGGATGCCCGAATTCAAAAATGATCATGAAGGTGTATGTTAGGGTTGTGTCGAAGGAAAGCATACAAGGGGACCTTTCCCCTCAAGTGTCACAAAAACATCTAATGTCTTGCAATTGATACATTCTGATTTGTCTGGTATGCTGCCCATGACATCTTTGGGAGGATGTTCTTATTTCATGACGTTTATAGATGACTTCTCTCGCAAGACCTAGATATACTTTTTGAAGAAGAAGGATGAAGCATTCATGTGGTTTCGTACTTTCAAAGCCTTGGTGGAAAATCAAACAGGGAAGAAGATCAAGATTTTGAGGATCGATAATGGCACTGAATATGAGATGAACGAGTTCAATAAATTTTGCAGAGAAATTGGCATTAAGAGGGAGACCACAACCGTGTATACTCCTGAGCAAAATGGCGTTGCTGAAAGAAAGAACAAGACCATTGTGGAAGCTGCCCGTGCCATGCTATGTGACCAAGGTCTTCCGAAGTTTCTATGGGGAGAAGCTGCAAACACTGCTGTGTACATACAAAATCGATGCCCGCATTCCACTCTGGACTCCAAAACTCTTGAAGAGGTTTTCTCTAGTAAGAAACCTAATGTTTCTCATTTTAGAGTTTCTGGTTGTCTCGTTTATTTTCATGTAGCGAAGGAGAAGAGAAGCAAGCTGGATGCTTCTGGGAAGAAGGGAATGTTTGTGGGCTACAGTGAAACTTCGGAGGCTTATAGAGTCTATGTGCTTTGTCAAAGAGAAGTGGAGATTTGCCACGATGTTATCTTTGATGAAGATGCTTCCCTCAGGAAAGTGATAAATCTTCCGAACTCTGAGGAAGATCATCATGTAAGATCTGGGAATCAGGGAGGAACCAAAAGATGAGATGATGCCCGATGTTGAAGGACCGATGGACCCCACTGACCCACCTCCTTCAATGAAGAGAAGACCCGCATGGCTCTAGGATACTCTCGAAGATGCTGAGAAACATATGGCCCCAGGGGGGACATTCTGTGAAAGCAAGAAGCCAAATAGATACCAAGGGTATCTAGCAGCCATGGGTACAATCGTACAATCTGAGCCTGGATCATTTGAAGAAGCTGTAAAGCATCAAGTTTGGAAGGATGCTATTCATGAAGAGTACGAGTCCATTATGAAGAATGATGTCTGGGATGTGGTTCCGAGATCGGAGGACAAAGCTGTTGTCACCTCGAAATGGCTGTATAAGGTCAAGCATGGATCTGATGGTAGTGCTGAAAAATTCAAGGCAAGATTCATTGCCCGAGGCTTCTCTCAAAAGGAAGGCGTGGATTATGATGATATATTTGCACCTCTAGCCCGATATACCACCATCCGATTTATGTAATATCCCGAAGGGAAATAGACAGCAATACAAGCATACGACAATATAGAAAATGCCAGAAATGGAACATACAACAAATACTCATAAAAATGCCGGGAATGCTAAGCCATTTTATTAATCTGAGAATATAATGAAATACAATGGATAATCAGAATGATAGCACCTATTCTTGCTCAAGGCAAGTGAAGAGCTCTCTCAGAAGAATAGGAAATCGCTGCTACAAGAAATTGCGTCCCAGCTGCTAGGAAACTGTCGTAAACCGCTGCTGCTGGAATGGACTGAAGCTAGGGGCTGGAATGAGCTGAAAATCTGCTGGAATGAGCTGAAAATCTGCAGATCACCTACTCTCACCACCCCGGACAAAACCTAGAAACCATATCAACAATGGTCAGCCTTCGAAAATCACCCTAGAAACCCTCCTCAAGGAATCACGTTGCCTCCGCCAGGCTCTGCGCAGATGCCAAAGATAATAGCTGAAACGGGGCCACAAACTCCTCAAGAAACCTCCTGCCGACAATACTGATCCTCTCCTCTGGATATCCACTGAAACTCCTGCAGAAAACCCCCGCAACGGAACACCTCCAACTGGAACTGCGTCCTCTCTCCCAGGGACTGCGCAGTCACTAAAAGAAGCCCAGCTCCTCCACAAAACAACAACCAAATCTCCCGCAAAAACACTGAAGAAACAACCTTACCCGAGCAGGCACTCGAAGTCCCCCGGGGCTAAGGGCGAGATCTCCGACTGGAGACACTCAACGCACTAAACAGTGCTGCAGACAGGCTAAACAGCCAGCGTGCTCAAGAAGACAAAGTGTCTAGCTCCAATATCATCAACAACAAGAATGCCCCAAATGAGGCGGCTCCTCCATCTTTTATAGCATTGGTTTCCCTCCAAAACCAACGTAGTCTCTCTCTCCTCCACGAGGTGTGTGGCCCCCCTTGGCTCCCCCTTTAATTCACAACATTGTGCTACTAGGAAGGTGCTTTATGTTTCTTAAGTGAGTTAGACCCCTCTTCTCACTTTTATTTTATTAATAAACTATAGTCGGCAAAACTATACAAAAATCGAATATTCCAATTAGCTGTTGCTAATTAGGAATATTACAGTCTCCCCCGGCAAAATGTTGCTTGACCTCAAGCAATTGAAGTGATGGATGCTACAAATCTGCCCGCTCTCCCAAGTGGCATCCTAATCCGGCAAAAATTGCTTGTCCTCAAGCAACGCTTGAACAAGCCTCCTCTCTAGCTGATGCTCCCCATCGATACTGAAAAATGTGCCTGGGTCCCACTGAAACCTCTCTGACCTCTGCATCACCTTGATACGAAGGGATCTCTCAATGCCAGGGTCCCAAAGTGACCTCTCACAGTCCCAGCCAACCAATAATCCTCCCGGATCCCATCGCCACCGTGGCCAATAATCGCTCAAGTCCCATGGCTCGGATTGTGCACTGCCTCTGGCTATGACCAATGCTCTAAGGGGTGAAGACCACCAACAAGCATCAATGCTCCTGGGCTCCTGCTGCTCTGTACCTGTAGCTGAATATGCTACCCATCCAACTGCATACCAACTCATCACCTCTCTCCAATCCAAGTTTTGACTCAATCCCATGTTGATCCTGCTCTCCTGAAATCGGGAAGGAGTCCTGAAGTAACGACAACCGGTGCCCTCCTGCCAATTGGGATCTGTAACACCTACTATGTCCAAGGGCCCCTGCTCCGCTGTGCTCCCTACGAAGAGTACCGTACCGTCAAGAGGGTACCAACTCATGATCTCCCGCCAGTCCATCCTGGAAGTAGAATCCGATGTAGCAACAACAACGACATATGGAACACGCCTAGAGTGTTGCTGCCAACCCGTAATCAACTCCCACTGCTCTGCCCTGTCTGCCAATGAGAGCTGCCTGTAGAAGGATGTCCCTCTCTCTATAATGGGCCAAAGTGGGCAAGATATGCTACAAGCTCCATCGATGTACTCCTGGAGAGTACTACTCACCGAAAGTACTGCAGCTCGACCGACTGTATGTACATCTATCTGTATCTCATCAATGTGTCGGCGAAAAGATGGATGCTCCACCATATCCAACAGCTCCTGCTGTCTACTATCCCCCTGCATAACAATCCCATCATCCTCCAACATCTCTAGAAGATATGGATCTGCAACTAGTGTCTGTGCATCTGACTGCTCCTCCTCAAAGGCTGACCCCAATGTTAGCTGCATATCCATCATGGGCTCAATGTGGATACCCTTCTGGATCTCACCCAAGGAAATGTCATGCCTGATGTCCATAGTATTCTCCTCTGCTGACTCAGGCTCCATCATATGCTGCTCTGGCTGAATTGTCACAAGTGACTCATCACCCAGAGTATCTCTCAAAGAGTCCCGTGACTGCTCACTCTGGACACCGGAATGCAGCTCTGGTCTACTGTCACCATCTCTGCATGACTGCTCTCGCTCCCCAGAAGCAACCTCAACTGATCCTATAGACTCATATGGAAAAGAGTCCTCACCCTGGCATACAGAAGGAATGCCCTCCTGTTCTACCTCCACCACCTCATCTGCAGTGAATATGCCATCCACCCTCTCGATAAAGTGTCGATACAATGTCTGGAGTCTAGACGCATGCTGGAATGCTACCTCTACTGAACCCAGTATCCTCTGCTCATGCATGATCTGAACATGCCCTGAGGGAAGAATGATGCATGTCTCCCTCATGACTCGCTCCCCGGGTGTAGGCTCAGCGATGACCGATGTGCCACCCCTGTAGAGGATCATTTCATCCCTCGACTTGTGGCTGTCAACTAGTAAACCAACCCAGTGCCACTGCTGAGAGGTCTCTTGCCTAGTGTGCTGAGTGCCATCCAAACATCTTGGGTGTGCCTTGCATACCCCGCTGCTCATGCCCAAAGTGCCAAAGGTCAACAATAAAATCGGCTGTGCCCGTGAGTGATGTAGGAGAGGGTCGGATGCATGAGTCCCCACAGATGCCGTCAAGTATCGCTCATCTGTCCCCTCATCGATCCTGGGTGAAACACTCCCAACGGTAAGCCTGGTGTCCCTATCCGTGAGCCTCCCTGGATGCAATACGCTAAAACCTTGCTGTGCAGCACCATACGCCGTCGCATACCACCGATCATCCATGTACTCCTCGACATGCCACTGCACACTGAGGCATACCTCTGTATACTGCTGGATACTTGAAGCTATTGTTGCACCACCCTGTACTGTCTCGTGCCCTGACTGTGTCCAGGCATCGGTCACTCTCCGCGTGCTCTCAATGTGATGTAGGACACTCCTACTCCATAATGCAGTCCCACACACTACGGTATACCGCCATGCAACTCCATGTCCACCGGTAATCCACTGCTCAATGATAGAGGCTCCCATGCATCCCTGGATGTGATGACCTAGAGTTGTGCCTCTACATGTCAGACTACCACCAATCGGTAACATCGCCTCCACCGTTGCATCGCTATACCCGCCGATGAATGGATCATCACTCCAAAACCTCCTCGAGGGGTCCGAGAAATGAATCTCCCTATGTGTCAGTAGTGTTGCCACCACTGCTCGGCTCCGCTGCGTCCTCTGTGCCCCACACAAAGGTGAAGAATCCGTGGCCCCATACAAGGTGCCATATGGTGGCCTGCCAATGCCACCTCCTCTGACAAGCTCCTGCCAGGTATGTTGACCATCCCGCGATCCCGTGTATAAGTGTCATACCAAGACAACCTAGGGAGTCTGCCCATAAATTGGTTGGCCACTGGAGCTGACCAAAACTTCCCTAGCGGATGCACATGCTCTACTGCTAGGCCAACTGTACCCTCCAAGACACAGGCAACCGACCTGCCTAGGAAATGATAGGTGATCCCACCTGGATCCCAATGCCAATCTGGGGTTCCTGTAATCCCCATGCATAGAAACTCCTGCTGAGCTACATTCGGATCCATCACCATCTCCATAGCCCGCTCCACCGAGTATCAACTCAAAATCTCTCTCCATCCAACCTCAACATGTGGATGCTGTACCCTGTGCAACTCTGATCGTCTCATACCGCTATCCAAGTCAACATATGATATCTGACTAGGTCGCTCTGTCTCACTCTCTCCAATGGGAAGAGGTGACCCAACAATGCTGCTAGTCCCGTCCATGCATGCATGAAGGGGAATGATCTGACGCTGCAATATGCCCCCTGGTTGTACCATCAGGGAATCCAGTCGTTCCCCAATGCGGGCCAACTTGGTAGCTGACTCAGCACAAGCCACTCTCATGCCCTCTAGCTCCATGTCCTGCAACAAAATGGCCTCCCAAACTGATGTGGCCTTCCCTTTCAAAACTCGAAGGTCTGCCCGAAGCCGATGATACCGCTGTCTACGACCATCATCCAATGCCTCTCTATCTCCTAGTGCCTCATCGAAGGTGGATACATCTCCTAACATCTCACCCATCTGACATGTGCTACTACCACCCGAAGACTCGAACACAACTCCGTTCATCACCTCAATGGATGGCTCTACTGGGGTAGGTTCTACCTTCTCCACTACGACATCAACCGACACGGTCAAGGAGGTCTCTAATGAGGGTGAGTCCTCTGTCACACTAGGTGTATCCTCGAACTCCCTGCAATCCTATGTGCTCTCATCCTCCAAGTGCGAGGTAACCATTTTGATGGTTTCCCTCTCCGATACTCGGTCATGCTGGAAAGAGGTATCCAACTTCTCCACCCAAGCTTTTTCTGAGCGCCTGGATGACCCGTCAAATGTCGGTAGATAGAATGTGTCCACTGTGCGCTGTGGGCGCCTGTTCCCTCTGTGAAAGTTGTGAGGTATGCTATCCCGCTGGAGTTGAACAAAATCTCTGAATGAGATAAGATCTCTGAGCTCCAGCCCGTATGCCCGGTACTCTGCAAGATAGGCGCCCATCTGGCCAGGCTCAGGCTTTGGCTCCTGCTGTGCTCCTGCCCCTGTGTCTTCATCTAGAAAAGTGGGCATGGTAGGACGTGTGGGTGTATGTGATGCCATCTGTTGAGTGGCATCATGCTCCGGCAAATGGTGGGATGTGCCTGATCCCTCGCCAATCTGGAAACCCCTTGGGGTTTCACGCTGCCTAAGCTCTATCGTAGCGATTCTCTGCCCCACCGTCTCCATCTGTCTCGACAGATCCTGTAATGATTTGAGGAGCATCTCCTCAAATCTCTTCTCACTATCATCACTTGCCATCGGCACTTTCTGCTATGTGTCTGCAGGCTCCTCAGAAACTGCACGGCTGCTGTAAAATCATACTACCGCTTAACTTCGGCCTCCTATTTACCCACTGAAAACTACTCGGAAAATTCTAGGAATTTGGGAAGGTGATCCTTGCCCAAAACCCAGAAAAACCCAGAAATGGTTTCTTCTAATTCCAACCTCCAAAATTTGACCCTTTATATTTTGGCCCTTTTTCCAATTTCGTTTTTGGTACTACAACTGCTATTTCTCTCCAAAGTTCCAGCAAACCTCTGTATGATCTCTTTCCCAATGTCATAGACCACAGGCTGAGCCAAAATTATGCTTTGATACCACTGTAATATCCCAAAGGGAAATAGACAGCAATACAAGCATACAACAATATAGAAAATGCCAGAAATGGAACATACAACAAATATTCATAAAAATGCCGGGAATGCTAAGCCATTTTATTAATCTGAGAATATAATGAAATACAATGGATAATCAGAATGATAGCACCTATTCTTGCTCAAGGCAAGTGAAGAGCTCTCTCAGAAGAATAGGAAATGGATGCTACAAGAAACTGCGTCCCAGCTGCTAGGAAACTGCCGTAAACTGCTGCTGCTGGAATGGACTGAAACTAGGGGCTGGAATGAGCTGAAAATCTGCAGATCACCTACTCTCACCACCCCGGACAAAACCCAGAAACCATATCAACAATGGTCAGCCTCCGAAAATCATCCCAGAAACCCTCCTCAAGGAATCACGCTGCCTCCGTCAGGCTCTGCGCAGATGCCAAAGATAATAGCTGAAACGAGGCCACAAACTCCTCAAGAAACCTCCTGCCGGCAATACTGATCCTCTCCTCTGGTTATCCACTGAAACTCCTGCAGAAAACCCCCGCAACGGAACACCTCCAACTGGAACTGCGTCCTCTCTCCCAGGGACTGCGCAGTCACTAAAAGAAGCCCAACTCCTCCACAAAACAACAACCAAATCTCCCGCAAAAAGATTGAAGAAACAACCTTACCCGAGCAGGCACTCGAAGTCCCCTGGGGCTAAGGGCGAGATCTCCGACCGGAGACACTCAACGCACTAAACAGTGCTGCAGACAGGCTAAACAGCCAGCGTGCTCAAGAAGACAAAATGTCTAGCTCCAATATCATCAACAACAAGAATGCCCCAAATGAGGAGGCTCCTCCATCTTTTTTAATATTATTTTCCCTCCAAAACCAACGTAGTCTCTCTCTCCTCCACGTGGTGTGTGGCCCCCCTTGGCTCCCCCTTTAAGTCACAACGTTGTGCTACTAGGAAGGTGCTTTATGTTTCTTAAGTGAGTTAGACCCCTCTTCTCACTTTTATTTTATTAATAAACTATAGTCGGCGAAACTATACAAAAATCGAATATTCCAATTAGCTGTTGCTAATTAGGAATATTACAATCTATTATTTCCCTTGCTGCTACACAAGGATGGAATCTTCATCAGATGGATGTGAAGACCGCTTTTCTGCATGGTTCGATAAAGGAAGAGGTGTATGTGAAGCAACCTTTGGGGTTCGAAGTCCAGGATAGAGACGCTCATGTATGCAGGTTGAAGAAAGCCCTATATGGGTTGAAGCAAGCCCCTAGGGCTTGGTACGAGAGGATAGATAGCTACTTGATGAAGCTGGGCTTCACTTGAAGTAATGCTGATCCAAACCTTTACTTCATGGTTGATAGAGAAAAGCCTCTCATTCTGGTTCTCTATGTGGATGATCTCTTCCTGACAGGTGCTAACCCTCTCATTCATCAGTGTAAGAGGGAGCTCGCTTTTGAGTTCAAGATGAAGGACCTCGGACTGATGCATTACTTCCTAGGCCTAAAGGTCTGGCAGAGACCTGGCGAGACTTTCCTCTCTCAAGGAAAATACATTGTGAAGCTGCTCGAAAGATTTGGAATGGTGGATTGTAAGTCCGTGTCGACACTGATGGAGCTCAACTTTAAGAAGTTGAGTGGAAACGTTGTTGGGCCCGTGCTAGCAATTCCTATCGAGTATCGTCAACTCGTAGGGGCCATGATATTCTTAGTGAACACCCGTTCAGATGTATGTTTCACAATGAACACTTTGAGTCAACACATGGTTGATCCTCATCACATTCACTGGGTTGGTGCCAAGAGTCTGTTGAGATATCTTCGGGGCACGATAAATCATGGGCTAAGAATACACTGCCGAGAGTTTGAGACTCCATGGATATACTGATGCCGATTGGGCTAGCAGTGTGGTGGATCGCAAGAGCACATCTGGATGTTGCTTCACACTTGGGTCTGCTTCGATATCTTGGATGAGCAGGAAGCAAAAGTCAGTGGCTTTGAGCACCGCTAAGGACATTACTGCGAGTATGGCCTGTTGTGAAGCTGTTTGGTTGCGAAAGCTCTTCACTGAGTTGTTCGGGCATGTGCTAGATACCACCGTTATCCTTTGTGATAGCCAAAGTGGGATTCGTCTGTCCGAGAATCCTTTGTTCCACGATTGATCCAAGCATATTGATATCAAGTACCACTTTATCCGGGATATGCTACAACGAGCCACCATAAGGCTCTATCATATAGGAATTGATGAGCAGGTCGCGGATATTCTCACAAAGCCCTTGGGGAAGGTCAAGTTCCTAACCTTCCATGAGAATCTTGGAATCGTGGAACAACCCTATGCTGAGGGTCCTGTTGGACGATGAGCTCTGGGAGCTCCAGGAGGCTTTGGGGATAGCTTCTTGGAGCTATAAGCAACCAGAGGGCTAGGCTTGCCAAACCTTGTTGGTGCGCTTATGCCCCACCATTATGATATTGAGTTGGTTCACCTCTCTTTGATTTGTGCCTCGTATGCATCCTACCCATGGAGTCCTGGACTCATGGGAAGTACCTCTCATCTTGGCCAATGAGGTGGGAAAAGATAGAGACCAGTAGTAAGACCGATGGACGCATCAGAGATTGTCGTACTCTCTATGTCTAGGATGGCACATGTCCAACCACTTGATCTGGGATCAAGTCTAGTGAGGTTTCAGACCTCCAACTGACTTCGGGTCAGTTAAACTAACTTCGGGTTAGTATGAGACTCCTTTGAGTCCTATAGAGGTTTCAGACCTCTAAGCTGATTTTGTCAGCTGGGAGTGATGTCTTTGTGACTCACCTTTTGTTTTTAAATAAAGAAGCCAGCAAAGCAAGTTACGGTGGGATGACGCACGATGTTTGGATGGCACAGGTGGATGGAGTTCTCCCTAGTTGAGAGGGAGTGTTAATTTTGGGCAACTAGGTCCGAACTCCATGTTGTGATGCTCAAATGATGATGCCAATATTTTTATTGGATTCCTCTTTCGGAGAGGTGTAAGATCGATCTGAAGATCATCTTGATTGGATGAGCAGAACATTTATTTTGATTTAACTCCACTTATTTGCAAGGTCGGCCATAATTGTAATGTAGGCTTGGAGCCCCAACAGAGGTGTCACACACCCTCACAGATGGATATGTATTGGTAAATGTTGGAGTTCATTTTCACCATCACTCATCACATACTTCTCTCTTGTATCTGGTTGGTTCGATCACACATTTGGAGGCTTCTCTTCTCTCACACATGGGAAAACAGCAACTAGGGTTTTCTAATCTGATCTAGGGTTTCAGCGCAGCTTTGACCAGCGTTGACTTTGGTCAACGCTTGGTCAACTTGACCTCAAACTCTCCCAAAATTTCGATCTCTGTCGTCCACATTTTTTGGCACAAAAATTGAGGATGGACGTTGACCATTGACCTTGCTACATTGACTTTCCGTTGCTGTTGTTTTGCGTTGACCGTTGACTGGACAGCGTTGACTTTTGTTGACTTTGGGTTGACTGTTCTAGAGCTGTCTTGAGGGTTGTGTGACACTTCTGGTTCCGTGAGGAGACTTTGCTGGTTGAAGCATCCAGTTGACTGCCGTAACGCACCACAACACATATTTGCTAATCAAGTTAAGTGTATTTTTGGCTTGTCTTCTGTCAATCTATTGGTATGTTCTATCAACATTTTACTTTCATGTTTATGTGATTGCTATTTGATATCGGGTTTAATGTAAAGTTGCATCAAGCATAGAACATCTACGAAAATTTACATGGTGGCCTCCAATAGCAGAATTTCTAGGAGGAACGAATGTCCCAGCAGTTGGGTGAGCCAAGCCCAAGAGGGCCAATTTTTGAGTTCAAAACTAGGACAAACCCTTTCTGGGTTTTTTTGGGTTTATTGAGGAGAGGCCAAGATTAATTTGGCAGAATTTTCTGGGTAGAATTAAGAGGCCAATCAAAGATCCCAACTTAGCTAACAGTTAGAGGAGCTAAGGGAAAATTGGGCAGAAATTCCGAGGTCAATATTTGGCCAATTCCTTTGTGCGTTATTGTTGGTTTCTTGAGCAAAGTCCGTGGTTAAAATCCTGAAATTTTCTTAGCAATGCAGCAGGCCCTAACAACATTTCATTCGGAGTAGCAGCGACATCTCTGACTAGTAACAACGCAGAGGAGTAGCAGTGCAAATCAGAAGTAACAACGCAGAGTAGGAGTAGTAGTGTAGATTAGGAGTAACAATGCAAAGAAGGGGTAGCAGTGCAGAGACGGAGTAACAACGCAGAGCAGGAGTAACAGCGCAGAGCCAGAGTAGTAGCGCAGAGCTGGAATAGTAGCAGTATTTCTGGTGAGTGACTGGGCAGAGCAGTGCAAAGCTACAACCACGTAGTGTATATTTGGGGGAGATTCCAAGCTTGTATCGAGGCTATCTTCAGCTTGCCTTGAGCAAGCTTAGGTTCCTTCATTCCAGCACCTCTGTTGTACACATTTTACCGATATTAATAAAATGGCTCAACTCAATTTTATGGCTCAATTTGTGTTTTAATTGCGTGTTTATTTTTGTTGTCTGCTTAATGTCTTTGATTGCTATTATTATTGTAATTTACCAATTTGGAATATTACACTTGTCATCCTCTCACTGAGGTCTACAATCTAGGACCCTATTGAATTTTTGACTTTCAAGACCACTTTGCGTTGGAATATGTGAAAGTGTTGTGAACTATGAGAATTCCATGTTTGAGAAATATTTGAGGGATACAACATGAAAGGAAAGGTCACTTACAAACTCTATATACTCATAACCATGTGGAAGGGCATAGGTGCACTTGACATGCGTTGGACTAGCCCCTATATTAGTGATAACCACTTCAAAAGGAAGGCTCCTCTAAAGCCATGAGTCCACATATAAGCTCACCTAAGGACCTCCAATCCTATGTAATATCCCTTTCCAGGATATCTCAAAAACACACCAAACCCCGGCCAGAGATTGACTGGGAGGGCATTTACCGAATATGTCGCCTCTAAAAGAGAACGAGATTCGGAGGCTATCTGGCCCTTTCCAGACTCTGTCTAAGAGTGAGAGATAAACACACCAAGTGGTATAGAACTAGAACACCCAAACAATAATAGTGCAGCAAACTGTAGTATCCCAAAAATTGAATTCTCGGCCGATCATGACTCAAAAACACATTCCTCAGGAAAGTATGCTTCAGCCAACATAAAAAGTGTTTAGAAACACTTAGCAACCCACTCCAAATACCGCAACAACCTTTACTCAGCTTTTAGGGGCAAAAAGGTGGGGAAAAGTGAGGATTTTGGCCCTAAAATGAGTGTATAAGCAAATCTACGTAAAATGACGGGTCAAGGTTCTAGGATATGTTATATTAGGTCAAGAAGGACGTCCATGTCGAATTTCAGCTCAAACAAAGGCGTTTTGCTATATTAAACAGTTCCTCCTTCCCGACTAGTCAAGAAAAACCCTAATTTCCCAAGACTTTGAGTATGCAGAATTCTACTGAAGCAAAGCTTCGTTTTTTCTGAAGGTATAAGATGTAAAATACTGTGAACAATTAGAGAATAGGTTTAGGATCATGGCAAAGGCATTGAGCAAGGTTAAACAACATTTTTATAGAAAACCCCTCAAGATTGAGGTGCCGCAAGACAAGAGATTGATGCAGAAACCCTTCAGTGTTTCTCTAGGAGGCTAAAGCTTACATTTATTATATTACAGATCTACAACTGATAAATACATGAAAGCAGAGATCTATAATGAGACAAAATGCCCAAAGGGCTCTTTATTACTTTCCCCTTGGGGATTTCAGCAATACATGAGAATGTCGGAGCAGATCTGAAGAATGATTCAGAATTTCTGAGCAAACTTCAGTATCAGATCAGAAATATACTTGGATTGGTTGGCCAATCCAAGGATCACCCTCAATCAGAGATCTAACTCCAAAATGATGCCAAAAACCCTGGAATGCTGCTCCCTCAGCAATAACGCAGATCTGGAGAAAGAACTGCGTAGTATACCATGAAGAACATATAGGCCTGATGCCAAGATCTAATAATAAGCTCCAATATCTCCCAATCTGATCCTCCAAAGGAAAGAGAGACTCTCCCTTTGAAAAACAAGAGAACGAGGTGGTGTCGTAAAGTCACCACGGCAACATCCTACAACACAGTATTACGCTGCTGCTGCAATAACGCTGTCCTGGAGGATGATGCTAAGAAAATAGCCTTGCCCGAGCAGGCACTCGAAGTCCCCCGGGGCTAAGGGTGAGATCTCCGCATGGAGACACTCGGTTGCACTATACAGTGCAGCAGACGGGCTAAACAGCCAGCGTGCCAAAGAAGACAATATGTCTCACTCAAAAATCCATAATCCAAGCATCCAAGCATGAATGAAATGAGGAGGCTCCTTCATCTTTTATAGTGTTGGTTTCCCTCCAAAACCCAATGTAGTCTCTCTCTCTCCTCCACGTGGTGTTGGGTCCCCCCCCTTGACTCCCACTTAAGTCACAACGTTGTGCTACTAGGTGGATGTCTTATTTCATTTAAGTGAGTTTAGACCCTCTTTACTCACTTTTTATTTATTTACAAACTATAGGTGGCAAAATAAACAAAATAGAATATTCCAATTTGCTGTCGCAAATTAGGAATATTACATCCTATCCAAGACGAAAGGAATGTGAAGTGAACTCATCGGCCATGGTTCGACCATAACAAGACTAACTCAACATGACATAAAGTTTAGGGTGTCTACAGGGTCTTACATGGTTGTTACATGGCTCTGACTTGTGACCTTAGGCTTACAATTGTGTTTAAGAATGTTGCAATGAATATATAGGTACCCCTACTTAAAAGTGAGTAACATGTGGGATGTTGTCTACATATGTAATAAACCTAGGTTTATTTCCGCAATATGGTACAACAAAGAGGAATGGAGTCAACTTGTATTTTTCAGCCATATTGTACTCTTCCACCTTCAGAATTGTAAAGTTCCAAAATAGGAAAAACAATGATATGCAAGCAAATAGCAAATTTACAGCACAAAAATTTTAAAACAATTTAGTAAACACCCAGAACAATCAGAAATATGGAAGCAACTGAGCCATTTTATTATAAACAGATGCAAGAGTACAAATATATGGAAGGAATGCACCTGGGGTTGCCTTTTTGGTAAGCGGAGCAAAGCCCGGGTGAAGCAATGATGGCCCAGAAATTATCCAATAACTGCTCTACATTGCCCCAACAATTCTGCACTGTCTACTGCAAAAATATAGCTGAGAAGCCCACTTTCGGTGCTCAAAAATTTCTGCAAAATTATTTCTAGGCACCTCAAGCCAAACCCACCAAAACTAAAAAATGGTTTGGCTTGATTTTGACCTTCCAAAATCGACCCCCAAAAGCCCTATGCTCTCCAATAGTTGTTGAAGCACGTTGTCTGTCCAAACACCAACAAAATCCTCCCCAAACACTACTGAAATGTAGGAATCAACTCCACCAACACTCCCTTATTTCTCCCCGCAAGAAATAACCCCAATAGCAGAGACTCTATTTCCCACATGTGCCTAGTTTCTCTCTTCTGCGCTCGCCCTAGAGACTACAAAATCACTTTTGAATATTGCTGCCACTTGCAACCATCAAACTCACCAAATGGCCTACAAATCTTTTGAGCCTTCTGCTCCTAATTTCTCCTGGCAATAGCTCTTCGGAAAAATGTTGAAATGGCCACACTCGATTCCCTACCGCGTCCTCCAGGAATATGCACTACTTGGGCAAACTGAATACAAATACTGGAAACCTCTCTACAAGTCTCCTCCGGATGAGATAATGGATGAACCTCTTTAGGGTGGCACTCGAAGCCCCCCGAAGAAAGGGTGAGTTCTCTTGCTAAACAACAAGTTACCCATCTAACAACTCGAGCAACAAAATCAAGTTCGATAAGCCAAGAATGCCAAATGAAGTGTGGCTTTCAATTTATAACTTTCGTGGAGCCTTTCTTCCCGCCTATTCTTCCTTTGCGGGTCCCTCACCAAGCCTTTGATTTTCCCTCTCATGCATTTTGAATCATTGGCTTAGGGAGTGCGTATTTCTTATGTGGATGGCCCCTACATATCATTAACAAAATAAAACAAATTAACTTACCGCTAACTCCCAAGTCTTCTACCAAAAATCAAAATGGGCCTCGTCTTCACCAAAATTGGCCCCAAAATATAGAAATTAATCCTGTTCCAAAATAATTTATGAAGGGACATTACAGTCCTCCCCTCCCAAATGTTGCTTATCCCCAAACAACTTCAATGCTGGATGCTCAAGTATGTTCTCACCCTCCCAAGTGGCATTCTCATTCGACAAGCTCTTCCAACGTACCAAGTACTCTCTGATCGTTCTACCGCTGAGCTTCCTCTCCCTAGTCTCCAAGATGGCCTCTGGTTCCAAAACTAGATGCCCCTCATCATCAAGTGGAGGCAACTCCATAGCTGTTGTAACCTGCTGCCCCAACACCCTCTTAAGGCATGAAACATGAAAAATGTTGTGAATCTTGCTCCCTGGTGTCAACTCCAACTCATAAGCTACCTCTCCAACCCTCCTGATTACCCTGTCAGGTCCATAAAATTATGGTTGCAGCTTCTTGGCCCCCTTCTGTTTCAAGGTGGACTGTTGGTATGGCTGTAGTCATAGGAACACCAAGTACCCCTCCTCAAAATACCTCTCAACCTGATGCCTGTCAGCATATATCTTCTGTTGGTTCTGAGCTGTCAACAAATTATCCTTAAGATCCTTGAGGATATCTTGGCTCTCTAGGATCCAATCTTTGGCCTTTGAGGCCCGACTATCTCCAAAAACGATGTCAACAAAAGGCAAAGCATCATAACCATATAGAGCACGAAAAGGAGAGATAATGATGGACATATGATGTGTGGTGTTGTATCAGTACTCTCCCAAGTGCAACCATAAAATCCATGCCTTCTACTGCCTTGTCATGTAGATCTTGAGATAACCCTGTAGCCACTTGTTCACCCTCTCTGTCAGGTCATCGGTCTATGGGTGATAATTGGTGCTCGGGGTGAGCTCTGTGCCCACTAGCCTGAAAATCTCTTGCCAAAATCCCTCCATAAATCGGCTATCTCTATAATTGACTATAATCTTAGGGTGTCTATGCAAGTGAAAGACCTCCCTAAAGAACAACTCTGCTACTTGAGAAGCTCAATATCGCGTCGGAATGGAAAAGAAATGTGCATACTTTGTTAGCCGGTCGACCACCACATAAATACAATCTGTTAATTTTGGGCATCTAGGTCCAAGCTCCATGTTGCACTGCTCGTATGATGATGATTATATTTTTGTTGGATTCCTCTTTCGAAGAGGTGCAAGATTGATCGAAAGATCATCTTGTTTGGATGAGCAGAACTTATATTTTTATTTTATTTTCCACACGTGTAATTTGTCAAGGTCAGCGAGATTTGTAATGTAGGCTGACAAGCCTTACAAATGTGTCACACACCCTCATTGATGGATATAAATTGGAGAGAGATGATGTCCATTTCATCATCATCTCATCACACACATTCCTCATGATCTGATTGGTTCGTACAGCCTAGAAGAGGCTTCTCTCTCTCCCACATGTGAATCTGGATGCCGGAAATGGATGTTGGATGTTGGAAATCCTTTTGTTGACTTGCGTTGACTGTTTTGGGAGTTGTCTCATGAGGTGTGTGTGACACTGAAGGAAGGTTGATCTTGTATGTGTTTGACTGAACCTCCGGGAGGTTGGAAGAGATGGTTTGGCCAGCCAAAGTCTTTGCTGCCTAGGGCATCCTGTTGACTACTTTAACAAACATTTATCTCTATCTTTGTTGGACAAGAAGAATTGTAAATTTTGATTTATTATATTGGTTCGTCTTCTGTAGATCTATTATTATGTTCTTTCAGCATTTACTTTCAATGATTATGTGATTGCTAATCTAAATTGGGCCTATAAGAAAGATTGAAGTAAATTGCTTTAAGCATAGAACATACCACAATTATCTAAATTTAACATGGTACCAGAGCTGAGGTGAAGACAAAGCCCAATATATTGTGAAAAGCAATCATGGAGGAAGAATCCTATCAAGGATCAATGGACTCAACATACAAGGGTTTCATGTCTGATGATAAGTTGACTGACAAGTCTGATTACCATGCATGGAAGATGTCCTTGGATTTGGCTTTGGAAGACCAAGATGTCATGGACTATATGCAGGGGAAGATCCATGAGCCTCCATCAAATGCTCTAGCTGCCACAAAGTCGAAGTATAGAAAAGCGGAAGTTAAAGCAAAGATGATTATCAGGGATTCAATTCATAAGCACTTGGTTGCTTACATCTTCGAGCTGGGCATATCTCAGGAGATGTATGATAAGTTGGTTAGCATGTTCAGGGCTAGCAATGCTAATCAAGTGTTTTTCTTCAATTACAAGTTGAAGAATATCAAGAAGGGAAAAGATGAATCCATCCAATCATATTTTATGAGGCTCACAGAAATCAGGAATGATATCCTTGCCATAGGAGAAGTAGTAGCTGATCAAGAGCTCATCCTCATTGACCTTGGAGGACTTCCCCGAGACTGGTATGTATTTAAAACTACGATTTTTAATAATAATGTGATTCTTGATTTTGATGAATTGTTGACGAGATGCACTCAAGAGGAAACGAAATGATGGAGAGAGACCATCCCTCTAATGGGAATGGAGGTGACCCTACTGCCTTTACCGCTCATGCAAAGAAGAGGAAGGCTCCCTCTGATCGAAGTGGAAATGGGAAAACTTTCAAGAGGTCAAGAAATTCCAGGTACGATGAGTCTAATGTTGTTGATAATAAGAAAAACGAATATATTCTTGTATTTTCCCTCTCTGTTGCATCTCCTCCTGACACCCGAGATGTCTGGTTGATTGATAGTGGTGCTTCAAGGCACCTCACTGGTTATAAAGAAGCCCTCTCTAATTTGATTGAAAAGGATACTAATTTAGAAATTATCCTTGGAGATAATGCCACCTATTCTGTGAAAGGGACAGGGATTGTGACCCTTCATCTATCTCAACGTCAAGTCCTCCGCTTACAAGATGTGTTGTACGTACCTGATTTGAAGAAGAACCTTGTGTCTATTTCGGCAATGGAAGACAAAGGATTCAAGGTGGCATTCGTTTATGGAAAGGTACGCATTTGGAAGAAGAACTTCAAAGAAGCTCTTACTATTGGTTTTAGAGTTGATATAGTCTACCAGGTTGGAGGAAGTCCATTGGGGGCTATGTCATGTAATACAACACTTCAAACTGAGTTATGGCACCTGAGGTTTGCACACCTTCATTACAAACCCTTCTCGAAGCAAGGAAGGTGGTGACAGGGATGCCCGAGTTTAAAGATGATCATGAAAGTATATGTCAGGGTTGTGCCGAAGGGAAGCATACAAGGGGACCATTCCCCTCAAGTGTCACAAGGACATCTGATATCTTGCAATTAATACATTATGATTTATCTGGTATGCTGCTCGTAACATTCTTGGGAGGATGTTCCTATTACATGCCTTTTATAGATGACTTCTCCTACAAGACCTGGATATATCTCTTGAAGAACAAGGACGAAGCATTCAAATGGTTTTGTACCTTCAAGGCCTTAGTGGAAAATCAAACAGGGAAGAAGATCAAGATTTTGAGGACCGATAAGGGCACCGAGTATGAGTCGAATGAATTCAATGACTTTTGCAGGGAAGCTGGCATTAAGAGGGAGACCACTACTGTGTATACTCCCGAGCAAAATGGTGTTGCTGAAAGAAAGAATAGAACCATTATGGAAGATGCTCGCACTATGCTTTATCACCAAGGTCTTTCGAAGTTTCTATGGGGAGAAGTTGCAAACACTGTTGTGTACATTCAGAATAGATGCCCGCATTCCGCCTTGGACTCCAAAACTCTCGAAGAAGTCTTCTCTAGTAAGAAGCTTGATGTCTCCCACTTTAGAGTTTTTGGAAGTCATGTTTACTTTCATGTACCGAAAGAAAAGAGAAGCATGTTGGATGCTTTTGGAAAGAAGGGAATGTTTGTGGGCTACAGTGAAACTTTGAAGGCATATAGAATCTATGTGCCTAGTCAAAGAGAAGTGGAGATATGCCACGATGTCACCTTCGATGAAGATGTTGCCCTCAGGAAAGTCAAAGATCTCCCTACCTCAAAGGAAGACAAAAAAGAAGAAGAAGAAGAAGGGAAGTTGGAAGAACCGATCCCTGATGTTGAAGGTCTGATGGATCCTATTGATCCACCTCCTTCAAATAAAAGGAGACCCTCATGGCTTAGAGACACTCTCCAAGATGTCAAGAGGCATATTGCTCCAAGAGGAACATTTCGTGAAAGCAAGAATTTGAATAGGTACCAAGGGTACCTAGCAGCCATGAGCACTATTGTAAAATCTGAGCCTGGAACATTTGAGGAATTCGTAAAGCATCAAGTTTGGAAGGATGCTATGCACGAAGAATATGAGTCTATTATGAAGAATGATGTCTGGGATGTGGTCCCAAGACCAAAGGACAAATTTGTTGTCACCTCAAAATGGCTCTACAAGATCAAGCATGGAGCCGATGGAAGTGCTGAAAAGTACACGGCAAGATTTGTTGCCCGAGGCTTCTCTCAAAAGGACGGTATAGGTCATGATGATATATTTGCACCTGTTGCCCACTACACCACCATCCGATCGATCATTTCCCTTGTTGCAATGCAAGGATGGAGTCTCCATCACATGGATGTGAAGACTGCCTTTTTGCATGGTTCAATAAAGGAAGAGGTTTATGTGGAGCAACCTCTAGGGTTCGAAGTCCAAGATAGAGACATCTATGTATGCAGGTTGAAGAAAGCCCTCTATGGGTTGAAGCAAGCCCCCAGGGCTTGGTATGAGAGGATAGATAGCTACTTGATGAAGTTGGGCTTTGCTCGAAGTGATGCTGATCCAAACCTTTATTTTAAGGTTGATAAAGAAAGGCCTCTCATTCTGGTTCTCTATGTGGACGATCTCTTCCTAACAGGTGTTGACCCTCTCGTTCATCAATGTAAGAGGGAGCTAGCTTCCGAGTTTGAGATGAAAGACCTAGGACTGATGCGCTATTTCCTAGGCTTGGAGGTCTGGCAAAGGGCAGGCGAGATTTTCCTTTTTCAAGGAAAGTATGTCGTGAAGCTACTGAAGAGATTTGGTATGGTGGACTGTAAGTCTATGTCGCACCGATGGAACTCAACTTAAGAAGTTGTGTGGAAGCACTGCTGGGCTCAAGCTAGGAAATCCCACCGAGTATTGATAATTTGTAGGGGCCTTGATGTTCTTAGTGAACTCTCATTCGGATGTATGTTTTGCAGTGAACACTTTGAGTCAACATATGGTTGAGCCTCATCACATTCACTGGATTGGTGCCAAGAATCTATTGAGATATCTTCGGGGCACAATCAACCATGTGTTGAGATACACTGCCAAGAGTATGAGGCTCCTTGGATATACTGATGTCAACTGGGCAGGTAGTGTGGTGGATCGTAAGAGCACATCTAGATGTTGCTTCACCCTGGGTTCTGCTTCGATCTCTTGGATGAGCAGGAAGCAGAAATCTGTTGCTTTGAGCATCACCGAGGCCGAATACATTGCAGCGAGTATGGCCTATTGTGAAGCTATTTGGTTGATACCACCGTTATCCTTTGTGATAACTAGAGTAGGATTCGTCTTTCTGAGAATCCCGTGTTCCACAACCGATGCAAGCATATTCATATTAGGTACCACTTTGTCCGGGACATGGTACAACGAGGCGTCGTAAGGTTCGATCACATTGGGGCTGATGAGCAGGTCGCAAATATTCTCACGAAGCCCCTAGGGAAGGTAAAGTTCCTAACCTTCCGTGAGAAGCTTGGAATCGTGGAAAGACCCTATTGTGAGGGTCCTACTTGAGTTGGACAATGAGCTCTGGGAGCTCCAAAGGGCTTGGGGATAGCTTCTTGGAGCTATAAGCACACACGGGGCTAGGCTTGCTGAACCTTGTTATGCTTCTGCCCCATTGTTATGAGGTTGAGTTGGTGCACCTTCTCTTTTATCTATGCCCCACATGCATCCTACCCATGGAGTTTCAGACTCATGGAAAGTACCTCTCATTTGGCCAATGAGGTGGGAAATGTGGATAGAGACCATAGCAAGATCGATGGACGCATCGGAGATTGATGTACTCTCTATGTCTAGGATGGGTTGTGTCCAACACCTTGATATGGGATCAAGTCCGATGATGTTCTTACCTCTAAACTGAGTTTGGGTCAGTAAACTAACTTCGAGTTAGTATGTGACTCTTTTTGAGTCTATTGAGGTTTTACCCTCTAGGCTAACTTCGAGGCAGCGGAGTGTTGACTCGGAGTGTGATGTCTTTGTGACTCACTCTTGTTTGTTTTCCCTTGAGCCGACAAAACATGTTACAAGAGAATGATGCAGGAATGCATGATGATGATGATGATAGTACACGATGGCACTAATCACTGGATGGCACAGGTGGATAGATGGAGTTCTCCCTAGTTGAGAGGGAGTGTTAATTTTGGGCAAGTAGGTCCAAACTCCATGTTGCGCTGCTCATATAATGATGATTATATTTTTGTTAGATTCCTCTTTCGGAGAGGTGCAAGATTGATCTAAAGATCATATTGTTTGGATGAGCAGAACTTAAATTTTGATTTTATTTTCTACACAAGTGCAAGTTGTCAAGGTCGGCCAGATTTGTAATCTAGGCTCACAAGCCCTACAGATGTGTCACACACCCTCATTGATGGATATAAATTGGAGAGAGATGATGTCCATTTCATCATCATCTCATCACACACATTCCACATGATTTGATTGGTTCGTACAACCTAGAAGAGGCTTCTCTCTCTCCCACGTGTGAATCTGGATGTTGGAAATATGGATGATGCCGGAAATCTGGATGCCGAATCTGGATACCAGAAATATGGATGGTGCCAGAAATGGATGCTGGAAATGGATGTCAGGAATCTGGATGTAGGAAATCTAGATGTCGGAAATCCTTTTGTTGACTTGCGTTGACTGTTTTGAGAGCTGTCTCATGAGGTGTGTGTGGCACTGAAGGAAGGTTGCTCTTGTATGTGTTTGACTAAACCTCTGGGAAGTTGGAAGAGTTGGTTTGACCAGCCAAAGTCTTTGCTGCCTAGGGCATCTTTTTGACTGCTGTAACAAACATTTCTCTCTATCTTTGCTGGACAAGAAGAATTGTAAATTCTAATTTATTATATTGGCTTGTCTTCTGTCGATCTATTATTATGTTTTATCAGCATTTGCTTTCAATGATTATGTGATTTCTAATCTGAATTGGGCCTATAAAAAAGATTGAAGTAAACTGCTTTAAGCATAAAACATACCATGGTTATCTAAATTTAACACAATCCTTCCCCTACATTGCGAGAAGCCCTATGATAAATTCCATAGAGATACTCTCCCATTTCCCCTCAGGAATGGGAAGACGCTGCAACAATCATGTTGGGTGAGTCAACTCCCCCTTGTTCCTATGACAGGCCTCACACTCCTGCACATATCTCAACACGTCCCCCTTGAGGCCCTTCCATGTGAAGCTCTCTCTCATTGCCATGTACGTCTTCCTGAACCCCAGATGCCCTGACAATGGAGAATCCTGAGCTGCATGAAGTATTCGCTCCCTCAACTATGAGCCCGAAACCAGAAATATGCGCCCCTTGTAGTAGATAATCTCAGCCATCACCCGGTAGCGCTCATCTATGTGAATGCCCTCCAAGTTCTCACATGCCCGTCGATCCTTGGAGTACTCATCTAACAATTGTGCCTTCTAGTCATGGCGAATGCTCATGAGTGAAAGTCCCGCAGGTCTCTTGGATAATGCATCGACGACCACATTGTGCTTCCCCTGCACATACTCAACATCAAAATTGTAGGCCTGCACCTTACTGACCCACCTCTGCTGCCTGTCATTGAGGCCCTACTGCTCCATGAAGTGGCGAAGACTATTATGATTTGTCTTCACTCAAAACCAGTTACCCACCAAATATTGTTGGAACTTGGCCAATGCATGCATTATGGTCAACATCTCCTTGTCGTATATGGAATACGACCTCTCATGTGGTAAGAGCTTTCAGCTCTCGAAAGCAATGGGATGCCCATCTTGGGACAAGACTGCCCGAATCCCCTCAGTCGATGCATCACACTCCAATGTGAAAGACTGCATGAAGTCCGAGAGTACCAATACTGGGCAACTACTAATGACCTTCTTGAGGTGATCGAAAGCTGCCTGAGCTCCATATGTCCATGCAAAAGCCCCCTTCTTGGTCAGATTTGTGAGGGGTGCTCCCAACTGTGAGAAGCCCTTAGCGAACTTCCTATAATAAGCCTAGATGACCAAGAACCCTCTCAGTACTATCACATCTCTAGGTACTGGCCAATCCCGAACAACCCTGGTCTTCTTCTCATGCAACTTGACCCCATCTGTGCCAATAATGTGTCCCAAGTAAAGCATTTCTGTCAGCCCAAATTCACACTTGGACAACTTGGCATAGAACTATTGCTCCTCTAAAATGCACAACACCATCTTTAGGTGTTGCAGGTGCTCCTCCCACGTCCTGCTGTAAATCAGGTTGTTATCAAATAAAACCAGCACGAATCTCCTCAACTTCCCCCTAAACAGATGGTTCATGCATGAATGGAAAGTGGCAGGGGCATTGGTCAACCCAAAAGGCATGACCAGGAACTTGAAATGCCCATAATGACACGTGAAGGTCGTCTTCGGAATGTCCTAATCCCTCACCTGGATCTGATGATACCCCGACCGCAAATCTATCTTAGAGAAGAACTTTAGCTCCTGTAAGCTCATCCATCAGTTCATCAATACGCGGTATGGGATACCGATTCTTCAACGTCCTCCTATTGAGCGCCCTATAATCAATGCACATGTGCAAAGTCTCGTCCTTCTTCACCAATACAACTGAAGAAGCGAAGGGGCAGGAACTCGGCCTAATGTGGCCCAATGGCAACAACTCATGGATGGCTCACTCAATCTTATCTTTATAGGCTTTGGGATGCCTATAGGGGGTGGTGATGACTGCCTGTACACCGGGCCCCAATTCTATGGTGTGATCAAACCCCCTGTCTGGTGGCTGTCCTAGTGGTATATCTCCAAAAATTGTTGAATATCTGTCCAGTATAGCCTGTATGTCTAGATGTGGTGGCTTGGTTTGTTCCCTAGCCTCTGAAATCCTCAGCTCCACTGCCCATGCTATGTCCCCATGCCTCAAGTCGACCTCCATCCGGTGAGCTGAAACTGTCCGTGGGGGATATGAGTGCATACCCTGAAGAACTACTAGCTTACCATCCGGTCCGCTAAACTCCATCTCGAGCTTCCTCCAATCGGTGGTAACTCAGCCAAGGGTATACAACCATTGGACACCCATCACCACATTGGTGTCTGGTACGTCCACCACAAAGAAATGATTTGTCATCGAATAGTTCCCCATGGTCACTGTCAAGGCAGGAACATATCGAGTGCATTGCAAATTCTTGTCCCTTGGTACTAGCACTGAAAACCCTCCAAACTCTGTAGTGGTGATGCCTTTTGTCTGGACCATCTGAGCATCAATAAAATTGTGTGTGGCCCCACTGTCAACTAAGACTGAGACATGTTGCCCTTGCAGAGTGCATTTTATCCTCATGGTCAGAAATTTGGGTACCTCGCACAAAGAGGCAAGGACTCACCCAGATGGTGTGAAAGATGCTTGTCTTGATGGAGGTGGTGATGGTGGTTCTCTCTCTGATGGCCCCTCACATTGTCCCCGATTAAGCTCCAACTCCACCTCATCCTCTTGATCATTGTTTAAGAAGACCTAGATATAGTGGGCCTTGCCCACTGTGCACCAATGGCCTAGTGCCCACGACTCTCGACATGTAAAACACAACTTCCTTCGCCTGAGGTCTCTCCTAATCTTATCATCCAATTGTTGAGAATTTTGGAGGGCTTAAGGTTAATACAAATTCCCTTCTGGATAATTACTTGTGAGCTTGTTGTGTTGCTTGTGTCTTCTCTTAGTTAATCTTTCATCAAGTCAATTATAAAAAATGCACAGGACACAAATGTTAGGCAGAAGTAACACTTTTATTGTGGGAAGGTAAATCACAGATTTACCTTCCTTACTTTACACTTCAGAATTCTAATCATTCTATACTGTCATTTATTTGCACTTGCATCCTTCCTTTATCTGTATTGTGTTCCGCACTGTAATCTATCTATCCATAAAAAGATCATCGTTTTAGGCACTCCATATCATGTCTTATCCGCATTGTATTCTTTGAATTATCTGCACTGTATGTTACGCACTTCATATCATTTTTATCTGCGTTGTATATCACGTATTCTCCGCACTGTATGTTACGCACTTCATATCATGTTTTATCTGCATTGTATATCACGCATTCTCCGCATTGTATGTTATGCACTTCATATCATGTTTTATCTACGTTGTATATCACGTATTATCCGCACCTTTATATCATGTATTGACCACACTTAGTTTCATGTATTGTCCGTACTATCTTACAAAGAAAACCCACACCTTTATCTTTGAGATATCCGATTGCTTGTTCTTTTAATCATGACGGCACATCACATGTATATATAACGCATATCTCTTTTAAGCAAGCCGACCATATAGTTATGAGTTAGACCGACTAGTTTCATGGTGAATGAGGCCGACTAGATCATGATGAATTCCCTGCGTTGGAGAGGTATTTCTTCACTGCATTTAAGGGTTGTCTTCCATCGTTGCATCGAGATTTGTTAGCTTCTTTCACAAGGTCCTGGAACATACTTAATACAATCTTGCTCATGAAGCCCATGAAGCAAGTACACTAAAAATACATTTTTATTTACTTTGCCTTCTTCTTTTCATAAATACATAGTTACATAGTCAACATGAAGACCGACCTAGTTACACTTTCAACACTCCCTCTTAACTAGGGAGGTATTCATACAAGTACATGGTCACTTTCAAACTGAAGAATCTCATAAGAAGAATTAGATTGGCAATCACATCTGTATAGCATCATATCAACCAGCATTTTCCTAGTGCAAGGCCTTGACTAACAGCCCCATCTCTCAATGAGACAATGGGCTACAATGTTGGCGAGACACATGACTTATAGACACCTTCGTCATTGTCTCTCCAAGGTACATACTCCACCCGGGTGTTCCCAAAGTATGACCTTCTTGGACTATTCTTCTCTTGGGTAGCTAGCCCTCAAAGAATATTGGTCCCCGACTACTCTTATCTTGAATGCCCTAACACATTCTCAAAGAGTATCGAATGCCAGATGATTACCCAATCCTCCATTCTGTCTTCCCAAGACCAGAATGATGTGTCTATCTCTCCCTCTCAACCAGGGAGGACCTATTCCACAAGGGAATGTACTCATTCCTATACGAGGAATGTACCTAAGCTCATTCTTACGAATTACCAAGTTTCTTCCAAGTAAGAAACTTATCATCAACCTCCTTCTTAACCAGGGACCTCTAGCAGCAATGGTGAGACACCCAGCTGCTCATGAAGAATTCTTGTCCTCGATTTCATGGATTTCAATATTGAGGAATCTCCAACTTTTAGCTTCATAGGGCACAGATCATCCATCACTTCCATCCTGAGTCATGTTAGCTATCAGAGAGTGATTCATCAGACTTCCTTTATCTGGTCCATCGTTATGCCATGCTGCTTTCCTTTGAATCATTTCCAAGGATCATACATCCTTTCTCATGATTAGCAGCCCTGCACAAATTCATCCAGATAAACATATTCATAGTAACGAAAGTTACCTTAGTGATGATCTTTCACCATGACATCTTCCTATAGGCATCGGCATCCTTCATACAGATTGACACATCCCTTAATGATATGTTTTTGCCAAGGGTCTTCATCTTTACCAGACTTCTGTCAGAGTCTACATATCTTCCTAGGAGATCTTTTAGTCACATCTTCTTGGTCTCTGCATGATAACTGCCTCTTGACATGGTTGCATTTCATGATCTCTTCCTTTCTGTGTATTCTCCATTCCCAGGAACTTATACATTTTCCAGTTCCTTGTTCATATACAGCCACCTCATATTTCATGAGGACATATTATGTTGATTTCATTTGTCTTGGGCATTGAGAGATACTTCTCCATAAATCATACTTCTAAGTACAAAAGTCCATTACCTACAACCATATAACATGACATCACAACATCCAATGTCAACATATAAACATATACATACCTCATACCTTTTTCCCTTGAGTCCTCCTGTAGCAATTTTCCAAGAATGAAGAGCTTCATTCCCTTGGCTTGTTTCATCAATATGTCATCACATCCCAAAAGTATGTTTCCATGATGACCCTTGCTCTTGATGACTACTTTATATTAGTAAAGTTTGTCAAAGAGGTTTTCCCAGGGCTGATTCACCAGGAGCTCCTACCATGCTTCGATCAAGATGCTACATTTCTTCCTATCATATAACCAACAGAAATCAATTCCTTATTCATAAGTTTACTTGATTTTCCTTGAATTGGTACCTTGTGAGTGGACTGTTAATTTGAGTCTTCAAGGCTTGAGACTTCAAGTTCCCTCCAAACTGAATACTTATATCAATTGTAGATACCTCAGATCTTTGATAGATCAGCTATTCCAAGATCCTTTAATGTACTGCTTCACTGTATATACATATCACTGAGAGTCCTTCTTTTGAAATCATAAGTCATGACTATGACTGTGATTTACACCGAAACTCCTTTGAAGTTGATCGAACTTATTTTACTCACATACACTGAAAAGCATTACTGAACTGCTTGCTGAGATTAATATAGAGTTTATACTGCACTTGTTTCTGAGATAGTATCGAGACCTTCTCCTTGAGATGGCATCGAAATCCTTTAGTGATATTTCACCAAGACTGTGGTATTGTGGTGAGACTTCATCTCTGTGTCTCCACTAAAACCTTTACTGCTGTAGCACTGAAATATTCCCATCGAAAGAGCATCGAAACATACATGTGATAGCACTGAAAAGTAACATCAAAACTGTGGTCACTTTGGTCATAGTGGTAACACCGAGCCTCTGTAATTGTCATCCGAATCTCTTCTAGACTTGCATCATGATTGCCGAGACACAGAGATCATCACCATAGAGATCATACCTTTAACGAATTGTAGTTACAATGTTATCAATGAGACCTTACTGCATTGAGACAGAGGTATACTTCATTGTTCCTTCACCGAGTCCCTTCTTCTTTGATGATTGTAATAGAGATCAAGCCCATCACTTTTCTCTATCTGAAAGGTATCTGAGTTGTTGTCAGTGTAATATTCCCAATTAGCCTTGCTAATTGGAATATTTCATTTTTGCTTTATTTTACCGCTTTAGCAAGAAATAATAAATAAAGTGAGAAATAAGAGGGGTCACCTCACTTTAGTCACCTCACTTTATTAATGAAGTGTTCTTTTCCTAGTAGATGGACGTTATAACTTAGAGAGGGGGCCTTGGGGGTCCACATGATTATGATGGAGAGGCATCGGTGACCCAAAATGCTTCTTGAGGTCAAAGGAGAAGTAAGGACGCAATTAAGTTTTGGAGGGAGTTTAGCATTATAAAAGGAGGGGTTTCCACTTCATTTGGAATGCATATTTTGATATTGATAATGAGAGCTAGACTTTTGTCTGCTTCAGCACGCCGGTTGTTTAGTCGGTCTGCAGCACTGTTTAGTGCACGAGTGTCTCCGGTCGGAGATCTCACCCTTAGCCTCGGGGGACTTCGAGTGCCTGCCCTGGTAAGGTTTTTTTGGTTTCACCCTTAGCTTCGGGGGACTTCGAGTGCCCGCCTAGTAAGGTTTGTCCACGAGTTCACCTTTCGATTTGATGTGAGAGTAAACGGCGGTTGCAGTGCGATTTTGAAGAAGGAGGAACCCTCTTGTGGGCTGCGCGATTCGAGAGGAGAAGAACTGTTGTTTCGGGGAAAAAGCGAGCGATTGGCCTTGGAAGTGAGACGTACGATTACGAAGAGGGCAGCAGTCCGGGGTTACGGGGATAGATCCGACCTTGGTGATGATGAATACGACGGAGATAATTGCGGATCTAATTTGGTATGGTGCGGATACGGAAATGTAGCATTAGATACGACTTGGAATTGGAATGCGAGGAGATATTGGCGAGTCCCGACCCTAGATGCGAAGATAACATCAGATCCAACCTTTGAGGTTGCAGATCTGAGGAGATATTGGCAGATCTAGCATAGATCTGAGGAGATAGCAGTAGATCTGATAGAGGAGGACGCAGATCTGGAGGGATAGGACGCAGATCTGGATTGGAGGCTTCAGATCCAGCAGATCTGAGCATATAGGACGTTGATTCATCTAGGAGGACGCTGATCTGATGAGCAGGAGCATGTGTGTGGGTTTTGGCAGCGTTTTTCAGTGTTTTCAGCCCTGAGAGTTTGGTTATCTTATCTGGAGGATTTGCAGGAGGATTCAGCCCCTTTTCTCAGCATATTTCTTGAGCTTTTGTGCCTTTCCTGGAGGCCCAGCGTTTTTGTAGGAGGAGGGTTTCTGGGGGCAATTTTCGGAGGTGGTCCGTTTGGTAAATGGTTTCTGGGTTTTGTCCGGAGCAGTGAGTATAGGTGATCTGTAGATTTTTAGCTCATTCCGGCAAGGGGATCAACTAAGCTTGGGTTTCTTCCGACGGTGCCGGGATGCGGTTTACTGTGTGACCATTTCCTATTTTTACGAGAGGATTCTGTACTTGCCTTGAGCAAGGATAGGTGCACTCACTCTGATTTTCTTGTACTCCTCTCTATGTACTTTCAGATTAATAAAATGGCTCAGTTTTCTGGCATTCTATGTGTATTGGTTCCATGATCTGGTTCAACATTGTATTTTCTATATCTGTCTAGCATATTTCTGTTTATTACTGGTTATTTCCCTTTGGGGATATTACTGTGGTATCAGAGCCGAGGTCTCGAGGTCGAGACTCGCGGAGCGTGGTGGGCTGTAATATCCCTGTTTAGGGCAGCCTCCCTGTTGAGGATCAGGTGGGCCTTGACACGCTGCCGGGGTCTGCGTAATTGGGGGAGGCTAGCGAGTCCCCGTCGGTGAATGAGCCTTTGTGGTATCAGAGCATAATTCTGGCTCAGCCTGTGGTCTATGACATCAGAAAAGAGATCATACAGAGCAATAGCAGTTGCAATACCAGAAACGCAGTTGGAAAAAGGGCCAAAATAAAAAAGGTCAAATTTCGAAGTTGGGAATTAGGAAAAACGTTTTCTGGGTTTTTCTGGGTTTTGGGCGAGGATCACTTTCCCAAATTCCTAGAATTTTCCAAGTAGTTTTCAGTGGGTAAATCGAAGGTCGAAGTTAAGCAGCAGTATGGCAGGAGATGTGAGTCCAGCTCGATATGCAGCCGTTTTTGCAGATTGGCAGAGCATGGGTCAGGCATTCATGGATGCTTTCCCCTGGGAGCTCTACTTCCAGTTTCGATGCGGTATCAAACCCCCTGAGCGGCACCAGCACAAGGGGCGCGGATACCACCATGATGACCACCGTGCAGCTAGTGGATTTCATTTGCCCAGGTTTGATGGCTCATCAAACAGTTCGGCAAAGTCCAGGGTGGTAGAGCACTTTGACGGGAGGGATCCGGATCAGTATTTTGGTGAGCTGATCAAGCTCAAACAGACTGGGAGTGCAGAGACATACATTTCAGACTTCTTGAGGATTTCGGTGATGGTACCTGATGTATCTGCAGCTCGGATGGTTGGCTTGTTTGTGGAAGGGCTGTCAGAGCCACTTCGTAGCCTAGTCCTGTCGAACAGACCGGCTACCCTTCAGGATGCCATCAGCAGGATTCGGAATTTACAGGATGTCTTACCCAGGACTCAGACACCTTATCCCCAGAGACAGGCCTTTCAGCCTAAGGGTAAGGACACGAGGACTCCGCCTCCCA
Source organism: Pinus albicaulis (assembly GCA_034641835.2). NCBI lineage: Eukaryota > Viridiplantae > Streptophyta > Pinopsida > Pinales > Pinaceae > Pinus > Pinus albicaulis. The sequence continues at coordinate 748,996,267 of CM076582.1, read as the reverse complement.
AAGCGAATCCTGGACAAGGGCAGTTTGGTGATGAGGCCAGGAGAGAGCTGAGGAGGAAGCGGGTGTGCTTCACTTGCCGGGAGCCATGGGCACGAGGACACAGGTGTACGGCAGGGAAGGCCCACTTCATTGAGATCTTCTCCGAGAGCAGTGGAGAAGAGGATGAGGGAACACAGGGTTGCAGAGAGTCTGAGGTTACACCTAGTGAGACACAGGACTCACCATCATTAGAGACTACCTTGACCGTGCCGGTTGATATCGTAGTGGAGGAGGTAGAGCCTACCCCGGTAGAGCCATCCACTGAGGTGATGACTGGAGCCATGTCCGAGTCTTCGGGTGGTAGCGGCACACGACAGATGGGTGAGGTATCAGGAGATATATCCACTATCGATGAGGCACTAGGAGATACAGAGGTATTGGGCGATGATCGCAGGCAGCGGTATCATCGGCTTCGGACGGACCTTCGAGTTTTGAGGGAGAAAGCCGCGTCAGTACGGGAGACCATTTTGTTGCAGGACCAGGAGCTGGAGGGTATGAGAGCGACTTGTGCCAAGTCGGCGGCCAAGTTGGTCCGCATTGGGGAGCAGCTGGATTCCCTGATGGTACAACCAGAGGGCACATTGGAGCGTCAGATCATTCCCCTTCAGGTATGCATGGATGGGACTAGCAGTGTTGTTGGGTCATCTCTTCCCGTTGGAGAGAGAGAGGCAGAGCCACCTAGTCAGGTCTCATATGTTGACTTGGATAGTGGTATGAGACGATCAGAGTTGTACAGGGTACAGCAGCCACGTGTTGAGATTGGATGGCGAGAGGTTTTGAGTTGGTACTCGGTGGAGCAGATGATGGATGAAGGGGAGGTCTCAAGGAGAGATCTCACTAGAGATGCACTTCGACACACCATGGGGTGCAATGACTTTCTTTCCTTCTCACAAGAGCAGATAGAAGATGGGGGACATCTTCGGATGGATAACATCTCTCATGCTTGTGTTGGACATCCCTTGAGCCATACACATCATGATGGGAAGTTTTTGCCTACCACCTATTTGATTCTTGACGGGGTCTCATTGATCCTTGAGAAGTTTATACTTCAAAATCCCATGAAGTGCAAAATCAGAAATTTGATTTGGGAGGATGGTAGCCCTCATGGGAGGAGTACCAGGATGAGGAGAAAGAGGCATCCACAAGTGATTGAGTGGATGGGGATGATGAGCAAGGAACTAGGAGGCTACTTGCAGATCTGTGCTACCAGGCAGCAGGAGGCTTGGCTGCGCTGGTTACTCTTGAAAGAGTTTGGCCATCACTTGGCAAACACTCTTCCTAAGAGTAGGAGGTTGGGGAAAAGATGGATGGATACTTGCATCATTGAGCAGCATAGAGTATGGATGCATGGTGTTGATGAGTTACTCATATCATTCATTGTGTCTTCATCACATGAGTTGTTTGATGGAGGTATGGAGAGGCAACACAATGTCTGGTTGCTTGGTTTGTTCCTAGGAGAGCAAGGGCAGATTTGCTCTCACACTTTGTACGATGTTGCGGGAAGAGGGGATGGCACTATCTCCTTGGTCTTTGATGATGACTGGGAAGCACTTCCATCTTGGAAGGAATTCCATATTCATTGCAGCATTATTAGAGGAATCTTTGACAAGGAGCATGTCAAAGAACAGAGTTTTGTATTGACAGGAGCTTATTTGCATGAGCTCACAGCGTTGTCACCTTGGAGCAGAACATTATGGATGGAGTGTGCGCAGCAGAGATATGGTGGATCTATAACCCATAGGTCCCAGGATCACTTCATAATTGTTGCACAGAGAGGAGGTAATGATGATAGAAACATCTATGGCATATTCTTCTTGACTTGGGTTTCTAGGCATAAGGAGGATTATCTTCTTGCAGCACATGGTTCAGTCTTCTTCATAGCAGGTCAACACTTTATGGAGGACTCATTCATGGACCCATGTACCATCTTACTTCCAGCATATGGTCAAACTTGTATGGGAGGCTTGATTATGAGGGAGACACGTGAGCGGGGTGTGTCCGTGAGTGGGAAAAATTCTCACAATTTCAGCACTACATGTTCTAATGGGAGCATGGGAGGAGGCATGGCCACCACTACTATGTATGCGTTCTCTTTTGATGTGGGCCATGAGATTGATATTCATCCATTGTACAGCCATGGGCAAGTGTTTGGCCCTATGTTGTTGTCATCTTCAGCCATTTACTATCCATTAGTAGATGTGATGGATCTTGTACATTGCTTGCCATGTGATTTTCTGAGGTTGCAGTGGATGAGACTGTGCTGTATCCTTGTGAGGGATTGTTTGCGTTATGTATCCTCAAGTAACACCTTCAGCAAACATCTCATTAGGATGATCCATGAAGCACATGTCCTATTCTTCATGGATGAATTGTTTTGGGCCAGCTTGTTCTTTGTTGTTGGAGGGACCTTCCTTGGAGGATTGTTCTTCACTTTGCCATTGGAGGGAAATGATTTTGCAGCCCAAGATCAGACTTTCAACCCACCTTCATTACCGGAGCTTGAGGTGGAAGGAGATTTTCAGGAGTTGCCTTGTCGGGAGGTGGCTCATTTGGTTTGGATGATTGCTTGGGGTTGGAAGATCCACATGAGAGAGATGTCCCTCACTTCATGCCTTGAGGGGAGAGAGATGATGAGCTGGTACACAGTTGATGGGACAGCTTACACATTCATAGATGCAGAGCAGCAGCAGTCATGGTCTTTAGTCATAGCCAGAAGCAGTGAGCAGTCCGAGTCATGGGACTTGGGCGATTATTGGCCACAGTGGCGATGGGATCCGGGAGGACTACTGATTGGCTGGTACCATGAGAGGCCAGTTTGGGATCCTAGCATTGAGATATCCCTTCATATCGGGGTGATGCAGGAGACAGAGAGGTTTCAGTGGGACCCAGGCACATTTTGCAGTATCGGCGGGGAGCATCAGCTAGAGAGTAGGCTTGTTCCAGCGTTGCTTGAGAACAAGACATTTTTGTCGGATGAGGATGCCACGGGGGAGAGTGAGCAGACTTTACAGCATCCATCACTTCAGTTGCTTGAGGACAAGCAACGTTTTGCCGGGGGAGACTGTAATATTCCCAATTAGCCTTGCTAATTGGAATATTTCATTTTTGCTTTATTTTACCGCTTTAGCAAGAAATAATAAATAAAGTGAGAAATAAGAGGGGTCACCTCACTTTAGTCACCTCACTTTATTAATGAAGTGTTCTTTTCCTAGTAGATGGACGTTATAACTTAGAGAGGGGGCCTTGGGGGTCCACATGATTATGATGGGGGAGGCATCAGGCTGACCCAAGGTAAACTGCGCAGGTCAAAGGAGAGTAAGGACGCAGTTAAGTTTTGGAGGGAGTTTGGCATTATAAAAGGAGAGGTTCTCACCTCATTTGATCATGCATATTTTGATATTGATATTGAGAGCTAGACTTTTGTCTGCTTCAGCACGCCGGTTGTTTAGTCGGTCTGCAGCACTGTTTAGTGCACGAGTGTCTCCGGTCGGAGATCTCACCCCTAGCCTCGGGGGACTTCGAGTGCCTGCCCTGGTAAGGTTATTTCTGGTTTCACCCTTAGCTTCGGGGGGACTGAGCAGACTTGGTGCAGCCTAGTAAGGTTTTGTTACGATTCACCTTTCGAGTTTCGATGTGATGTGACGGTTACGGTACGATTTTGGAAGGAGAGCCCTCTTGTGGGCTGCCCCCGCGATTCGAAGGAGAGACGGCGGCCGGGAAACGGAAAGCGAGTTGGCAAGTGAGGACGGCTGTCCCGATTACGAAGAGAGGACGCGGTCCCGAGGGTTACAGTGATAGATCCAGCCTTGGTGATGATAGATCTGAGCAGATAATTGCAGATCTAGGTTGGTATGGTGCAGATCTGGAAGTATAGCATTAGATCCAGCTTGGGAGATTGCAGATCTGAGGAGATATTGGCAGATCCAGCCTAGATCTGAAGAGATAACATCAGATCCAGCCTTTGAGGTTGCAGATCTGAGGAGATATTGGCAGATCTAGCATAGATCTGAAGAGATAGCAGTAGATCTGATATAGGAGGACACAGATCAGGAGGGATAGGACGCAGATCTGGATTGGAGGCTTCAGATCCAGCAGATCTGAGCATATAGGACGTTGATTCATCTGGGAGGACAGTACGATGAGCGAGGGAGCATGTGTGGTTTGGCGGCGTTTTTTGATGTTTGTGACACGAGTTTGGTTATCTTATACGGAGGATTTGCGGAAGGGATTCGACCCCTTTTCTCGGCATATTTCTTGAGCTTCTGTGCCTTTCCTGGAGGCCCAGCGTTTTTGTAGGAGGAGGGTTTCTGGGGGCGATTTTCGGAGGTGGTCCGTTTGGTAAATGGTTTCTGGGTTTTGTCCGGAGCAGTGAGTATAGTTGATCTGTAGATTTTTAGCTCATTCCGACAAGGGGATCAGCACCTAGCTTCAGTTTCTTCCAGCAGCTGGGATGCAGTTTCTGTAGCAGCCATTTCCTATTTTTCTGAGAGGATTCTGTACTTGCCTTGAGCAAGGATAGGTGCACTCACTCTGATTTTCTTGTACTCCTCTCTATGTACTTTTAGATTAATAAAATGGCTCAGTTTTCTGGCATTCTATGTGTATTGGTTCCATGATCTGGTTCAGCATTGTATTTTCTATATCTGTCTAGCATATTTCTGTTTATTACTGGTTATTTCCCTTTGGGGATATTACAGTCAGTGATCATTTTCTAACAGAATCTGAACTCTCTTACTATGCCAAAGATTCGATTTTTGTCTTACCCATACAAAACAGAGATATTACCGAATTGCTATCTATACTCCATCATCAAAATTTCTAATGAGATCCGAACCAGTGAATTGTAATATTGTATGTGCCTTTAATCTTGAGGTCTGAGATATAATGCCGAGACAGTGAGAAGAAGTCACTGTGGTGTACCCAAACCTTCTGTGATCCAAACTAGATTGAGATCACCTAGATCATGTGTTAACTTGACCGAGCTCCTTCTTGAGTGCCTCTTAGATGAGTTTTTGACTGTGATCTAATCCTTAAGTGCCACTTATATGCCCTTCTTTGACTGCCACCTTAGCTCTGATACCACGTTGAGAATTTTGGAGGGCTTAAAGTTAATACAAATTCTCTTTTGGATAATTACTTGTGAGCTTGTTGTGTTACTTATGTCTTCTCTTAGTTAATATTTCATCAAGTCAATTATAAAAAATGCCTAGGACACAAATGTTAGGCAGAAGTAACACTTTTATTGTGGGAAGGTAAATCACAGATTTACCTTCCTTACTTTACACTTCAGAATTCTAATCATTCTATACTATCATTTATCTGCACTTACATCCTTCCTTTATTCGTATTGTGTTCCGCACTATAATCTATCTATCCTTAAAAAGATCATCATTTTACACATTCCATATCATGTCTTATCCGCATTGTATTCATTGAATTATCTGCACTGTATGTTACACACTTCATATCATTTTTAGCTGCGTTGTATGTCACGTATTCTCCGCACTGTATGTTACGCACTTCATATCATGTTTTATTTGCGTTGTATATCACGTATTCTCCGCACTGTATGTTACGCACTTCATATCATGTTTTATCTGCGTTGTATATCACATATTGTCCGCACCTTTATATCATGTATTGACCACACTTAGTTTCATGTATTGTCTGCACTATCTTACAAAGAAAGCCTGCACTTTTATCTTTGAGATATCCGATTGCTTGTTGTTTTAATCATGACGACACATCACACACACACACACACACAGATATATATATATATATATATATATATATAGCATATCTCTTTTAAGCAAGTTGACCATATAATTATGAGTTAGACCGACTAGTTTCATGGTGAATGAGACCGACTAGATCATGATGAATTCCATGCATTGGAGAGGTATTTCTTCACTGCGTTTAAGGGTTATCTTCCATCGTTGCATCGAGATTTGTTAGCTTCTTTCACAAGGTCCTGGAACATACTTAATACAATCTTGCTCATGAAGCCCATGAAGCAAGTACACTAAAATACATTTTTATTTACTTTGCCTTCTTCTTTTCATAAATACATATTTACATAGTCAACATGAAGACCGACCTAGTTACACTTTTCAACACCAATTACCCTTGCCCTTGGGATGCTCTTTGCGTTGTTACACTTTTCAACACCAAGTCCCTCGTACAACTCACGACCTCCAATAGAGTAGAGGGTTTGCGTCACTTCACCAATCCACGTAGTGGCTCCATCAACCTCTCTACAAATGTGTACACCCTCCTAGCATTTGACAAATCAGGCACCATGACCGAAACCCTCTGGAACTCCGAAATATAATGCTCTGGATGTCCTGTTTGCCTGAGCTGGGTCAGCTCCCTGAAGGGAGGCTTTGGATCCCTCCAATCAAAACGCTCCACTACTCTGCATGAAATCCTCATAGGAGATCACATTGGCATGCCCTAGAGTGAACAAGCCATGAAACCACTAGTCGTGTGCCTCTCCCTCCAAATGCAAAGTGGCAATTGTAATGGCCTCCACCTCCATCATCCCGTTGCGCTGGAAATAGTTGTCCAATTTCTCCACCCAAGCACAAGCTATGCACTCAGTAGTTCCATCGTATGTCGGGAAGAACATCCTCCCAACGGTACGTTGCAATTCAGAGCTCTGTGTTCCCTGGCTGATCCGGATTTATATAGGAACGCAACAGAATAAACATATAACCATAAATACAGAGATGCAGTGGAAATAACACTTCATTTCATTAATATCAAAGAATTGAAATTTGCTTACAGACAGAATGGAAATAAAACTAGCTAGGGCGCTGGTAGCTATCTCTGAAAAGAGATGTGGCGGCTACAGGCCTCTGAACTGAGTTACAGTGAGGCTCGAGGGCCTATTTATTATTGAGAAACAATGGAGAACGCTAAACATCCAAAAACCTAACCCTAGGAGATGAAGCGCCAAAACTATGAGCCCCGTTTGGGTAAATTGGTGTTTCAACTTCCCAGGGACGTAACTTTGGCATACTATCCCGTTTGACGCACATGATACATCATTAGAAAGCTCTATCCGAGGACTACAACTTTCGCCACAAATATCATTCAAGAACGGAATGATATTCGTCGGAGGCGCAATGCCCAAAAAACGTCGTTTAGGGCCTCAAAACGGCTCCGGAAGTTCATGACCTGAAAAACTGCTAAAAATAGTAAGTTATGCCGAAACTGAAAAACTGAAAGAGACAATGGTGGGGGCCCAAGTGGAATAGGCGGGTGGCCACCAATATCCACTGGATACATTCACTCCCCCTTGGGAAGCAATGGTCCCCATTGCGTTAAGTTCCTCCATGAGATGAGGAAATTTACGCCGAACTTGGTCACAGTGAACCACTTTCCCGCTTGGTGCAAGGAGCCAGCGGCTTTGACAACCGATACGGTTGGATCTGTTGTTGAACATTGCTGTGATGTTCTTGATAAGCATGTCCATGATAATTTTGACGGTGGCTGTTCCATGCGATGCAGGTTTAACTGCATTGTGAGGTGTGGGGATTTGTTGCGCAATGTCGAAGTGTCCGGTGGGGAGGTGGAAAGTAAGAACTGACGATCCACATTGAAGACTGGGTGCAGGCCAAGGAATGGAGGAATACTAAGCTCGAAGGCATTGTTCTCTACAGCCTTGGTGATGGTGTACGACCCGTATCGGAGCGGGCGAAGCTTGCGGTGGGGTCCAGTGAGGCGCTCCTTCTGCAAATGTAGCCATACTTTGTCGCCCACCTGGAAGTTGTGTGGCACTCGGTGTTGATCATGGTCCTGCTTGTACTTCGCATTGGCTCTGTCCAATATATCATGAACCTGTTGGCGGATGTGTTGAATGCGCTCGATGAAGCTACTTGCTTTGTCAACTTCAGACTGGACATGAGCTGAATCGGCCTGAGCAGCTGCAAATGGCATGGCTACGTCAATGGGACATAGTGGTGGAATCCCAAGCCCACGAAGGGCTGTGGCCAATTGTTGTGAAACCACAATTTATATATTTATAGGGAGGCTCGTCCATGTGCATGGACATGGTCTGTGCGCGAGAATGTGTACAATCATTCTGTTGATGACCTCTGTCTGGCGATCTGTTTGAGGATGGAAAGTTGTGGACTTGGTGAGCATAATCGCGCCGACATTTGAACCAAAATGTTTGAGGACCTGCTATCTCGATACGTGTTATAGACGCATGGGATCCCAAAGTGCACCCTGTGCGTTAAAGTTTAGTAGTGGCTTTTCTTTGTGATATTCTTCTTACGGACCGCCATAATGGCCATTTTCGAGAATCTGTTGATGACCATGAAAACACAGTCATTTCCATGCTTAGTAGAAGGCAGGCCCGACATGTAATACATGGAGATGAATTCCCAAGGTCGACTAGGGGTAGGTAGCAGAGTATATAGGCCTTGCTTCTTGATGGTCGGTTTGGCAATGGCACAAGCAGTGCAGGATCTGATGTGCTTCTCGACATCCTTTCGAAGGTTCGGCCAATAGAAATACTTCTGCAGGATTGCTACTGTTTTCTCGACCCCGAAATGCTCAGCGACTCGACTGTAGTGTGCTTCCCATATCATCTTGGCACGCTCGCTTGAAGGAACACAAAGGTGTCCCAGGTGACATAAAAGTGCATCTTGGAGGTGAAAATTTGGAACTTGCGTACCCCCAAGAGTGCCTTGTAAGTGTGGCCGAATTCTGGGTCACTCTCATAGAGAAGCGGCCAATCAGAAGTCTCGTGCCCACAAGAGTTGAGCACGGTGGTGAGCACCACGATCGGTGGTCGGCTGAGGCAGCCTGCAACATTATTGGTGCTACCCTTCTTGTACTTGATGTTCAAATGAAACTGTTGCAGATATGTGGACCACTTCTGATGGCGATCATTCTGCAACTTCCCTTGTGTCTGTATGAACTGCAGGGGCCGGTGGTCTGTGTGGATGATTGTTTCCTTCCCCAAATTGTAATGCTTCCATTGTCGACAGGCTTGCACAATGGAATACATTTCTTTGTCATAGGTGGGATACTTGCGAACTGTCTCAGACAATGTCTCACTGTGATATGCCACTGGATGTCCCTGTTGAGTAAGAACTGCCCCAATAGCATAGTCAGAGGCATCTTTCTCGATCTCAAACGGCTGCTGCAAGTCTGGTAAGGTGAGCACTGGGGTAGAACAGAGGCGATTTTTCAATTCTTTGAACGCCTTCTGTTGAGGTTCCGACCAAAATAATTTTGCTCTCGCTCCTCCTTTGGTGACTTGACTCAAGGGCCAAGTGATATGAGAGAATCCCAACACGAATCTACTGTAGAAATTAGCAAGACCCAGAAAGCTGCGAAGCTCTGTTATAGTGGTTGGGGCTGGCCAATCCCGAATGACTTGGATCTTGGCTGGATCCACATGCACCCCCCTTTCATCAATAATGTATCCTAGATATTGAACCTGGGTCATGCCAAAAGTGCACTTCTCCAAATTGGCACACAATTTGTGTTGCCGCAGTGTTTGGAGGACTTGTCGGATGTGGTGAAGGTGCTCTTCCCAAGTCTGGCTGAAGATCAGAATATCATCCAAGTACACCACTACAAATAAGTTGGTGAATGGCCGCAAGATGTCATCCATCATCCTCATGAAGGTGGCGGGAGCATTCGTCAACCCGAAAGGCATGACCAGCCATTCGAAAAGGCCTTCCTTGGCTTTGAAGGCAGTCTTCCACACATCGTAGGGTTCAATTGGTACCTGGTGATACCCAGACTTCAGGTCGATCTTGCTGAAATATTTTGCACCTTTGAGTTGGTCCAGAAGGTCATCAATCCATGGGATTGGGTACCTATTCCGGACAGTGATCTTGTTCAGCGCCCGATAGTCAATACAGAGTCTCCACGTCCCATCCTTCTTATGTACCAACACGATCGGGCTCCCACAAGGTGATGAACTTGGTCTGATGTGACCTTTCTGCAACAGCTCCTGAATCTGCCTCTTGATTTCATCATTTTCCAGAACAGAGCGTCGATAGATCGGTCCATTGGGTAGCGGCGCACTTGGGGTCAGATCAATCGGGTGCTTGACCTGGCAGTGCAGAGGAACCCCTGTGGGTGAGGTGAAGATGTCCCCGTACTCCTCCACGACCTTATCCATTTGTTGTTGTCGGGCAGAGGGGCCCTGTCTGGAGGTCGTGGCCACAGTCTTCTTCTTGCCCTGGGGGCGGATCATCAGAAAAACGAATTTCCTGGTTTGGGAAATGAGCTTACTACATTGTTTTGGAGTAACCAAAGAGATAGTCGTAGGAGGTGGTACCTCTGGTATCCTGTACAACTTATTTCCCAAAGTAATAATAACAGCACGAGGTCGAGACTCATACACAGCATGACGCTTCCACAAGCATGGTTGTCCTAATAATACATCAGAAACATCAATAGGAGCAACATCACATAATACCTCATCCGTGAAGGGCTTGATGCTATAGGGAAGGCGACACCGCTGGCTGACGCGGAGATCTCGTCCTTGGTGAAGCCACCCGATGGTGTATGGATGTGGGTGAGCTGTGGTCGGCAAGCCCAACCGCTTCACGGCGTCTGCTGAAATGAGGTTCTTTTGGCTCCCATTGTCGACAATGAACTGTACAGGGGAGCCCTTTACCCACATCCGGGAGTGGAAGAGACGTTCCTCCTCCTCTGGATCTTCCGGTTCCTCCTTCTGGACCTTTGTAGTGGCAACAGTGGCGTTGGGCTCCGCATCAATAATCTGTTTCCCTTTTTCATTCCCCTTTTCAGGTTCTGATTCGGAGTCGGAGCATGCATCTGACTCAGAAGCCCTCATCTCGGCCACTAGCGACCGCTTGGCCCGACACTCACTTGTGTTGTGAGTGGAGCTCTTATGGAACTCACACCACTTTCCCGTGTCCTTCTTTGGCTTTACGGTGTTGTTCTTTTCTTGTGGCTTTGACGGGTTGTCTTTAGCCGCCATGCCTTGGCTCTGTCCTTTGTTCTGCGGTTTGGAAGCACCTTTTCCTTGCTTTTGATTCGTAGATCCAAAGTCTCACTTCTTCTGTTTGAATTTCTGCTCAATCTTGGCAGCATACCGGTATGCCGTACCAAGCGAGGAGATGTCGAGGAACTCCATTTCCTCCTGAATGTATCTGTGCAGACAACTGCGATACTTTAGCACCAAATGTTTCTCTGAATCTTTGATACCCAACTTTGTGCGCAGGGTATGGAACAGATTCGTCAGCTCGTGCACATCTTGATCCCTTTGTTGTCGCAGCGTGGTCCATTGTATGTACTTGTCCTCATAGCTCCCCACGGAATAGTACTGTTCCTTGACGGCGTCTCGGAAAGAATTCCAAGTTGGTACGGCCGAGAACAGAGAGGGTTCTGTCTAGTCCTTGTTCTCACAGTAGGTTTCCCACCAGTCCTTAACATGGGGGGTAGCTTTGAGGAGTGCAAAATAATCTTCTCCCGGTCTGAAAAGTCATGAACCGAGAAATATCCTTCTAACAGATTCAACCATCTATCTACGGCATTTGCGTCTATTTGACCCTCAAATATGGGAATGTCAAAATTTACTTGTACCTTAAAAGGAGTCGCGCCTCCAAAGTGGCTGCTAGATGCAGATGCGCCGCCGGTGGGTAGCCGTTGAAGGATATGAGCAAAGTTATCCATCATCGCGTTCCTTTGTTTTTCGAGGGCCTCCTCGAGCAATATTTTGATAGGATCTCCTGCTCCCTCATCTTTCTTTTCGTCCCGCATGGGCATCCGTCGAGGTTTGCGAGGCTGATCTTGCAAAGGTTCCACCATATCAAGCCCTAGCTCCTTATACCCCGACCTCGTTGGGGACATGCAAAGAAGGATCGAGAAAAAGCAGACCGCTCTGATACCACTGATCCGGATTTATGCAGGAACGCAACAGAATAAACACATAACCATAAATACAGAGATGCAGCGGAAATAACACTTCATTTCATTAATATCAAAGAACTCAAATTTGCTTACAGACAATGGAAATAAAACTAGCTAGGGTACTGGTAGCTATCTCTGAGAAGAGATGTGGTGGCTACAGACCTCTGAACTGCTTTACAATGAGGTGCGAGGGCCTATTTATTATTGAGAAACAATGGAGAAGCCTAAACATCCAAAAAACCTAACCCTAGGAGATGAAGCGCCAAAACTATGGGCCCCGTTTGGGTAAATTGGTGTTTCAACTTCCCAGGGACGTAACTTTGGCATACTATCTTCGTTTGACGCATATGATACATCATTAGAAAGCTCTATCCGAGGACTACAGCTGTCGGGACGAATTTTATCAGAAAATTCGCTGGCGCTTTCATACCCAAAAAACGTCGTTTAGGGCCTCAAAACGGCTCGGGAAGTTCAGGACCCGAAAAACTGCTAAAAATAGTAAGTTATGCCGAAACTGAAAAACTGAAAGAGACAATGGTGGGGGCCCAAGTGGAATAGGTGGGTGGCCACCAATATCCACCTAGATCACTGGCCTTCATAGTTCCTTCCCTTCTCATTCTGCTTGAGCTGGCAATAATCCCTAAAAATTAGTGCTGCTTTAAAGTCTTTTCCCATGGACTGCCACTCTTTGAAATATTCTCCCATATGCATCTGATCATCAACTCTTCCCTGTTCACGCGATGCCGAGGGTAGGAAAGAAGGCAATGTGGCTCTAGTTGTACCACTAGAAGATGGTGGTTGCGCAGTAGGTGAAGGGTGTTCATACTGTTGAGAGGCTCCAGAAGTCTCTCCAAATAGAAAATCCCGGTGAGTGCTCCATTCTCAATTCTGCATTTTGATCTCATCTAACATCTCCTTCTACCCCTTTGCCAAATCACTCAAGGCTTTCAAGAGACTGTCAAAGGCCATCTCTTCCTTGCTCTTGGGCTCCCCCATATCCTCTACTATCACCGCCTTCCCACAGTCCTCTGTGTCAGGAGTGATCTCTAGCTCCCTCTCTCTGCTCTGGTACCTTTGTCTTCTGTAGGTAATATTTTGTCTATCCTCCTCACTCATAGGAAGAGTTCTCCCATGGTTGAGCCAAGACCTGGGCTCTGATACCACTATAATGTTCCAAAATAGGAAAAACAGTGATATGCAAGCAAATAACAAATTTACACCACAGAAATTTTAAAACAATTTAGTAAACATCCAGAAAAATCAGAAATATCGAAGCAACTGAGCCATTTTATTATAAACTGGTGCAAGAGTACAAATATATGGAAGGAATGCGCCCGGGCTTGCCTTTTTGGCAAGCGGAGCAAAGCCCAGGTGAAGCAATGATGACCCAGAAACTATCCAGTTGCTGCTTTGCGCTGCCCCAACAATTCTACACTGTCCACTGCAAAGATATGGCTGAAAACCCCACCTCTGGTGCTCAAAATATTCTGCAAAATTATTTCTAGGCTCCTCAAGCCAAACCCACCAAAACCCAGAAATGGTTTGGCCTGGTTTTGACCTTCCAAAATCGACCCCCAAAAGCCCCATACTCTCCAATAACTGCTAAGGCACGTTGTCTGTCCAAACACCAGTAAAATCCTCCCCAAACACTCCTAAAATGTAGCAATCAACTCCATCGACACTTCCCTTATTTCTCCCAACAAGAAATAGCCCCAATAGTTGAGACTCTATTTCCCACGTGTGCCCAGTTTCTCTCTTCTGTGCTAGTCCCAGAGACTGCAAAATCACTTTTGAATATTGCTGCTACTTCTAGCCATCAAACTCACCAAATGACCTACAAATCTCCCGAGCCTTTTGCTCCTAATTTATCCCGGCAATAGATCTTCAGAAGAATGCTGAAATGGCCACACTCGATTCCCTACAACGTCCTCCAGGAATATGCACTGCTTGGGAAAACTAAATACAAATACTGGAAATCTCTCTACAAATATCCTACGAATGATAATGGATGAACCTCTCTAGGGTGGCACTCGAAATCCCCTGAAGAAAGGGTGAGTTCTCTGCTTGGAAAACTCTTGTTTAACAACAAGTGACCTGGCTAAACTGCTCAAGCAACAGAATCAAGTTCGATAAGCCAAGAATGCCAAATGAAGTGTGTTGCCTTCCTTTTATAACTTTCATGGAGCCTTTCTTTTGACCTTTTCTTCCTTCGTGGGTCCCTCACCAAGCCTTTGATTTTCCCTCTCATGCATTTTGAATCATTGGCTTAGGGAGTGCGTATTTCTTATGTGGGTGACCCCCACATACCATTAACAAAATAAAATAAATGAACTTACCCTTAACTCCTAAGTCTTCTACCAAAAATCAAAATGGGCCCCGTCTTCACCAAAATTGGCCCCAAAATGTAGAAATTAATCCTGTTCCAAAATAATTTAGGAAGGGACATTACAAGAGCAACATCACATTTGAGTCCTATTATGATCCCATTGACCCCATAGACATTAATCTTTAGTCTTCTGATCCACTTTATTCCTGCAACTTTTTCAAACATGTTTTGCTAGAAACTATAGTCCACATCACCTTGCACTTCATAGCTTTAATTTTCGGCAACTCTAATTAGAGAAGCCTCCCTTGAGCAGAAGAGTCAGCCTGAAGGGCAGAGGAGGGTTGGCGATGTATGTAAAATCCCAAATTGGGATGAAACAGTCATATAAAGAAAAATAGACTAAAAACTACAGCAACAAGGAAAACACCATTAAAACACAAAATTTGGAGCCAAAATCATTATTGAGCCATTTTATTCATATGTTGGGAAAGAGTACAAATGAGGTGCTGAAAAGATTGCACCTGAAGGATAGCTCAAACCCAAACAAAAACTCCCGCTGGAAACTGCTCTACGTCGCTCAATGACTATGCTACCTAGTTCAGAAAATGTTGCTACTGGCTGTCTTTGTACTGCCTGTTAGTGTGAAAATTTCTGAATACATTAATGCAGAAATCCTATTGTAGTATCTTGGTTTACTTCTCCTACTTGTGATTAAGTTGTACAAGTTATTTCCAAAATATATTCAGAAAATATCGAAGTAAACACAACTAACAGCCTACACACATACATATCATTTACTGAATATTACGCTCATTCAAACAAAGTGACACACAGATTTTTCGGACAGTAGTCCCTGGAAAAACCTAATGCAGGAAAATCGGTGCAGCAGATATGAGGGTTTATTATTATTTTGTAGAATCTAAGTACAACAAATCTGGGCACCCAACTGGTCAACCCGACAAAGAAAATAATAGATCTGCAGCAATACCTATTGTTCTGAGACCAAAAGCTTAATTGATCCACACCCTCAAATGGGATTTACAAGACTCAGCTAATTTTTGGACCTAGAAACCCCAGCGCTGCCCCTGAAGCCCCAACGTCAGCCCTACTAGGCTCTGCGCTGCTCAGAAGGGGACTGCGTAACCCCAGACTTGGTGACGCAGTCCTTATGCTGCCTCTCGAGGCCTCTGCGTAACCCTGGAGGCCCTCTGAGGCTGCAACGCTGCCCCTCCTGGGCATTCGTAGCACCTGCGTAGCAGCTAAAGCCTCTGCGCTGCGCAGCTGCTTTGTAGCTGCTGATGCTGCCCTTGCTCCTCTGCGCTGTCCTTGATTGTTGCTCCTCTGCCTGTTGCTGACTCTTGGCTCCGGGATTAGATCATCCCCTCAGCCAATACTACTCCTCGCTGCAGAAAACTCTTCCGGAAATTCTTAGCAAACCCTACCCTAGAATTCCAGCTCGGTTTCTCAGCTCTGCCTCCGTGTGTGTGTGTCTCCAACTGACCCTCAAGCCTTTCTCTTATACTTTTTCGTTGAGCACATCAACAACCGTGATTAAATCTCTTATCGACGGCTGAGATTAAACAACTTCTTGATCCGCGTCACTTAGAACATTTTAGCATATGTGTTTAATTAATTAACTTTAATTTTTCTAATTCCCTAAGTTAGACTTAGGGTCCTCATTAAAAAAAAAAATTATTTGAATAACTTCAACACCAGATGAAATTTCTCCAAACGCTTTCTGGGTTTTGGAGGCGATGTGTTTCTTAGCCCCTCCTCAAAGTTTCAGGGCTAGGGCACACCCGATGCTACCCCAACTACACAAAATCTCAACAGTTAGGCTACTTCCCATGCTTAGAAAATTCTGGGAATTGGACACCAAACTCTGCTCAATAAACCCACAAAAACCCGCGAAGGGTTTGCTGAACGTTCGACCATGGAAATTGGCCCTCTCGGGCTTGACTCACTGCTCTACTAGGGAAATTCAACCACTGAAGAAAACTGCTGGTAGATGCCTCTGAAATGCTACCAAAATCCCTGGTAGGAGGTGGCTAGCCTCCCCTCCGAATCTCCTGTTGAAACTCCTCTCCTCTCCACACTCCGACACTCCACCAAAATTGCACTGCACAATCACTGCGTAGTCTATTCTGCCTCTGCGCAGTCCAAAAAAGGGCTACACTATCTCTATTACTACTGTTGGGTAATTCCTCACAAAATGGTAGGATTCCTGAACGCAGAGGTTGAGATCTCCGCTTGAAGATCTCGTGTGTTAAACAGCACTGCAGACTTGGCCCTCTGGCGCAAGCATGCTCAGTGAAAATGACAAAAAGAAATAAGTTGAATGAATGAAAAATTTGACAAATGAGCCTTCCTTCCTTCCTTTTGTCCATTGAGGCCCAACGCATTCCTTGGGTCCCACCTTGGCCTGTGTTGCCTCCTCTTGAGCCAATCATGTGTTGCCTACCTCTAGCCACTCTCACGTTGCCTTCTTCGTGCCCCCTCCATGCTGCCACATAAGACCAACTCTGTCCCACCACTAGAGCCGCAATTTTCCCTTAGTGACTTTAGGAAAAGGCTTTATTTTGGACAAATGTTATTTGTGGGTCCCTTACCCACATTATTTCCGCCCAACATTAGGAAGTATAAAAATTAATCAAAATTAATACTCCAATTAGTTGAACTACTAATTTGGAATATTACAATGTGACAGTGGCCAACCTCCTAGTTACTCAAATCTATCTTGTTGGTGCTTGTGGGTATCACACATTCAGGATGACACATTGAGCAGTAACACAACCAGTAATGGTCTATCATCCAATCCAATCTTTAATCCATACTAGAATGCCCTTTAGAACATTAAATAAAGTACATGAATACACAAATGGTTAATGTACCTCATAATAGATAACTCACCTTCATTGGATGAGCAAACTAGGTGAATGAATGCATTGACTGGAGAATGGATGAGAGACATTTGAGGCTGGCTTTAGATCACGATAAGTTGTTGGCGGATAGGCTGAAACACCAGGAGAAAAATTTTATCCTAGGGATTATCCACATGAATAAGAAACAAACCCCCACTATTTGATAGATATATTCAACACTGTCCATGAGTGAAGTTGTTTTTCTTCAAATTACATATATAGGAATAAGACTTGTAGGATGAAATTATCTATTATATGCATATAATCAGATCATAGCTTGGTTTGGGTTGAAATAAATACGAAAGAATCTAGGTGTGAATTTAGTGTTTATATCGCCTGGACTAAGGAAAACTTGGACTCAGAGATGCATGGAATCTATTATTATTTTATGATACAACTCTTTTTCAATATGGATTTTTCTTGACATAAATTTAGAGTGAACTGTTAAACACTATAATGTGTACATTTTAAGTTCATCATTTCTAAAATGTTACATGAACCAAATAAAAGAGTAGTTAATTTCTATGTTCAGTCCTTTTTTTTCTATACATTGATAGTATGAAAGAAGATTGTAGTTGAATTCCAGACTTTAACATATTCCAGGAAAGACATAGTAAATGTTGTTAGGACGTTATAATAAATACTAATATACTTTTATTTATAATTGACTTCTATCCCATTTCAAGCCTTTCAAACTCACTTTCAGGTATAAATATAGCAAGAATGAAGTGTATTAGAATATGGATTGCAATACAATGGGAGATGTTACCACTCAAACTAGTAGGGGTCCTAGGAGGGGATCCTTTAGAGAAACTACTAGGTTAAGGGGAAACAATAGAGCGATAGCCCACTGTCACCTCAGCTAATGCTCCCTGCTCTTTACACATTTTCACCAATGGGAGAATACCGGTATAATGGGAATCACTAGATGAATAGATCAATAAGAGGATAAGGATTGATTTCTAAGGCCTATTCTCAAGAAAGACTCAATTATATGGCTTTTTTGCTCGAGAAGCAAGGTGATATGCTCTGTAGGAAGGGCTAATAGGATTCTCGAGGCTAGGGTTTGGGAATATATCTTGCAAAGATGATTCCTAGGCTAGAAATTCGTTATGGAGAATTGGTCTTTATGTGATCTTTGTGAAATCAGAGTTATAAAGTTGCGGCACCACAAAGGACCAAGTGGACCCAAAATTAGGTCAAGGATATGGAGTTGATCAACCAAGGAGGGGCTTGACCTAATTAGGGAAGAGAAGGGGATCAAAGGACAAATTTTCTTTTGAGGATTAAATGCAATGATCCAAATGAGGACACTGGCCATGGGAAACCAAGAGCAAGAAAGGGTCCTCGAGCTAGGGCTTGCTAAATCTCAAGATCCCACCCTCGGACTTGCTTCAAATTTGGAGGGCCTCTAGAGGAAACCCTAGCACAATTATGGACCAAAAATCGAGGTGTTTTGATGGCTACAATGAGATTTATTCGATGACCTAGGTGACCTATGGTGGCTAGGCCTAGAAAGAGAGAGAGGAGGCAAGAAAAATAAGCATTTAGGTGACCACCAGCAGATGGATTAGTGCCTTGCCTTTGGGAGAGATGGAGTCAAGATGAACTTGTGATTTGGAGAGACTATACCTAATCAAGGAGACCTCTAGACAACTTCGCATGGAAATTAGGGCATGAGAGCAGCTGCTAGAAGATTTTACACTTCGATGTGCAATAATTGATGACTTATCAAGGTTTTTTCAACAAAGATAACATCGAAGAGCATTTGTCCATTCATACATGACACATGCAATGATGCAACGCTTCGAAAGACAAAAATCTCCACAATTTCGCATAAAATAGCAATAAGTTTGAACCTATATAGCGAAAATCCTAGAAACATTCATGTGACAAAGTAAATAACAAGAATGAACATGAAAAAGATCACTTACATGTACAAATGAGTATATCCAATCATCAAACTATGCCATTAATGAAGCTCCAAGACCAAGAAGATAGAATCCAAACATCAAAATTCATTCCATGAAACCAAACTCGTCCTCCAAAAGGGAATGTGAAATTCTCACAAGAGCTAATAACCCAATCCAAGTGATAATGAAAGAATGAATCACCTCTCATCTATTTATACAATCTCTAATGATTTTGATTTTCCTAATTTGGCCTAATTGAGCCCCAAATAATAAAATATTGTGCAATAATAACATCCCTTGGTGACAAGCCCACTAAGATAGCTCAATAATATAAGAATAAGCCTTTCAAAAGGGTAGAATGTTCAATGAAATGAGTCGTTGGGCCTTTGAGGAGGCCTAATGAAGTCCAGCGTGTGAAAATTCCTAGATCTGACAATCTAAGGAATCCTACTGCATCAACTATGTGTACTTCTCCTATTAAGTAAATTACATTTACATAATTAATTCAGATCTGAATTATTGAAGTAACTTCTGAAGCAACCTACACTGAATAAATATGATTCTGAAACAAGGAAACTAAGCAAGCAAGCAATCACACATAGGACACAATTATTTTTGAACACAAGTCCCTAGAAAGACCCAATTCGGGAAAACCATTGTAGCAGACCATAGGGTTTGTATTATTTAGTAGTTGTTTCTGAATACATCATTGGATAACTCCAAGGGTTATTCAGTTATAGAGAGAAATACTGGCAGAAAGAAATTATGAGTTTTACCTCACACAATCACTATAAAATCCGGTTCATCCGGTTTCTGGAAAAGTTGCCTCTGGAGGTCTTTGCGCGGTGATTGCATAGGCCCGGCGTCACCCCAACAACAAATCGATTTGACCTCCGGAATCACAGATCTGGGCCTCTCAGTCTCACACCCTGACTTCCAACTTCTGGATTTGATCCAATAGCTGAATCTCGGAACCCCTCTGAACCTCTGCAGAACCTTGACTGGCTCTGTGTTGGCTCTGTTGGACATCTTCCTGCCTCTCTCTGCTGATGATTCTCCGGCTAAGAAAATCTCTGTCTGGAAGCTACTCTGCCCCTCACTGCACTGAATCAGTTAAACCTGATCTTCATCCGAGCACTGCTCCGTCAAAAGAATTCAATCTCAAGATTCACTCCGTGTGTGTCTTTCCAAATGACCCTCAAGCCTTTCTTTACAGTCTTCTTGTTGAGAAATCAACGACCGAGATTAGATCTCTAATCAACAGCTAAGATTATAACATGACTTGATCTTCTCCTTTTCTAGATTATTATCACTTTGTTTTATTAATGTCATTTAATTATTTAATTTCCCTGAGTTTAGACTTAGGGTCTCCATTAAAATAATTAATTATTTTAATAAAACATTAACCGAGTGGAATTTTCACAAACAGTTTCTAAGTTCTTTGGAATACTAGTGTCTAAGCCTCTCCACAAAATTTGGGGCTTAGAGCACTTTCCGATGCTACAAAAATCAACACTCCCTCTTAGCGAGCAAGGTGCTCTAACAATATGCCTGTTGTATACTTCTCTGACCCTGAAGCATCCTTTGCGCTGCTGAAGTTCATCAATCACTGCACTGTTGTTGCCACTGTACTGTTGCCCATGACACTGCCACTGCCATTGCCATTGTTGCATTTGTACTACAATTCCCTCTCAAGTGCTGCATCTGCTATGCTGTTAACACTGCTACTGCTAACACTGCGACCTAGCTGCTGAGAGAAACAACTGAACTCACCCAGAATTGGACAAGTGTTTAGTGGATGCACCTCGGTGCTGAAGACTTTGACTACTGGTAACTACTGCGTTGTCCCTTTGATGCACTGTGTTGCTGTTGCTCTGTACTGTGCTACACTCTGGTGCACTGCGTTGCCACTGCTACTGCTCTGCGTTGCGCTACTCCAGAAATGAGCGTTGCTACCTACTGCACTGTCGTCTCCATCATTCCTCAACTATGTTGAAAACTCCTCCATCCTTCTACTATTGATTATGGGCTTCCATAGCAAGGTAATGATCCATGAGGTGGGCTCCTCAAGGATCCTGGCCAACTGAAGTTCAAGGTGAACTACAGTTCTATGTCACCCCACTTCTTACCAGGAGAAGCATGGGCACTCATCGAAAACTCAACCTGCTCAATCTTTGCGGCTGCAACTGTCGGATCATGCTTCTCATCCTTGTCCTTTTCCTTCAAAGGACACTGGGATGCAAAGTGTGCCATCTCACCACATTTGAAGCATTTCATCTTCAAGACATCTCTCTTTTGTCTTTGTTGCCCTTATTACCCTTTCGATGCGAGGGTTTCATTCTCTTCATCCTCCAAAGTCTTCTATTTGTTACTGCTGCTGTCGTCAAGCTTGCACTTGACTAGATATCTCCTCATCTCTTCCTCCTGAAGTGCTGTCCACATCTGCTCCCAACTAGGAAGCGTAGCCCTGCCCAAAATGCTCTGGACAAAAACTTGCCACTCCACCGTGACTGCGTTAAGGGCCAGCCTGACCATAGTTTCTGCGGTTCGGGTGGATCCCACAGCTGCCAACTGGTCTCGAATCTCCTGAGACCTCGTAAGGAATGAAGCAATGCGCTCCCCCTTCTGCATCTGGATCATGTGGAGCTTCTGCTCCCAATACATCTTCCGCTGCTTAGAAGTTCCTTCATACAACAAAGACAAAGCTTCCCACATCTCCCTGGCGGTGTTTTTGCCAACTAAATGTGAGACTATGTGATCCTTGACACCATTAAGGATTAGCCTCTTGCACTTTGCCGTATCGGTCTTGTACTTCTTACGTTGATCTGGATCTGTAGGTACAACAACTACATTTTCCATGAACGTCTTGAGATCGAATTCATTTAGAAGGAACTGAATCCTTTCCTTCCAGATTACATAGTTGGAGGAACCCTCCAACCGGTCCTGATCTCTAAGACCATGAGTTGCCATCTCAGTCGAAAACTGTCGAGCTACTTCCTCTTTCACCCCCTCTGCGCAACCTAGGCAAGCTTATGCACTCGTTTTGGAGCTCGTAGATTTTCTACCCTAATTTGTTGCTCAGATCCTGGAAAAATGTTGAATTCCTCAACTAGGAATTCACTAAGGAAGAATTCCCCGCTATTTCCTTTTTCTTTTTTCTGATGCTTCTTTGCTCCGTCAACTAGTTGCAGAAAAAATGCGTCCCTCTGGCTCTGTGTGAAGGCTCTGCACAGCGCCCTCTGCCTCAACAAAATCTCGAACCAGAATTCCTACCTCTCTGTCAACTCACTCAGAGAGAGAAAATCTCGAAACTTTAGCCCTCCTGGCTGGATCTGCGCAATCCCTTTGGGGATTCGATCTGCTGCTGCTGCAACAATTCTGCCTTCACTTCAGATTCAGACCTGCTCTTCCTACTTCAAATCAAGTGCTCTGATACCATGTGAACATTCTTAGATCTGACAATCTAAGGAATCCTACTGCATAAACTGAGTGTACTTCAAATCTGAATTAATTATGTAAATGTAATTTACTTAATAGGAGAAGTACACTCAGTTGATGCAGTAGGATTCCTTAGATTATCAGATCTAGGAATTTTCACACAGCGTGTGCCATGATGTGAGAATGGACCTCAAACATAGTGGACAAGGGGTTGGCTCCTTGTTTTCCAAGCAAATCCTTGTAGTGCTCCCAAGTGGGCGTGGGGGGCACAAGGACATCCTCATGGGTCTCCAGGTGGATCGAAAATGCCTATAAGCCATCTGCAAGGGCTAGGATGATGACATAAGCCCTCCCTTTTTCTTTTGCAGTGAGACACATCCTGATCTAGACCCTGGAACATCTGCCAAGCATATGGTGCAAGTGTGGATCCAGCTGGGCATGGTGAACCAGGGGCATCATCATCATTTAAAAGGTGGAACACAAGCAATCAATGAGTGGTGTTGTCGATCCATGAAGTACCCTCTGCTATGGTGGAGGCCCATGGGTCTCAACGCTCACCCTACAAGTGCCAAATTGGTCCTCTGGAGGGCTAGGACCTCGTATAGGGAGACCAAGCCCTAAATGGAAATCCACCTTCAATCCTGCATAATATCCAATGCGTCCCCTTGCTTTCCAATACCACAAATCATTAGAATAATCAAGTAAAAGAGCTTACAAGTCATGGAATCAATGGGGCACTTCATGGTGGCATGCTCTTCTATACTGGGTTTTGGCATGTCGAAATGTCTCCAAGCTCAACAAGGGGGTTAAACAAGGATTCTATTAGGTGGTTTCAACCTTTAAAGGGGGTGACATGTCCCTAGTACATTCATTAGGTGGCAAGTGGTAAATGATATAGTGATGGAACAAAATGGGGATCAGGGGTAATGCTCCAAGCTACATGCCATGGTACAATGGTAGCTATAGCCTATAATAAGAGAAGCCTATATGAGTGTAGGAGGGACCAAATCATGGTACATGAGTTGGCATTTGTTTTTCCACCCTTCTTCATATGCCTTTTGCTTTTGATTTTTTTTATAACTGCTCGCGGTTGCAGGGAATAAGAGCATAATGTGTATGATGAAGCAATAGGTACGCCCCTTTTGAGGTGGGGTTGGGACAATCGTGGGTTCCTTAATGATGGAAGGGGCTCATCTCGGGCCCATAGGAACCAAGGTGATGACCATGGATAAAGGGGTAGAGCTCATGCTTGGCTTTTGCCCACGTGCTAAATTTTTACGTCCTAGCCATCTTTTGCATTTTGTGGTGCATTTCCTATTGAGAGTGGTCAAATTATGTTCTTTCTTTTCTTTTTAGCTACATCAACTTCTAGGGCATCATTTCAGGCCCGATCCAAGGTGTGGACAAGGGGAGGGGGAGGATAACCCTATGTGGACCCTGTTACCACTGGAATCGGCACTTGGATTGTAATAAGCACTTGACCAGACACATCTTAAGCTCAAGGGCTTTTCTCATAGTTGGATTAAGTTTTGGAAAGTGGTCGAAGTTCTCACACTGGAAAATAAAAGGATTTCAAATTGATAAATCACTTACACATATGAGGGTACTAGTGTTTGATGTGGTAGAAAGGGTAAGTTTGTATTCTGATGGTTAGGAGAATGTGAAAAGCACTGTAATAAACAACAATATAAAGCACATAAAGAAAGACATACAGCGACTATAGAGATATCATAAGAAAAACAGACAATATGGAGAACGTTGAGCCATTTTATTGATACTGAAAGATGGAATGAGTACAAAAGGTGATCAGAATGATGGCACCTTGGCTTGCACTAGGCAAGTGTAGAAATACTCTCAGAAGATGACCCGAAATGGCTGCTCCCTCAAAGACTGCATAATCTCCAGTGCTGCTGGTACTGCTACTGTGCTGCTGCTACTGCTGGAATGAACTGACAAATTGGGGCTGCTCCCCACCTCGGAAAATTGTGAAACTCTGGGAATGGCCTCTCCACCCAATACCCATAAAAGCCCAAAAAGCTTTTCGGAAATGGCTAACCTCCGAAAATGGCTCCCTTGAGGCTCTACGCTATTCCCCAATGAGAAACACTGGCCCTGAATGATCTACTGCAAATAATGGCCTACGACTCCACCAAAATGCTGGAATAGGGAAGGGCTGACCCCTTTCCAACTCTCCCGGGCTAAATCCCCTGATAAACCCTCAATCCGGAATCACCTCCTCCCAAGACTGCATCCTCCCTCTCACTGACTGCGTTGTCTCTCTGAGTGAATGCTCCTGACTGTGGTTGCTGCAACTCTCTTCGGCAAAACAAATATGGAACTCCTCACTCAAGCAAGCACTCAAAGTCCCCCGGGGCTGAGGTTGGGATCTCCGCACGGAGACACCCAGTGTACTGAACAGTATGGGTAGACTTTGCTAAACAGCAAGCGTGCTCAATGTCAAAAGACAAATAACATAGATGCATTATCAGAATGAATGCAAAATGAGGAGACCCTCTCCATTTTTATGCTTGGAGAGCCCTGCTCTCACCTAGGCCCCACCATCAACTACGTTGTCTCCTTGAGCCACGTTGTCCATCTCTCTCTACGCTGGCTTGGTCCCACGCTGCTTACGCTGTCCCTTTTCCCACGCTACCACTTGACCACTAGGCCCTACGTTGCCAATTAGTCATATCTCTCAAGTGACTTTAGGAAATACTTTTTATCCTAAGTGTGAGTTAAGTGTCCCTCTTCACCCACTTTATTTATAACTTAACTTTACTAAAGTAAAATAGTCAAAATTAATATTTCCAATTAGCTATTACTAATTGGGAATATTACAAGAACAGTGGGTCTATCAAATAGAAATCCACTGCTAAGATGATAGGAAAACAAAAGATTTTAGACCAGTAAAGTATTGATGACGAAAAGCTTATTGAAGACTTACAAGAATCTCATCACACATTTTAAAGATTTATGTCACAGGGAAAGCTTATGAATAGGCTTACCATACACATTTTATCTTGAAAGCTTGTGAAACAAGACTGATAAAAATAGATAATCATGTACAGCTATATCATAAGACTGACAAAAACATGAGACAACATATGTAGATCACAATCTGGAAATAAAACTGTAAAATATGGAAACACATAAGGAAATAGACAATACACACATCAAATCATTCATAAGTCCTCAAGAGTGTACTTGGATATTATAAGCTCAAAATTACACAACTCAAGATGCAATGAGATGAACAACTCACAAACCCTTTCCTCATTGCTCTTCATAGTATATATACAAAAAGGTGTTATGTTAAAGCTCCACAAAAAGTGCAAGTCTGTTGTAGGAACTTTATTACAATCTTCTAAGTATAGCAAAGCTTATCTTAAAAATAACAGAAAGGTAGTGTGAAATGCAATATTTAGTTTACACATGCATGAAGACAAAAAATGATAATATGGAAATCGAAATGGTTGAGTTGAGGTGGTTGACTGCTCCTCGTTTCCTGGAAAAACTTCCTCCACAAAAAGTGCAACAACGAACTGAAAATGACCCCTGGATCTTTATCCACAAAAGTGCAACGATAACCAACTAAAAATGACACCTGGAAGACAGCTTCATTGGATAACACTTGGCGGGAAAATATCACTACTGAGGTAGCATATACTTTATCACCATTTAGTGTCATTCCTCGAGACCAAAACAAAGAGCTACCTTTTTATCTTCTTATACAAATTTTGTAGAAAATAGCTACTTTTCATAAAAGGTAGCTATTTCTGATAACTCTGTAAATAGGTCCAAAATGATATGATTCTTCAGATTTGCCTTAGTTTTAGATATTTAGCCATTAAAAATCTAGCACAGAGGCCAACAACCTAAGAGCTTCTACCTTAGTGACCCTCTTATTTAGTTTTCTTTTTTGTGCTTGTTTCTTTTTCTAAGCCTTCTTCTTCCTTGGATCATTTTCTGGACGCTCGTCTATGTTTATTATCTCATCTCTGAGAGCATGATTAGCTATGAGCTTGCTAGCTAGTCTAAGCTTATTTTTTGGTCTTGTATGAGGCCTTTGAATATATGGATTAGGAATGTATGAAGGCCTCTTTCTTCCTTGGATGACTTTGCTTTGCTTCTTCTCTTCAAACTCTGTTTCAATGAACTTTGTTTCACTACTCTCTTCCTCAAATGATGAGTATGAGTGGATTTTTACTTTCTTCTTTCCTTTAGCTAATGAACTCATAGATGAATAAAGTTGGGCTATTGTTGGTTCCTCTGTTGTAGTCTCTGAAACTTGACTCTTTCCCTTAACTGATGTTTTGAGAGAGGAATAAACCTGTGCCAGTGTTGGTTCCTCTGCTGTTGGAGTCACATTGTCTTCCTTATTCTCCTGTATAGTCTCTAGAACATGGCTTGGTGCTAATGTATCAGGGGTGACTTCCACTAAAGATCCTTCTGACAAAATCAGTCTCCTTCTGTGTTTATTTCTTGAAGAAGAAGCCACTTCTTCCTTGTTTTTAGAAATAGCATTCTTGTCAAGTAGAGTGACCTTTTGTTTAAGCTTGCTTGCATGTTCTTGTCTGAAAGACTCCAAGGTTTGTGGTTCCTTAGGTAGCCTTCTGGTATAAACCTCCTTTGCACCATTGCATCATAGGTATAGGAATGGTGGTTTGAACTCTAGCTCTTCTAGTTAAGTTTCTTGTCTGTCTACTAGATGGTGAAGAAGATTGATCAGCGTGTGAAGGGGTTAGTATAGGTGCAGGGCTTGACTCTTCCTCCTGGGTCTTCTATCTTGAAGGCCTTCCTACTTTTCTCCTTGAAGTAACACTGCTGAAACCCTCATCTGCTAGGAACTTGTTCCATGTGGTTCTGTTCTTCTTCAGATGATAAAACACCAGCATTTTGATTAACCCCCGGTGATAAAGATTATGGAGAGAATAATTCAACAGAGATTTGTAGAGGAAGAATGGGAGGTTTGTAGGTCTAGAGCCTGAAATGTGAGATAAGAACCTCATCTGACACTGATGCACTGTGGAAAATCTGCCTTCACAAGTGATATAACGTTGCACTGTGGTGAGAACTCCTTGCCATTCATGCCTAAAATAAGAAATATGGACAGTAGGGGTCCAATCTACATTTTCATGCTCAGGTTTAAGATATGGATTTAAATCCTCTCTAAACAAAGTTTTTCTTTTATACCATGACTCACCTATAGCTGACAGCTGGGTAGCTCGTGCTATAATGATCTTTGAGATTTCGAAAGTCCAAGACCCCAACTTGACCTGCTCTCCATTGAAAGACTCGGCAAATGCTTGAGAAACTGCAACGTTCTCCCCTGAGAACTTCAAAAACCGATACCATCCTGCTGCCTAGAACTGTGCCTTTGCACGGTGATCAACAAATCGTGTGTTGGCAGGTTCCGAACGGTTTAGCTTACCACTCTTACCCATTCTGTTTTACTAATAAATAACTTAACTGCTAATGAACACCTGTAAAACTACGAACAACAATAAGCCACGAAGCCCTAACTGCTTGCACGAAGGTATCAAATTGCTTGCTGGAGGATAACAAACTGTTTGCTATAGCTTTCTCGGGGTAAATGGGAAACAGTGATCTGCATGCCCTTAATCATGGTGAGGTTGAGTGACACGAAATCAAATGATTGGAATTTTGGTGCCAACTCACTCCATCAAATATTTCACTCACCCGAATAATTAGCTAACTGCTACTCTTACCTCAATTTTGATATACTTCACCTTTAATGAGTAGCATTAGATTAACTAACCTTAACAAATAGAATAGCCAACCCCCTTTTAATGAACCTCCAATTAGAAATAGCCACCTTTCAAAAGGGTAATACCTCTTGTTTAGTAGGGCTTCAATTATTCCAAAGAGTAGTGTCTTTTTACCTGAGTAACGCCTTTTCACCTCCTTATACAAATTTTGAAGAAAATAGCTACTTTTTAGAAAATGTAGCTATTTTTGTGTTGCTTATGAATCCAAATTTTCTGAAGAAAATAGCTACTTTTTCAGAAAATGTAGCAATTTCCTGTTATTCCTAAAATAGCTGATGACTCTGACATTTTATCCTTAGCCTTGGATAGAAGATATCATTATGAATAAATAATACTTCTCAAACTAAATCCGTGGCCTTAACTACTCAAGGTAGTTATAAGACTTACTTAAAAGAAAATTTGCCCTAATTACTCTAAGACACAAAAACAGACTATTGGACTCAAACTTTTTGGATTTTGTTAAAAATGATAAAAACTTCGACACATTTTTAACCCTCTAGGGCCTTCAACCATAGGCTAGGGGACAAGAGAGGATCAAAGACACAAATACAATGATGACCGGACTTTGAAAAATTGCAATGCTAACATACCCAATGGACACATGTGGACTTGGATGGGAAAAATGATGAATGGGTTTAAAATGAGCGGAAGGGAGTGATGTATATGGTGTTGGGAAGCGGGACCATGCAACCAAACTCAGGGTTTCCCATGTGGGGCCAACCTTAAAGCTAATGGTCCGTTAAGGAGATTCCACAAGACTAGGATACAAGGCTAACCATGAAATCGGGCAGTGGAGACAAGAGTACAGACCTAGCCTACTCTTTCCGCCAAATGCCCCCACCAATCCATGCCCAAACGTGCCAATGACAAGTAAGGAAAATTACTCAATTATTTCAATGAAAAGCCATACCTTCGGGGTCGGAAGACCCACCTTCAAAATGGGCGAGGGACCACATCGCCGGCTCAGGTGGCGGAGATATTGGCACATCGAGCTATCTGGTGGCTGCAAGGGGCTGCTGGCTGCCAGCTAAGGACCATCTAGGAGAATTTTTTTTTTCCTATGCATACTACCCACAGGGGGTGGGGGTAATACCGTAATAGGAACAATGTTTGATTTTCTGACATAATTAATGGAAACTTTAGACAAGTAAATTTCTTCCAATTCCAAACCAGTTTTCTGTACATGTCTTTTTATCTTAAAATGTTTGAGATGCATTACTGCTAATAATTGAAAACTTTTTTCCTCCATTCTTGCAGATGCCTGATGCTGTGGTTGACTACAATTTATCAAGCAGAGAGTGGGTTATTGTCGAGCAAGAAGATGTACTGGGAGAAAGAACTCAAGTCTTATATGGGAGTGCTTCATCTGGAAACAGGAGTACGAAAG
This sequence comes from Pinus albicaulis, assembly GCA_034641835.2. NCBI lineage: Eukaryota > Viridiplantae > Streptophyta > Pinopsida > Pinales > Pinaceae > Pinus > Pinus albicaulis. The sequence goes on along the minus strand of CM076582.1, from coordinate 748,966,544 downwards.
GTTTAGATTCGCCAAAATCAGTTAATAAATTTGTAAATAAAGTAGAAGATACCCATGAGAGCTGGAATGATCTGTCTGAATTTTATGCATGCGAACAGCGAGATGTATGTTCTGTGGATCATACTTGTGTTCCTCTAGCAATTGTTTATTCACAGAAAATTAAAAAAGATGGGCAAAACCCTGGCATATTGCATGGGCATGGTGCATATGGTGAGGTGTTAGACAAACGATGGCGTAGTGATCTTAAGAGCTTGCTTGATCGTGGCTGGGTTATTGCCTTTGCTGATGTCAGGTGATATGTTTGGATTTTTTATTTATTAAATTGCTTCTCATGTTAAGAAGTTAGTCAGTTGAAATTGTGCAGGCACTCATTTCTTTGCATTTAGACACCCTTTATTGGTCATTAAAGACGAGAGTAAAAAATCTTCTTCAGTCTTTCTTTATTATTGTAGAAAGGTTCACCATCTGGATTCTGGTCACAATAATATTCTTTTATTGTTTCAAGTGTACATTTAGAATTCTGTTACCTGCTTTCTTAGCTGAAATTTCTGTATATTCAACTACAATTTCACAGTGAAACTTTCATCAGTGCACAAGTAGCTTCTATGATGTTTGATTTGATTATTGAGGGCTTAGACATGCTAAAAAATATATTAGGCTTTAGCTTTGGAAGTAACCTGTAGTTGGCCACGGTGAACTGGTTGTTGGGCCAGTGGATACTACCACTTGAAATTCTTACTTGTATAATGCCTTGTGGAAGGACTGTTAATAGTTGGCGTGCCAATAGTTATTATCTAGAATACTGATAATGAGTGCAATGATTTTAGTAGCTGGCTTAGTTGGAAGGTATTGTAGTAATAATTTTGGGAGTTAGTTTAGCTGTGTTGTAGCTGTAATGACATTTGCTATGTCATTGAGGAGCATCAGTGTAAGCACCCCACCTATGATTGTGTATTAATATCCAAAACCTGTAAGGAAATCACAAGTGGCTATGCACAGGAACAAACACCACGGAGAATTAACATACGTAGATCAAAGATCAAGACACCAAAATTTACATGGTGAAAACTTTCAAAAAGAGGAACATCTATGAACAACAGAAAATATTTTTTAAAGCTCAAGAAAAGGCATACATCCAGTACAATACTCTCTCATATGACTGTCACTCTCTCATATGACTGTCACAGAAATGACTTTCCATGATATTAAATAGAGATCATGCACCAATGAAGTTAAAGGACAAATATCAAGTGTCGTTACAATCAAGAATAGGACTTGTTACACCTCTTTCTAGCAGGGGTAACTATAGTAAATTTTGGGTGAACAGAGCAGTTTGTGGCGTGGCATTTCCCTCCTCTATGGTCTGGCTGCATTCTGGTTTCTTGGGCACTTTTATGCTTCCAAAGGTAATTCACGTTGTTCGAGGAACTTCACATATGTCGAGATACTGGTCACAGCTGCCAAGGAAGTTTTGGGCTATTCATGGACGTTCCCCATGCATGCCATGGGGAAGATCCTTGAACACTGTCCTATTTGACATTTTATGTGCTTATTTGTTCTTACTTTGAGGGCCAATTTGCACTTACATGTGGCAGAAAATTGGGGTACTTTGGATTAATGTTGCAAACATCGGCATCGGGATAAAATCGGCAAGGGTCTGGAAAACCAAAAAATCGTTAGATATCACCAAAATATCAGTAAAAATCGGCAAACCTCAGCTAGGGAAAAATTCGCGATTTCGCGATAAATGGGGCTGTTATCCGGATGTTTGCAACACTGCTTTGGATGACTTGGAAAGGCTATATGGATGATGTGTCACTATCTTAGTATGCCTAGGATAATGTGGATGTTGCTTGGAAAAAACATCTTGAAGAATAGTGAGCTGAAATGGGGATTAACTGTATTATATTTTGACATCACTTGGCTGGATGGGGGTTTTATGACTTGAATTTTGACTTGTACAAGCATCCCCATGCTTCATGGGATGCCTTGACCCAAGGCATGACCGTGGATCTTCATTTTGAGTGATATTTGGAGGTGTTTGACCACTCTATCACTTGGTTTCTGCTATCTGGTGCTGTTATGATAATGGCACCCCTTTTGAGTGATATTTGGCGGTGTTTGACCACTCTATCACTTGGTTTCTGCCATCTGGTGCTGTTATGATAATGCCACCCCTTTTGATGGAGTCTTTATGAGGTTGTTGCACTAGAAAGGGAAGGACGTTCAAGATTTTTTAACTTGAAGACACTTCACTATGTTTTGAGGATTGACCCTCGACCATCTACAACAGCTTTAGACCATTTTGAAGGCTTGACGTGGCAGCTTCGACCACTTTGTGTCTTCTTGGGTGGTTGACCCCCTTTGTGGGACTTTGATCCATCAAATCATTGTGCATGTGGTTGGGCCACTTTATTTTTATGATGTGATAGATTACTTAATTTTAGGAGTGAGTTAGATTTAGTTTTATTAGGATAGATCTAAGGAATTAAATCAAGTAATCATATTTTATAGTAAAGGGAGTAGCTCTCATTCTATAAATAGAGGAGAGCTTCCTCATTTGTACTCATGGTTGGGTTGTGAGAGCACTCCTCTCCATGGAGCTTAATGGAAATATCTCATCTATGTAGTGAATGTTTTTGATTTAGAAGTTGTTTTTTCTTGGCTATTTCTTTTACATTATTAAAGGCATTATTGTGATTGTTCAAGACTACCACAAGGTTACTAAAGTTCATCCATTGAGGGGCTACATAGTCACATGGAAGGAGGACATTTAGAGGCTCTTCTCACATGCTCTCCTTTGTTGGTTTGGGGTAATTTTTAATCCTTTTGTCTAGGCCATGCTCCAAAGTTTCTTAGCAAGGGCTTTGATCCTATTTCATGCCATAAGCAATTTTGCAGTTGAAGGCCTTCCCCTTGGTGGGATCCTTTCTAGTGGGGCCATGATTTCATGATTTTTCCTTGATTAGCAGAGGGGTTAATTTATCTATTGGTTCCAACCTCTTGCCCTACTGCACAAACACTGGATTACCAACTTAAGATGGTTTCAGTCTGCAGATTTCCACAGTAGGAATTCATATTGTTGACCTTTATTCTCGAATTACTGTGTAAAGAAAATGAAATGACTGACATTTCAGGTGGACACTTCACCCATCATCAAGCACACATGAAGCTCTTTGCGAGAATGAAAAGTGCAAGACCAAGTTAAATAGGATTAGGGATAATGGTCAGAATGAACAGAATGGAATAGTCAAAGTAGGTAAAATTAATTTAATATGATTAAGGTTAACGGTCAGAATGAAGAGAATGGAATGTTGAAACTGCCATTTTTGGGCTCTTTCTCCTAGAGCCGATTGGGTTTTGTGCTTTTTCTAATAAAACATTGGTTGGCATAACGTTTCATTTTATTAAAAATATTGGAAAGTTAATGTGCTGATCTTGTTATTAAAGTTTTGAAATTTCCATTCGTGGTAAATGGTGTGGCCAACGCGGAGTTCCTTGATGGCATTCCTCTCCATTTTTTCCTGCACACGTACATGTATAGATTGTGATATTAGATATTTTTGTTGTTTTCTGAAGTTCAAAGTGCAATTAAATGATTTGTCCTACTTTTGGGATTTCTAATTCTGAATTATTATCATCGATAGGGGTGGTGGCGGTGGAGGGAAGAGCTGGCATCATGATGGCAGGGCATTAAAGAAGTGTAATTCCATCCATGATTATATTGCTTGTGCTAAGTTTCTTGTTGAAGAGAAATACGTACAAAGTTCAAAGCTTGCTGCCTGGGGATATAGTGCGGGTGGGCTTTTGGTTGCTGCAGCCATAAATGTCTGCCCAGACTTATTTCGTGTTGCGATTTTAAAAGTATACATGTTTTCCTTTCAATTTCTTGTTTTAGGATTTGTGTATGGTATTCCTTCATGTGCGCAGGATCTTAAATCAACTGTCTATAAAACTTAAAGAAATTTACTCTTTTTGTTGTCCTGATATTTCGTACTGGTTGATCTGGTAGGTTCCTTTCTTGGATGCTTGCAATACATTGCTAGATCCAATCATACCACTTCATCGCAGTGATTATGATGAATTTGGGAATCCAGAGAATCGTGAAGACTTCGAAAATATTCAACGTTTCTCTCCATATGAAAATATTCAGAAAGGAGTCACATATCCTGCTGTGCTTATAATTTCATCTTTCAAAACAAGGTATTATGTCTTAATTCTGGTAAGACTCTTATTTTTTTCTAAATTTTGGTAAAATTACATGGGAATCATCTTTTCCATTTTGATAGTGTCGTAAGAACTGCTGATCATTATTGGGAGTGCAAACGTTATTTTTCTGAAATTACAATTTTGTCTATACATTTAAATGTATGTATGGAATGGTGAAAGGAAGTATGCATGATGACTGAAGTTACTGATTGCAACTTTCTCATTTCATTCAAAGATGTTCAAAAAATTGTGACTCTGGATTTGAATGTCAGATTTGGAGTTTGGGAAGCTGCGAAATGGGTTTCTAAAGTTCGAGAATACACAAACAAGGACCCTTTACGCCCAGTACTGTTGAATGTTATCGCGGGCATTGTAGAGGAAAATCGATATCTACAGTGTAAGGAGACGGCTATGGAGATTGCTTTTTTGATCAAAATGATGGACACATAGAAGCTATTTAACATTAGCACCATATGCTATCATCTGGTGAACCATGACATAAAATGACATAAAAAGGGTTGGATGCTTTTCAAACTCTCCCTTACTGCTAGTTATTCAGGCAGAGATTATGGTCCACGAGATAACAGCGACACTTTCTTCAACTCGGGAACACTGCATGCTGAAGGATGTGCATCCAGAGCCACACTCTATAATCTTTTGTGGCCAGAGAACTTATCATTTGCTGAGCCACATGGCAGGCATTCTTGATTTTAGAAGTCCATTCTGGTGAATTGGACTTCTCCATTTTCTCTTGGCATGAATAATAAATCTTCATCTCAATCTAACTTGTAGAGCGGTATTCTTTGATCTAACTGGTAGTAGATATAATAATAATTCCTATTCTGCAAATGTATTGTGAATGTTATAGAAACAGACTTCGTTTATGGCATCCAACATTTTGTTGACCATTATAAGTAGTGGACGCATGATGATAGACAGAATACCCATTTTGTGGGGGCAGTTGGGAATGGTTAATTTTGTAATGAAACTTTTCGTCTTTACAATTAGGCTGAGGCTAGTTTTAGTGTTGGATGAAAGAACAAATTCTCTACTAGTGGGATGTTATCACTAGGCTGGTGCAAAGCTTGGTCGAGTTTGGATGTTCTTTGGAATAGTTTAATTCTCCTAAAGGTGGCTCTCATCCTCAACCCTTTCCATGAAGTTTGAACAAATTAGGCTGAGGCTAAGTGGAGGCTAGTCTTAATGTTGGATGAAAGAACAAATTGTCTGCTAGTGGGATGCTATCACTAGGATGGTGCAAAGCTTGGTCGAGTTTGGATGTTCTTTGGAATAGTTTAATTCTCCTAAAGGTGGCTCTCATCCTCAACCCTTTCCATGAAGTTTGAACTTGAGACATGGCTCCCATCCTCAACCCCTCCCATAAAGTTTGAACTTGAGACATGGTGGGACTAAACCCATACAAACTAACTGCATACACATCATGGATAATAAAATGGAAAATATTATCTCTGTGAAACATCTCACGTTCACACTTCGTAGTTGTATTGTAATTTTACAACTTTGTAACTATGGTATTGACTCTGAGTTTATGCAAATATTTGTCTTTTTCTCTTCAGAAAAAAATCATAATTGTTTATTAAATATAGAGGGTCTACATTATGCAAATGCTTAACAGCATTGAAGAATGACTAAACAAGCTGTTGATCATCAAGTTGATTCTGGTTAAGAAACAATGCCAAGGCACTCTATGGAAGTTAGGAAAACATCATTACTTTAAGTTTCAAGCTGGCCCTTGCATCAGAGGGGTAACTATCAAACTGTCAGAATTAATAATTGTTCTAAGATACCTTAGAACAATTCATTTAAGCCCGCCAAAGTCAAAATATATGGTTCAATAAACAGATGGAGAATTATTACACGAGACAATAGTACACTCAAACTATATCTCAGACAAAGGCATCGACAATGGCTATTTTTACCCCATGCAGATACTTCAAAATTATAGGATGGAAGATTATGAAGAAAGAAATGCCATTATGAATTGCATTAGTATTCATTAGTATTGCATGGATGTTTATTAGCAATTTGATAAGGAAAAAAAGTGTATTAAGTCAATATAACTAAAATTCATTGCAGGCATAAAAGCAACATATTCATGTTAACGTACGTAATAACTCTGAACCAATAAAAATAAACACATTTGCTTTTTAAACCAATATAATGTTCATAAAAAACAAGTGATAATAAATATCATACATGTTATAAAGTTTCAAAAGAAAGACTTTTGACAAAACCCTAAGCAATCAATAAAAAAAACAGATAAAATACTATATGTTTGATTATTGTAAGTGACAAAATTTTTAGGACAGTAGAAAGGTGAATAATGGAATCTTATTCGAATCTTAGTCTGCAATAGATTTGTTAATGATTGAAAATTTATAGTTATATAGAAAAGAGAAAATTTCGAATTATATAAGAAGAATTACAATAATATGAAAAGTAGCATTGAATTTGTAAATCAATTCGTTGGTTTGATGATATGATTGAGTCTAGAGACTTATTTTACAGCCCAATATGAGAGGATGTGTAAGTTTGTCCGTCACTCCATGTTCCTTTAAAATAAAAATCAAAATAAAAATTATGTTCTAAATAGAAAAATAATATTGGTTATAATTAAAAAATAATAATATGCTATAAAGTAATTAGAAGTAAAAAAGTGTGTAAATCAAATGTTAACTAATTTAAGTCTATATCAACTTCATATATATATATATATATATATATATATATATATAATGGTTAAATTTTTTATTTGGTCCTATATATACTTTATTTAGCATTCAAAACTACAATTTAAACAATGAAAAATAACACTTTGCATTTTGGACTCTAAAAAAGTCAGTCTCTTTAAAATAAAAATTATGTTATAAATAGAAAAATAATGTTGACTATAATTAAAAAAAATGAATATGCTTTAAAGTAATTTGAAGTAAAAAAATGTGTGAATCAAATGTTAACTAATTTATGTAAATATCAATTTCATATATATCTATATATAAAATAATATTTAACTTTTTATGGTTAAAATTTTTATTTGGTCTTATATATACTTTATTTATCATTCAAAAATACAATTTAAATAATGAAACATAACACATTGTATTTTGCATTCTAAAAAAATTTACAAATGAAGATATTTGATCCTTCTTGGCTCATACTAAATCCATACATAAAATATATCTATACTAATGTAAAATTCCAACCCCTGTGCAACACCCTTACAGTATAATAATCTCCATTCTCTTTCTGGTCTTTGGCTCTCCCTTTTACGGCCATCTAAAATTTAACTTTCAATCTCCATTGAATTACCATTCATTAAAATTAATATTAAAGTTAAATAATTTAACTTCGTAGATACAATTATAATAATAATAATATATATAACTTATTCCTCGAAAATGTATGAATTGCTTTTTCCGAGAAACATATAATTTTCAGAGAAATAAAAGGGTTCGATAATTAGATATTAGTCATGTGAATATTCATCGGTCCATTCATCTTCTCCATCTCAACACAAATACAACGACGAAGAATCTGCCTCGGTTAGATCATTTTCAATAGCGGCTACTCTTCCACCATTAGAAAACTGCCAAACCCCACCCCTCCTCTCCTCCCTCCCCCGACAACTACTGAAAACCTTTTCCATATCCATGAGGGCCAGCTGCCCAGGGTTTTGGGCTCATATTCTGATTTTTATTACTACAGAAATAAAGAAAAAGAATATATCCACTTTACATAGACCGAAGTTACCATTTAGTCCACCACTGCAATTAGGATTGATTTCTTTAACTCTCTTATTAATTAGGATTGATTTCTTTGATTTTAGCTCTCTTATTTACTATAGGATGTGCATACCGCTTATTGAGAGAAATATATCTAAGTGGCAACTTGCAATCATTATTTCTCAATTTTTCTTCTTCAGTTAATGTGCCTTTAACCTTGTTAATTTCCACAGGAATATGAGTTTCACCAATGAATGGCAATTTAGCAGCATCGTCCAGGCATAATGCTTGCCATTCATATCAATTTCAAAATCAGTGGGATGTTATAATCATTAGGATAGGGTTTTGTTTCTATTTCAGAGTTTTCACACACTTTCATTAAATTTTGTTAAATAACTTCTTCCACCTGTGTTTCTATTCGAACTGTATATTCTGGATATACAATGATTAGGTCACATTATTGTATTTTAACCCCAAAATTCCAGTAAGATGGCTACTATCCTCTAGTCCAGAGTCTGAGTTGGTGTCTTGATAAAACGCTATATTCTACTTCAGGTTTACTTGACATGTCAATTGCATCAGCAATCGAAATTTCAGAAGGTATCGAAAGGAAAGTCATATCAGTATGTTTAGGAAGATTCTCCCCACGCTCCACATCTACAGACATCTCATGTACAGCTTCCATTGTAAGATAGTTCTTCAATTCATGTATAAACAGTGTTGCCATTATGACAAGCCAAATAACAGAGATACTGCTCCAGAAGATGTCCTTTAAGTCAAGTGCTCTTCAGCACGACGGAAAGTATCAATTTTTTTCAATACTTACCCCCATGATCGGTCTGCAAATTGAGACAACTTGAGGAAAATGATGTCATCCAACAGAATTCAAGCTCCAATATTCTCTCCGGTCGCGGGATCAATCCGCACAAGAGTTTTCCCCTCTGTAAAAGCTGAGCTCGATATCGATTCCTTTTTTACTGTCTTTTGACTGTGTTATCTGGTAACGTGGAGATGTTGCATTGAAACCATTGTTCGATTGCTTATTGAAGCTTTGGGTAAGTGAAACGCGCCAGTTTTACTATCAAAACAAATTCTGTTGAGAACCTTTACATATGCAGAGAAGGTCACTCCTTTCTTTTCGAGCTCCACTGTTAATGGACGAGTGATGCCCTGGATCTTATTCTTCTTCCTTTTGGTCACATTTAGTATGATCTGTGAAATGAAAAGGGCGGATGATATCTTTGTATAGAAATTCCAATAGATGTGAATTATTTCTCAATGAGCCTTTCACTGATACATGCGAATCTTGGTTACCTCGCATATCCAAAAAATGGCTACCGATTGTGCGAAGCCAGTCTTAGAGATGTTTTGGGGTCTCGACCTGCACTCAAAGATATGGCATCCATATAGTCTTTATTGTTATTTAGAACAGTTTGTGTCCATGCATATTGTCCAAAATGATACCTGTACAGTTTTCTTTCTAGGGTTAAAATAAACCAAACAAAACCTGGCTGTTCGTTTTCCTCGTGAGTTCTTCGAAGCAAATTAAAAAGTTCCCTTGTCATAAAAGATGAATCTGAATACCAAACGATCATTCCTTTTGAATTAGGTATCTCCTGCAACTCCCAAGGATTCATCGCCAGCTTCCTGGTAGAAACAAACTTGCCGTTCAATAACTTCAACGTCTTCCCCTCCTCTAGGGATGGAATTTGACCGTCAAGGGGTGATTTGTCCGGGACAGATTTTTGTCAGAACCTCAAGATGCTGTTTTGAAACAATCAAAATGGGGGCTAGGATGGCAGCAACCATCGAATTTGACAGGTGTTTCAGATCTGAAATTCTTAACCTCTTATTAACTCTACAAAACCCCAAAATATAATCGTCATCATTGTCAATGTCAAATGACAATTTCCAAGGTATTTGAGTGCAGGGTCTTCCCTACCAATATTGCGCGCTTCAAGCTTAAACTGTGTACTCCCGAGGTTGCAGACAAGGACGAAGAATAATAATACGAAGGCCTTGTACTCTGTAATTGTATATATTCTGTTGTTAAGAAAATGGGATGTGGACTGATACGATCCTTCCAAAGTGCCTTTGTCATAGCTATACAGTTGTTGAAATCCAAAGAGTACTGTACATATGCAGCCCAGCATACCAGCCTAGATTTATTTTAACGTGCAAAGTTTTTCTTAATAAAATTTAAGGAAATGTTTATATCTAAATAGATTTTAGTTTTTTAAAAGTCAAAATGTTCGTATAGCATAACCAGCATGTCTTCTTTATTAGACACACACAAGTATTTGATATCTACATAAGAGTCCTCACAAATATGTAATATCTATGGAAAAATTATTAATGATAATTAATTTTCTTTAATAACATCATCAATTACAAATCTAGTTGAATAGATATGAGGGCTAAAACCAATTTCGCTAAATAAGTGTTAATGATATGAGAATTAAAAGAGCATGAATTTTAGATTGAATGTGTAACGGTGAGATCTGAGATTTTTGATGTTAGTGAAATGGTATATTATAAAATAGGGTTATTTAATGAATTAATAAAGTTATAAATAATTTGAGGTACCAAAATATAGAGTAAGTAAGGAAATATCAGCTTAGATTTATCTTAACTCCAGATCTATCAAACGTTGAGAGGGATCAAATCTCTCAAGGTGCAGATCTCTTTTTTGAGTGCAAAATTTGAGTAAATGTTTGCACCTCGAGAGATTTGATCTCTCTCAGCGCTTGATAGATCCGAAGTTAAGATTGATCTACGCTGGTTTCAGTGATGTGTGGCCAAGAAAAATCTATTGAAGATATTAAATTTTTTATCAATAATATCCACTCTTTCACTTCCTTCCTCTCTCCCTTTCTCTCCCACCTCTCTCTCTCTCTCTTCACCCTCCAACTCTGTTACTATATCCCTCCCTCTCGCCTTCTCTCCATATCTCCTTCTTTGTCTCTTTATCTCAACCCAAACATACACACTCTCTCTCCATCTCTCCCTTGTCACTCTCTCTCTCTCTCTCTTCACTTCTCACTCTCTATGTCTTTCTTCTTCCCTCCCTATGTCGCACTGCAACTCCATTTCTCTATCCATCCCTCTCTCCTCCTCTCTCCCTCCCTTTCTCCTCATATCTCTCACTTCCTTTCTCTCGTCCTTCCTGTCTCTCCATTTCTCTCCTACCCCCCCTCTCTCTGCCCATCACTCTCCTCCTCCCTCTCATCCTTCCTCTCTCTCCCTTTCTCTCCTACCTCCCTCTCTCTCCCCCCCATCTATCTCTCTCTCTCTCTCTCTCTCTCTCTCTCTCTTACTATATCCTTCCCTCTCTCCTTCTCTCTCGTCTCTCATCTTGTCTCCATCTCTCCTCCTTTGTCTCATCTCACCCCTAAACATACACACTCTCTCTCCATCTCTCCCTTGTCACTCCCTTTCTCTCAAGTCCTCTCTCTCTCTCCTCCGCCACCCCCACCTCTCTATCTCTACCCTCCAATCCTCTCATTTTCTTCCTCCCTCTCTCCTTCTCTCTCCCCCCCCTCCATCTTTGTATCTCCATCTCCCTCTCTTACCTTTCTCTACCTGTCTCACTCCTCTCCCTCTCTCTCTCTCTCTCTCTCTCTCTCTTCATTTCTCCTCTCCCCTATCCTTCATTTATCTTCATCTCTCCCTTGTCACTTTCCATCTCTCCACCTTTATCACTGTTTTTTTTCTTCCCTCTCATATATATATCTAGAGTTAATATATATCATGATATATTAATATACATTATAATATATCAAATTTAATATTGTATTAATCCAAAGTTATTAAATTTAATAATATTAATATTATAATATATTAATATGAATATTAGATTTAATAATAATAATATTTTGATATTAATATTAGGGTTAATTGAGCAATTTTCATTTTATTGTTTCTCCGGGACCGGAACTAGTCTGCACAGCCTGTGGTCTTGCTCACCTATGGAGATTCTTACCATGCCCGAAGCCGTTGATCACTCATCCCTTTCAGGTTCAACATTGGAACGACGTGATGCTATAGTTTGTGGAACCGGGAGGCTGACTACATGTCTAAAATCGGTCTACAACTTGCTCCAGGTGCGTGGACCGTAGAGGAGAAAGAAGGTCTGGTTGTTCGTGTGTCTAACACCAGACCTTACTGATCATTTTTAAATATCATCATGCTTTATTCTTTTATTTTTCTCCAGTCATGCCATATCTCCTGGAGGTTTTTGTATATAATTGCTACAAACATTATATTTTTGATAACACATCATGTAATTATTAATGTTTTCGTTTCTTTAATACTTTTTCTATAATTTTTGAACTTATTTATGGGGTTTTTTTCTCTCTTGAGATGCCCTTGGGACACTTATGTAGGGTGCTTCTCCTTGTTGAGGCCCTACAAGCCCTGATACTTTTGCTTGTATATGGTTTTTGTTGTGATAATGTTGCCCTATGGACTCACCATAATGCGGGACCCCCTTTTGCAGTTGTTGACCTCGTTTTTTCTCTGTTGCTTAGTGGAGGGGGTATTTTTTTGGCTTCGACCCTTATTTCTAAGGCGATGCTTTCATATGGAATGCTACGACATCTGCGATGTAACTTTTTGTGACCTTGTTTATAAAAAGTTCGGTTTTTTCTGTGGAAAAAAAATATTAGGGTTAATAATGTTTTTTTTGCATCGTATTAATATTAATTTGACCCATGGTGTTTGGCCCATAGGCTTCACTTAAATAAAACTTATTTTGTGAGTGTTATTAAATATAAAGAGGAGTATGGAGTAAATATAAAAAGAGGTTTTAAATATAAAGAGGAGTATTGAGTAAATATAAAAAGAGATTTTATTTTTTACCATACCTCTGGTTTATTTATATTTATACTTATTTACCACACCTCTTTTATTTACCATGGTATTTGGCGCATAGGCTTGGTATATACTTAGATGTTGATTTCTAATCATATTTGATATATTTTTATGTATTTACCATACCTCTTTATACCACTTTTATATTTATGTATTTACCATACCTCTTTTATAAATAAGGTATTTCGCCCATAGTATTTGAGTTATGGAATAAATATTAAAAATTAGTAAAGTTGAATGGTGGAATTTCAGAAATTAATGTTCAAAAAAGTTGAATGTCAATTTTTTTATGAGATTTTAGGAGAAAATATTTTGTAAGGGTGGAAATAATTGTACTGGATGAGTTTGAATCCATTACATGGATCTATAAATGATCCATTACGAATGTTTTAAAGGTTGTTTTAATTTAAGATCGTGTATCCATATTTGGATCCATTTAAAGGCCGGAAATAAGCAAAAGCGTTGATAGATATAATGTATATTATTTTAGTGTTGCATTATTAAACTAAAATATGTTATGTATATAGTGTTTCATTGAATACGTTATACATTATCTCCAAAATTAATCAAGGGTATATGTGTTGCAATGATCAGTGATGCTCTGTATCAAGCCTTAATCTATACTTATCTCTATCAACACCTTAACCTATATGTGTTATATGGATCTGCGTGATCTATGTTATGTTTATTATATCAATATGCTATATGTGGTCTATAAAGTGCTTTAATGGTGATCTCTATCGTGATGTATGATTCAACACGGTTCAATGGAGTTATCTATCAACTCTCTTAGATTTGTATATTTTGAATTAATGACATACATCATTAAGTTGTAATGGATGAATGGGATCTATAATAATATTAAATGGATCCTTTTAATTTGTATGTGCAAAATGAACCTGGAATTCCATTTAATGATCAGATCCATTTATATAAATATGGTTCCATTGTAACGTTCATTAAATATGGATCCATTTATGATTCCAATGATGTATGTAAGGTTGGTTCGTTACATTCCTAAGGTTATTCGATCCGGAGTTAGAAAGGTGTTAATTTAATTTTTATAAATTATAGTTGTGGAGTGTAGTGAACTTACCGAAGGCATTAATTTAATTTGTATATATTACAGTTGCGGAGTGTAGCGAACTTACATATAAGTGCATAGCGCGAAGAACATGCAGAGAACGGAGCGAGAAATTCAACAAACACAAATAATATGGAGAATGTGAATAATAATGATCTAACTATGTTGGGTTAATATATTTGTAATTATTTATTTATACAATTATTTAATTTTTTTTATAAGCCGACATTAATTATTATTTATACAATTATTTAAAAAAATGCAGATGGACAACGTTACACATCTAGTGGGTTGTAGAATGCGCCCCTTGGCGCAATGCTTATAACTATGGATAAAGAAAATTTATAGAAACATTTTATATAGCTATTTATTAAATGTTTTTATTGTATTAAATAAAAGGTATGGGATTTAAGGAATGTGAGATAAGCGTATTTAATTTTTTTCATAAATTATAGTTTAGAAATTAAGAAAGATTATGTAGAACATTAAATTTTAAATTTTATGTTCATTTTAGATTATGAATAAAGTTTTGTTTTTTTTAATTCATTGATGAGCTAGTGAGCCTTAGTGGCATCTATCTTGACTCTGTAACTAATGATGTCATGGAGTATAGTGTCATCATCATGCTCTTATTCAAAGCCATTTCCCTTGGCATTTTCCAGTAGGTTTTCAAATTGGACTCCCAACTTGTGGTCTCATAGCTGAACCATGTGTATTCCATAAGGAACCCTGTGTTACTTTGCACGTATTTGTGGGTATGTCTCCTCGAATGATCTTTTGATTACATTGAATATCAACACATTTTAAAAGACTCTACGGCATTTGGTTATTCGTTAGCTATGTGTTAGATTGGCATCTGTCACTTTAAGTCAGCATTACTAGAATCACACATGAAAATATCATCACATGGGGAAAAATATAAATCATTTAAAAACCATAAGTAGAGGCTAAAACCATACACACATGAGTTGTTACATTATTATCCCAAATAGGTACAATTTCCAAAATTGACCCTTAGGCATGGGCTTCTAAGCCTATATATTTGACATAGATGCCTAATACATTGAAAATAATTCTATACAAATGAAAAATTAGTGAGGATAATCATCTTTGTTCCAGTGGTAACATATGATTGGCATGTGCTATACACCACGTTAGCATTGGTATTTGCATCCCACCCACCCCACCTTATTTTGCTATGTTTTCACCTCATCTTTGTCATTATCATTGACCTCTCTTCGTTTTTTTTTACTATTTTCACCCTTTTCCCCAATATCCAAACATTTCATCTAATTTGCTAAATTATCCAAGTTATTACTAAAACCCAAAATTCATTTACTATATATCCTAAACTATATTTAAAAACCCATAGTTTAGCGCTTTGAATTCCATTTAAAATCCCATTCAAACCCCTAAAACCCACATATATAACCTTTCGGGACTTATTATTTTATAAACCCACTTATATAAAAGTCCGAATTTTTTTAAATGTTATAAGCTCTGCCACCCATCGAACAGTCGTGTTATATAAACCTTAGACCTTATTGTTATATATATCACATATTATACATATAACAAGAGCTGCTCAAACCATTGGTGGGACCCCTTGTGCCTCATTGCATATTGTCATCACAAAGTTTTTTTATAACAATCAAATGCCAAACTTATAAAATTGCCAATGCGATATGATGTGGGACCGATTCCCTGCCACGCTTCCTTTTTTCATTTCATTTTCCTTTGAAATACATTGAAACCTTACCTATTTCCGACCTTTTCTCTTTACCCTTCCCCCTTCACTGTTTCATTGATTTTCATTCCCAATCACGATTAAAGTGGGCCCTCATCGCATTTCGCAGAATTTATGTATTCGACATTAAAACTAAGCTCTAAATAATGTGATCGATGATTTTGCAATATCACATCGCATTTGACTTACCTTTGTAAGCGCTCGCAGTCTATCCATTTTAATTTGTGATGCGGTAAGTCAGCCCCACCTTCGTAGATCCGCCCCCGTTTCATAAACGTCACAATACATTGATATACCATATAAACTTCATAATACACTTACCGCTTTTAAACCTTCGCTGATTCATAAAACTCCGCCGCATAGCCAATGGGTCCCTCTTCCCCGCATTTCGCAAATTTTAAAAGTTACCCCGCAGCGTATAGCTAAATGCTATGAATTGCGATGTGCATTGCGGTCGCAGTCCCACTTCTTCCCTGCCACGTCACTCATCTCCTCCCCCATGCATCACCCTTTGCACCTTTTAGTGTTTAAACCATCTGCGCTTATAACTAAATGTTATGAGTTGTGATATGCGTTGTGGTCTGGTCCCACTCCGACCCTCCACGTCACCTATCCTCATCACCTCCCCATCGCATCGCTTCGTTGATCATATTCTTTATGACTTAAATGGTAAAGGTTGCGAAATGTGCGGATGTGATGCACTTCATAATTTAAATTTGAAGGATTTCAGGTTTGGTATTATGAGTTTTTCACTGTTTTGTTTAAGAAAAGGGTTAACCACAACACAAAAGGATTTTTGGTAATAAAAAGGCAAAGAGGTCGATTCGAGGCAGAAAAGGCATTCAACACTCTGTTTCCATAGCAAATCTACCAGCAAAGCTCTCAGATGTCATGTCAGCATATCAGTCAAATGCGGTCCACGTCCTAAACTGCTCCACTACATCAGCACATCAGTAACAACACAACACCAAAAAAAGGGTCGGTTCAACTCAACAATCAGCATAATAAAATAGATTATTAAGATTTATCCCCATTCTCAAGGTGCAGATCCACAAGGGAGGTTTCTCCAAATTCCTCCAAATCATGAATTCAAAATACTTAGGCAAGCAATTCATTTATTTTTAAACAATTTTAGGTTCCTAGAGGCTAGGAATTAGTTTTTGTTGTTTGAAATAATTCTGGATCTAAGATTTGCCTCAGATTTTGTAAATTGGTCTATAAATTGTATAAATTCAATGTAATAGTGGTTGGAAATTGGAATCAGTTCATTTTGTTTAGTTGATCAAGGATATTTGGTATTCATTTTTTGCAATTAATACAAGAGGAGTTGTAGTTATATTTATGGGATACCTGTGGTATTAAATGTTTTTCATTGTTTCTTCTTCATTGACATATGTGTGAATGTATTGTTCATATTCACTTCCATTTTTCTATATTATGATCTTTTATAAGTGTGAAATTCAGAATACATGCTAGCCATGCTCTGTTTTGGGTAACTGATCATACTTTTTTTCATATCTTCTTTCTGAGAGAAATACATCTCTTATGCTTCCCTCGGCCTCCTTACATTTTCTAAAACCATTCTATAATCATTTCCCTTAAGTGATTGATATTATACCTAACTTGCCCCATTCATCTTTGCAACCCTCATTCTTTAGCCCTGACCTAAGCTTTCCCTGGACCTAAATTTCCATTATCCACTGATTTCCCTAACCAAATCAATTTAAAACAACCCCTGCACTCATTATCTAGCACAAAACCCTAATTTCTCTAGCCCTCCTAGCTGTGACCCTTTTGGAGAGAGCCCTCTCCGGCATGATAAGGCTAGCTATCAAGTCAAAAGCTTGGTTTGTGGTTACCTCTGTCGAGATTCCTTCCTCCGCCTTGGGAATTTGGTGGAGTGATAACATATTGGTTCCATAGCCGGGGAACGAAAAGACAAACTTTTCCCTGGGTGTACGACAAAGATTAGATCTGATTGTTGATGGTGAACAATGATCGGGCACAAGAAGGCTATGCATCATTCACCTGGCGACTCCATTGACTGAAAGATCCAGAAAATCAACATTTCATGGCGACTTCACTGCATGAATATCAGTAGTTTCAAGAATTTTCAAGATGGAAATTTTTGCAAGAAGGTATGCTCCAATGAGCTGTGATCACAATCCAGGTTTCCCAAATAACATGCCTAAGGTATATTGGGAAAGGAATTTTCCTATGTTTAAAGATGATGATAGGAATGATGATGCTTTACAACTAGTTAAATTTCACATGCATACACGCAAGTTAAAGGTTGAATTTCCTGAAGATTGTCTTTTAAAGATTTTCATGGCTTCTCTTGAAGGAAAAGCACGATCTTGGTATGAAGGTTTTCCACTTGCCAGTATTTGTTCTCTTAGAGTTTTCCATTCAATATTTTATGAAGAATACAAGGAGTCCTACCCTTCTTTGTCTTTGGTTAATAATTTTTGTGATCAATTTGGGGTTTTCATTCAAAACCTAGAGGATTTTTATGATGATAATGAGTTCCTGAATGAAGAGATCTTGGAGGCTTTGCATGACAATATTTTTCATCACCAAAAATAGCAAGTGTTCTCTCTCATGGAAGAAAATGATGATGCATATTGTCTTGATGTTCATAAAGACTTCCCACATGAGACAATTCTTGCAGCAATACAACAAGTTTATCAGCCAAAGGTTAAAGAATATATTCAACATCCTTGTGAATCTTTAGGAGAGAAAGAAGACAATCACTGTGTTATCAAAAGAAAAAGAAAAAGGTACTTTCTCCTTTTTTGAAGATGAGATAGATCAGCTCCTGAACAGTCATATTACAGCCCAAGCGAAAGCAGGTTTGTAGTGTTCACATAATCAAGAATATGTTGGTAAAACTTCTTCCATTTTTTAAAATGAAAATCTAAGTTTAAATGAGGACAATCTTGAAACTAGATTTATAAATCATCATGAAGAAAAACAATCTCCCTTTGTAATGTTCATATTTGATGAAGTTTCTCCTGAAACTGATTTTCCTAAGTACGATGAATCTGAAGATAATTTCGATGAGGAGATTGATGAAGCCATACAAGAAATTGTTGAGAGTAAGCCAATTTATGATGATGATTCCCTGCAAGAATATCAGCTAGCAGATATATTTTTCTTTCATGAAGATGATAGGGCTCTCATGTTTGATAATTTTGAAGAATGTTTCTTGTTTCAGGATGACTTAGAATATGAATTTGACGAGTATGAACCAGACAGAGACACAATGCCAGAGATTGCGTCAAAATTTCTCATGCTTAAGGAATTTTCAACCAGCACTCAGATAGCATAAGGTTATACTTCCCTATGCCTTCCTATCAATCAACAAACAAGTGTTCTTTTAGATCAAAATGAAGGGAGTACTTGTATCTTTGTTGTTGGATCTCAAGACAAGGTAATGCTTCAGGATTTTCAAGATCCCTTCAGCAGTATTTTGCAAGCATTAGAGAAGATGAACGTTGTCTTGTTTGTCAACATAAGCCTTGGTTTCAGTTTTTATTGTGAGTTGCCTACATGTACATCACTCTGCCTGCTTGAGGAAAGTGAGAGAAAAACTTCAGTAAGTAGCCATCTCCTGGATTGGTTATACTGGAAGGATCATTTCACCTAATCAGCAATTGTACAACAGATTAGATTAGGTTGGTATAATTTTAGTTTGATTTATTTTATTTGTAGCAAGTGTTGACAAAATTCATCAAGGTTTGAAGCCCGAGGTGAAGGCCCTAAGGCTTTGATGATATGTTAGTGTAGGTTGAAGTTTGCAGTATGTTTTCAGTTTCAGTTTTAGTTTTAGTTTATAGATTGGACTCCATTGCCCAATGGATAAGGCATTGATCAACGAGTTCCCAGAGATCTGCGGTTCTAGACACCTCCTTTGGAGCTATCTTCCCTAGTTGGAGCCTATTTTATAGATTGGAATCCATTGCCCAATGGATAAGACATTGATCAATGAGTTCACAGAGATATGCAGTTCTAGACACCTCCTTCGGAGCTATCTTCCCCAGTTGGCACCTGGTATTTGCATCTGACCCACCCCACCTTATTTTGCTATGTTTTCACCTCATCTCCATCATTATCATTGACCTCGCTTTGTTTTTTTTTTTACTATTTTCACCTTTTTTCCCAATATCCAAACATTTCATCTCATTTGCTAAATTATCCAAGTTATTACTAAAACCCAAACTTCATTTACTATATATCCTAAACTATATTTAAAAACTCATATTTTAGCGCTTTGAATTCCATTTAAAATCCCATTCAAACCCCCAAAACCCACATATATAACCTTTCAGGACTTATTATTTTGTAAACCCACTTATATCAAAATCTGAATTTTTTTAAATGTTATAAGCTTTGCCACCCATCGAACAGCGGTGTTATATAAACCTTAGACCTTATCATTATATATATCACATATTATATATATAACAAGAGCCGCTCAAACCATTGGTGGGACCCCTTATGCCTCATTGCATATCGTCGTCACAAAGTTTTGTTATAAAAATAAAATGCCAAACTTATAAAATCGTCGATGCGATATGATGTGGGACCCATTCCCCACCACGCTTCCTTTTTCCATTTCATTTTCCTTTGAAATACATCAAAACCTTACATTTTTCCGACCTTTTTGCTTTACCCTTCCCCCTTCACCATTTCATTGATTTTCATTCCCGATCGCGATTAAAGTGGGCCCTCATCGCATTTCGCAGACTTTATGTATTCGACATTGAAACTAAACTCTAAGAAATATGATCGCCGATTTTGTGATATCGCATCGAATTTTACTTACCTTTGTGAGCGCCTGCAGTCTATTTATTTTAATTTGTGATGAGGTAAGTTGGCCCCACCTCCGCAGATCTGCCCTCGTTTCATATAAATCATAATACATTAATATACCACATAAACTTCATAATACACTTACTGCTTTTAAACCTTCGCAGATTCATAAAACTCTGCCGCATAGCCAGTGGGTCCCTCTTCCTCGAATTTCGCAAATTTTAATAGTTAACCCCCGTAGCTTATAACTAAACGCTATGAATTTCAATGTGCATTGCAGTCGCGGTCCCACTTCTTCCCTTCCACGCCACTCATCTCCTCCCCCGTGCATTGCCCTTCGCACTTTTTAGTGTTTAAAACATATGCGCTTATAACTAAATGTTACGAGTTGCGATACGCGCTGGAGTTTAGTCCCACTCCGACCCTCCACGTCACCTCCCCATCACATCGCACTATCGATCATATTCTTTATGACTTAAATGGTAAAGGTTGTGAAATGCATGGAAGTGATGCACTTCATAATTGAAATTTGAAGGATTTCAGGTCTGGTATTATAAGTTTTTCACTGTTTTGTTTAAGAAACAGGTTAATCACGACACAAAAGTATTTTTGGTAATAAAAAGGGAGAAAGGTCGAGTTGAGGCAGCAAAGGCGTTCAACACTCCATTTCCACAACAGATCTACCAGCAAAGCTCTCAGTTGTCAGCATATCAGTCAAATGTGGTCCACGTCCTAAACTGCTGCACTACATCAACAACAGCGGAACATAGAAAAATGGGTCGATTCAACTCAACATTCAGCATAATAAAACAAATTATTAACATTTATCCATGTTCTCAAGGTGCAGATCTGCAAGGGAGGTTTATCCAAATTCCTCCAAATCATGAATTCAAAAGACTTAGGCAAGAAATTCATTTATTTTTAAACAGTTGTAGGTTCCTAAAGGTTAGGAATTAGTTTTTGTTGTTTGAAATAATTCTGGATCTAAGATTTGCCTCAGATTTTGTAAATTGGTCTATAAATTGCATAAATTCAATGTAATAGTGGTTGGAAATTGGAATCAGTTCTTTTTGTTTAGTTGATCAAGGATATTTGGTACTCAGTTTTGGCCATTAATACAAGAGGAGCTGCAGTTATATTTATGGGATACCTGTGGTATTGAATGTTTTTCATTGTTTCTTCTTCAGTGACATATGTGTGAATGTATTGTTCATATTCACTTCCGTTTTTCTATATTATGATCTTTTATAAGTGTGAAATTCAGAATACATGCTATCCATGCTCTATTTTGGGTAACTAATCATACTTTTTTTCATATCTTCTTTCTAAGAGAAATACATCTCTTATGCTTCCCTTGGCCTCCTTACATTTTCTAAAACCATTCCATAATCATTTCCCTTAAGTGATTGACATTATACCTACCTTGCCCCATTCATCTCTACAACCCTCATTCTTTAGCCCTGACCTAAGCTTTCCTTGGACCTAAATTTCCATTATCCACTGATTTCCCTAACCAAATCAATTTAAAACAACCCATGCACTCATTATCTAGCCTAAAACCCTAATTTCTCTAGCCCTCTTGGCTGTGACCCTTTTGGAGAGAGCCCTCTCTGGCTTGATAGGGCTAGCTATCAAGTCAAAAGCTTGGTTATTGGTTACCTCTGTTGGGATTCCTTCCCCAGTATTAGAAATATTGCGGAGTGATAACACTCCACAAGAAGACTTTCAGGCGACCAAAAAGCCCCATTTTGGGTTTTTATAAGCGAATTAGAATGTCATAAATAACTGTGGGAAGTACCTTGTAATATTCCTTCTTAGAAATTCTGCTAAGTAGAAATATTATTTTTTTCCAATTTTGTCACTATTACGATTTTTTAGTTAGGAAAAGTGGGTATGAGGACCCCACATTAGACTTAGGCAGTAGCACACCCCAAAACATTAGCCGAGAGACACAAATTGTGGCTATAGTGGAATATGGGGGCCACTTTGAGCAAACTGCAGCCCACAAAGAGACCACGCAACCATTGGAGCAGAGTTAGGCAAGAGGCACAAGTTGGGCCCACATGACGTTGGGGAGGCTTTGGACAAAAGATGCATGGGAGGCTCATTTTTTTCATTCACTTATCATTTCAGAATTTGTCTCTTGACATAGTACGCTTGAGCAATGAGCTAAGTCTGCATGTGTTGTTCAGTATACAGGTGTTTTCGAGCAGAGATCCTAGCCCTTGCTTTGGTGGACTTCGAGTGCCAGCCCAAGGAGGGAGTTCCACCTAGTTCTGGTTCAGTTCAGTAGTAGTGAGGCCATACCACATCATAGAGGAAGCTACAACAACACAGAGGAAGCTACAACAGTGCAAAAGCTGCGCAGTCCTTGAGGGAGACACTCCGAGGGGTTGAGGAGTGAAGGAAGATTGTGGATGAAACTTGGAGGGAAGGTTTGGGGATCCTTCTAATAGGGATTATTGGAATTTTGGTGGCATTCAACAAAATTTTCTTCAATAGGATCGAATTTCCCAACAGTAGAGCCATCCAAGCCCAAGAGGGCCAATTTTATGGGATCAAGCTTTGGCCAAACCCTTTGTGGATTATTTTGGGTTTATTGAGGAGAGCTCAAGGTTAATTTCCCGAAATGTTTTTAGCAGTGTAGTAGGCCCTATCAAGAGATATTTTAGGCTGCAACACCATTTCTAGGCATTTCCAGCACAAAGCTACAACCACACAAAGCAAAGAGATAGAGGTTGTCCGACACTTCATTTGTGGGTTTCTCTAGCTTGTTGTGAGCAAGCCCAGGATCATTCCTTCTAGCACCTTTATTTTACATCCTTTCATATTAATAAAATGGCGCAGGAACGCAATTTTTGGTGATCAATTGTGTTTTGATTGTGTTTGTATGCCTATTATTTACTATTAAATTTCCTTAGGATATTACAGTGGTATTAGAGCTCATAGAATTGGCTCAGCCCGTGGGAGCATCTCAGTGTATGACACCGAAAGATAAGAAGAATGTTACAAGTGTAGGGAAAGATAGTTGGATATCACCCTAGATCTTGTGACCATTGAACTAGAGGTTGCGGAAACAAACATGGGGGACAACGAGAGAGAGAAAAGGTGAAAGGATGAGGATTTTTCTCACCTCCTACTGAAAGCAGTGCGGGACCTAACGAAGAACATTGAGGAGATGGGTCATCGTAATAAAAATGGCAGCAAGGGTAAGGGAATCCAAGGGGATTTTTGAGTGGGAGAAGGATCTAGCACTTTGCAACACCATGCAACACTCAACCCCAACATTCATACCGTACCATACACACCCCCTTGGTATACCATTCCCACATTCATAGATTCTGTAACGGGAGGACAACAGGAGCAGATGGAAGCACATTATGGGGAGTATTTCATAGAATACTAGTCCTATGACCCAGAGTTCTGGAGGGTCATTACTTTTAAGGAATTTTGTCAGCTAAAGGGTAGAAATAAACCCAGGAGAAAGAGCGGTGGAGGCTATACGCAATGAACATATTTGCAGCACACAATGGGGAGGATTTTTCTCCCTACTTTCAATGGCTCCTCCAAGAGCTCGGCCAAGGCATGGGTCAAAAAGCTAGATGTCTATTTCCAACTAAACGAGATGACTAAGGAAGAGGAAATCAAGATTTACATGCGGCATTTGGAAGGAGAAGCTCATGACTGGTGGTTCCATGGGCTAACCAAAATAGGGAACATAGGGGTCATAGCTTATTATGATTTTATTAGAAGGGTGCTAAAGCAGTTCGAGAGGAAGGACCCTGAAGAGTATTTTGGGGAGCTGACTAGGCTCAAGAAGACCAGGAGTGTGGAAGTATACATCTCATATTTTCTGAGACTATTTGTGATGGTGCTAGACTTATCAGAGTCTAGGAGGATTTACATGTTCATAGAGGGGTTGGTAGAGCCATTACAGGGGCTAGTGAGATCCAACATGCCCACTATGTTTTAGGATGCATTGGGGAGAGATAGGGACCTACAGGATTCCCTACACAAAGTTATGGCACCTTTGTCAACCAAACTAGGTTTATAGTAGAGGGGGAGAGATATGAGGGTTCCACCACCGAGTGCCAAATAGGGACGTGGGAAGCTAGATGAGGACACACACAGAGAACTCTAGAGGAAGAAAATATGCTTCACTTGTCAGGAGCCGTGAGCACCAATCCATAGTTGTGCAGCAGGAAAGGCCCATTACATAGAGGTCTTCTTGGACAACGATGGGGAGCAAGATGGCATACTTTGAGATGGGAGGAGATGACAACACAACACCTCGGGAGAGAGGGCCACCACCACCACCACCACCAGGGGGAGCTTATTTTGCACCTTCTAGAGAGGTCCTCACATCACTGCGTGGGGTACGCAAGTTTCTGACCATGATGATCCGGGCGACATTTCAGGGGCAACATGTTTCAATATTAGTAGACAATGGCGCCACCCACAACTTAACCGACTCCTAGATGGTCTAGAGAAGGGATATCACCTCAAAGGAGTTCGAGGGGTTTTTAGTTCTTATTCTGGGTGACAGGACCATGTAGTGCACACGCTACTTTCTCGCCTTGACTATGACCATGGGGAACTACTCCAGGACAAACCATTTCTTTGTGGTGGATGTACCAGACACCAACGTAGTGTTGGGAGTTCAGTGGCTCTATTCACTTGGCATGGCATTACTGACTGGCAGAAGTTGGAGATGAAGTTTGTAGACCGAACATGAAAGCCAACGTTGTTGAGGGGTATTCACTCCTACCCACCGCGGACAATATCGGGCCACAGGATGGAGGCTGACTTGAGGCACAAATATGTTGAGTGGGTTGTATAGTTGAGCATTTCAAAGGCTGGGGGCATGGCCAAGCCACCACATCTAAATATATAGGCCATTCTTGACAGGTACCCTGTAGTGTTTGGAGATATGTCGCCCAATCAAACACTTGACTGGGGGTTTGAGAATACCATTGAGCTGGAGCCCAAAATACAGGTTGTGATCACTACTCCCTACTAGCATCCCAAGGCCTATCGGGATGAAATAGAGAGAGCCACCCATGAGCTCTTGGAACTAGGCACATTAGGCCCAGCTCTAGCCCTTTTGCTTCATCGGTTGTTCTGGTGAAGAAGGACAGGTCCATATGCATGTGCATTGATTACAGGGCCCTCAACAAAAAGACCATGAAGAATCTCTACCCCATCCCACCCATTGATGAGATGATGGATGAGGTGAGGGGGACCAAGTTCTTCTCGAAGATTGATCTACAGTTTGGGTACCATCAGATTCGGGTGAGAGACAAGGATGTCCCCAAGACAACTTTCCAGTGCCACTGTGGAAACTTTGAGTTCTTGGTTATGCCCTTCAGGCTAACCAACTCACCAACCAAATTTCAGTCATACATGAACCACATATTTCGTGGGCAGTTGAGGATGTTTGTGCTAGTATTTTTCGGTGACATATTGATCTATAGTTGGACTTGGGAGGAGCACTTACAACATGTGGGGGAAATTCTGTGTATACTAGAGGAGGAGCAGTTCTATGGAAATTTGTCTAAGTGAAATTTCAAGCTGACTGAGATGCTCTATTTATGGCACATCATTGGGGTTGATGGTGTGCATGTACATGAAGAGAATATCAGGGCCATCCGAGATTGGCCAGAGCCCAAGAACCTGATGAAGCTAAGAGGGTTCATAGGCATTTGTAATTATTATTGGAAGTTCGTGAAGATATTCTCATAGCTAGCAGCACCCCTTACAGATCTGATGAAGAAAGGGGAATTTTCATGGATGGCTAAAACATAGAAGGCCTTTGAGCATCTCAAATAGGTTATGAGTAGTTTCCTCGTGATACCACTTCTCGATTTCACTTAGCCATTTGTATTGGAGTGTGATGCATCTAGAGAGGGATTACGGGTTGTGTTGATGCAAGGAGAGCATCCCATAGCTTTCGAGAGTCGAAAGATACTACCTCATGAGATATTGTACCCCAATTATGATAAGGAGATGCTAGCCATTATGCATGCACTAGCTAAGTTCAGGCAGTAATTGGTGGGGAACCGATTTCGAGTGAGGAGTGATCACAATAGCCTCAAGTTCTTCTTAGAGCAGAAGCAGTTACAAGAGAGGCAACTGAAGTGGGTGAACAAGCTCGAGGCGTACAATTTTGACATAGAGTATTTCAGAGGGAAGCACAATGTGGGTGCGGATGTGTTGTCTAGGAGGACATCTTCCCTTTCGTTGATGAGAATTGCTCCAGATTGGAGGGCCCAGCTATTGGTGGAGTATTCCGAGTATCCATTTGCATGTGAGGACTTTGATGGGGCGGTGACAGATGACCAGTACCGGGTGATGAATGAGGTGATCTACTACAGGGACCAACTTTACTTGTTGGCCAACTCCCAACTGTGGGAGAAGATTCTGTAGGTTGCCCATGACTCACCTGTAGCAGGGCATCAAGGGTACACAAAGACATACAGGGCCATTAGGGAGTAGTTTGCAGGGAAGGACCTCAAGGATGATGTTCTGTGACACATCAGGGAGTGTGAGACATGCCATTGGAACAAGGGTGAGTAGTCACACTTAGCGGGCTTATTGCAACCTCTTCCTACCCCTGAGGGGAAGTGGGAGAGCATATCTATGGAATTTATTATTGGGTTTCCCACAGTACAAGGAAAGGACTGCATCTACGTGGTGGTGGACCATTGGACGAAGTTTGCACACTTCTTCGCCATCTCAGCCTGGTACACAACCTCACTGTAGAAATTATACAAACAATATGTATTCGAATGGATTCAATCTGATCATGCAATAAAGTAGAGCAAGACACTGAATCCTTCTACAATTAATTCTGCGGAAATTAAACACGATCACACAATCACACCAAGTAAGAAAAATAAGAAAATCAATCCACAACACAGATATTTTTCTTGGGGAAAGCTTGCTGCTCAAAACCCCTCTATCTCTATGTATAATGAACTAAGGAATCATGAAACAATTACAATGCACTCTTCTCACAATATTCTGTTACACTCTGTTAACTGTCTCACACCGATCTAGAAAAAATCGGGCCAACACTTAGCCAATTCTCAGCTTGTCTTAAGCCTGCCTTGCTCACACAATCCCTGTGGAATGAAATCCCTATTCCTTAGGAATTTCAACCTTCTTTGACTGCACAAGTATCATGGGAAATCATGTGGTGTTTTAACTGCATCTAAGCAATTTGCTAAAAATACAACTGATAGTAAACTTCCCTTTAACCTTTGTCTCAACTGGGTATTTATCAGAACTGACATGCATGCAACTATTAATATTAAATCATCAGTTACATGACAGATCACTGCATGTGAATTAAACCTGATTTAATTCACTTGACCTCTCACTAGTGCAACAAACAGTTACAACTAGTTAAACTGATTTTAACTCACTTAATTGAGTTAACTGATTTCTCATGCATTAAACTAATGCACTAACTGAAACTTGAACTCTAAAACACATAGAATCAATCTGCATTCCTCACCAACCACCCTCAACTCGAAATTCATGAGCTAACTGAGTCTATCACACTCAGTTAACTATTACAAGTGTTTATGAGATAATATTACAATATATTGTCCAATTTAATTAAGGGATTATTAAATTAGACACATTTCCAATTTATTAAAAAATTGAATTGCACACTAATGCATCGCTAGGACCCATCACTACATGACATGTGGTTTCTGGATGTCAATTTCACTATTTCTTGTTGCAAATTTCAACACTCCCTCTCAACAAGAAAGGAATCAATCTGTCCCTATCTGGCACCTTGGAATGTCCTTGCATGCACACATGCACCTCTTGCATGTGACATGCAACTGTTGCATGTGACATGAAACACTTCTCTAGTGTTGTTCGCACATGCAACTCTTGCATGCAACACTTCTCTAGTGTTGTTCGTACATGAAACTCTTGCATGCAACAATTATATAGTGTTGTTTTCACTTGCAACTATTGCATGCAACACTTCTCTAGTGTTGTTCGCACATGCAACTCTTGCATGCAACACTTCACTAGTGTTTATCACACATGCAACTCTTGCATGCAACACTTCTTTAGTGTTTCTCGCACATGCAAATTTTGCATGCAACACTTCCGAAACTGAATAGCCTCCAAACAACTAAATTAGTATATTGCATATGTCATCAAAGTCTTCTGACTGCTAATAGCTACTGTAAATGTCTACTGGACTCTCTGTGTTATTGACATCTGCATCCATGCATTCTGCACTGCTGCCAACTCTGATTGGCACTCCAATATCCGACACCTGTCACTATGATTTCTGTCTTCCTGACATATGACTGCATCAATATAAATGATCCTTCTACTGCTATACTGTGGGCTCCTTGTAGCTAGGTTTGATCCATAAGACACACCATATCAATGAGCACTGCCCAAATTTCTTCTTGGGATTAATTCTGCACATCGCCCCACATCACACCTGTAGGTATAGCTGCATGTACTCCCTCTTCCCATCTGGCTCGAAATTTCTCCCTCCCAGAGGTCTCTATTGTGCGCCTCCTACCATGTCTAGTGGATGTCTCTACATGAGTGGTTTTTGCCACTCCATGATCCTCCTCATGCAGTTGCTCCACATCTTGAGGTTCATCCTTTTGAACCAAGAGTTCCTCATCTACATGCAAATCAAGCTCCCTCTCAAGGGACAATCACGTGGCTTTCTCCTTTTTTATTTTCCTGAGCTTGTCCTTCAGTGCCAACTTCCTTTGGTCACTGTTGTTCTGAAACATATCTATCAAGGCTTTCCATATTGCATATGGAGTCGCCTTGCCATGGAGACTCGAGACAATGTGATCTCAAACTCCCTCTAATAAGATCCTCCTTGCCCTTGCTACCTTCTTTTGCCGAGCATCAAGAAGAGCGACGTATGTTATTGTGGGCTTGGGAATATCATTGTAAATGAATTATTTCAACCCTTTTTCCTCCAATACTACCTCCATTCTGTCTTTCCATGCAATATAATTAGAACTACCCTCGAGTGCATATTCCAATCTTAAGCCATTGAAAGCCATCTTGATCCGCTTCTCGCAACAACGAAAGTGTCTGCAAGTTTGAATATTTTTCAACACAAACTCAATTTCTTCTCCACTATTGTGATTTCTGGAGCTCTGATACCATGTAGAAATTATACAAACAATATGTATTCCAATGGATTCAATCTGATAATGCAATATACTAGAGAAAGATACTGAATCCTTCTACAATTAATTCCGCGGAAATTAAACATGATCACACAATCACACCAAGTAAGAGAAAGAAGCAAATCAATCCTAAACATAGATAATTTTCCTAGGGAAAGCTTGCTACTCAAAACCCCTCTATCTCTATTGTATAATGAACCAAGGAATCATGAAACAATTACAATGCATTCTTCTCACAATATTCTATTGCACTTTGCTAACTGTCTCACACTGATCCCGAAAAAATTGGGCCAACGCTTAGCCAATTCTTAGCCTATCTTCAGCCTGCCTTGCTCACGAAATATCTGTGGAATGCAATCCCTATTCCTTAGGAATTTCAGCCTTCCTTCTACACAAATATCATGGGAAATCCTATGGTGTTTTAACTGCATCTGGGAAGTTTTCTGAAAATGCAATTGATAGTCAACTTCCCTTTAACCTTTGTCTCAACTGGGTATTTATCAGAATCGACATGCATGCAACTATTAATAGTAAATAATCAGTTACATGACATATCACTGCATGTGAATTAAATTTGATTTAATTCACTTGACCTCTCACTAGTGCAACAAATAGTTACAACTAGTTAAATTGATTTTAACTCGCTTAATTGAGTTAACTGATTTCTCATGCATTAAACTAATGCAATAATTGAAAGTTGAACTCTAAAACACATAGAATCACTCTGCATGCCTCACCAACCACCCTCAACTTGAAATTCATGAGCTAACTGAGTCTATCACACTCAGTTAACTATTACAAGTGTTTATGAGATGATATTACAATTTATTGTCCAATTTAATTAAGGGATAATTAAATTAGACACATTTCCAATTTATTAAATAAATTGAATTGCACACTAATGTATCGCTAGAACTCATCACTACATGACATGTGGTCCCACACTAGTGTGTGTGCTATCATGTTGTTTTTGGATGCCAATTTCACTGTTTTTTGTTGCAAAATTCAACACTCACAGGTGGCTGAATTGTTCTTCTTGAAGATTTTCTGGCTATATGGTCTTCTGAAGACCATTGTCAGTGACCAGGAAAAACGTTTCATGGGGGGATTATGGCAAGAGTTGTTTCGACTGGTTGACACGAAGCTCACTCCCAACATGATCTATCACCCACAGACATACAGGTAGACCGAGATAGTTAACCAGTGGTTGGAGGGCTACTTGCGTAACTATGTGACCGAGTAATAACGATCATGGATACGGTGATTGCACATAAGAGAGTAATGCTACAATACCACATAGCACATATCCATAGGCATGTATCCTTTTCAAGCATGGTATGGGTATGATGCTTTATATTTTGCTGATGTTATGTTTGGAGATAGCAAGGCCCAAAGTGCCAAAGGACTAGATACAAGAGAGAAAATACAATTTTAGGGATCTCAAAGATAACATGAGGATGTCCCAAAACCAGCAGAGAATGTACGCAGATCGGGGTCGAGTTGAGAGACAGTTTGAAGTCAGGGACTTGTTTTTCCTAAGACTTCAACCATACATGCAGTCTACGCTTAAGAAAAATGGGACTGAGAAGCTCAAACCCCACTTTTATGGACCATACTGAGTCACTCAAAATGTTGGGGAGGTGGCCTACGAGTTGGAGCTACCCTCGGGGAGCTAGGTGCACAAAATTTTTCATAAAAAGGCATTGGAACAGCAGGTGACAAAAACTACTAAGTTACCCCCTATGGATGATGAGGGGCACTTGGTGCTACAACCAGAGGCCATTTTGGATTCCAAGGAGAGGCACTTGAGGAACAATGTGATCAAGGAATTCTTGATAAGATGGAGGAACACACCTGATGAGGATGCCACTTGGGAAGGGGAAATAATACTTCAACATCCCTCATTGTAGTTTCTTGAGGAAAAGAAACATATTAGCATGGAGGATTGTATTGTTCCTGCTTAGCAATTCTCCTAAGTAGAAATATTATTTTTTTCTAGTTTTGTCACTATTACAATTTTTTACTTAGGAAGAGTGGGTATGGGGAACCCACATTAGACTTAGGCATTAGAACACCCCAAAACATTAGACCGAAGACAAATATTCTAGCTATAGTGGAAGATGGGGGCCATTTGGAGAAAATTGCGACCCACAAAGGGACCACACAACCCTTGGAGCGGAGCTAGGCAAGAGGCACTAGTTGGGCCCACATGAATGTTGGGGAGGCTTTGAAAAAAATAGGCATGGGAGGATCATTTTTTTCATTCACTTATAATTTTAGAATTTGTCTCTTGACATAGCATGCTTGAGAAGTGAGCCAAGTTTGCATGTTTTTTTTAGCACACGGGTGTTTCATAGCAAAGATCCCAACCCTTGCTTCAGTGGAATTCGAGTGCTAGCCCAAGGAGGGATTTCC
Source organism: Pinus albicaulis (assembly GCA_034641835.2). Classification (NCBI taxonomy): domain Eukaryota; kingdom Viridiplantae; phylum Streptophyta; class Pinopsida; order Pinales; family Pinaceae; genus Pinus; species Pinus albicaulis. The sequence goes on along the minus strand of CM076582.1, from coordinate 748,934,462 downwards.
ACCTAGTTCCGGTTCAGTTCAAGGGTAGTGAGGCCATACCATAGTGTAGAGGAAGCTACAACATCATAGAGGAATCTACAACAATGCAGAGGTTGCGTAGTCCTTGAGGGAGACACTCCGGTAGGTTGAGGAGTGAAGGGAGATTGTGGATTAAACTTGGAGGGAAGGCTTGGGGAGAATTATAGCATGAGTTGTAGGCATTTCGGTGGCATTCAACAGCGGTTTATTTAGGAGGATTGATTTTCCCAGTAGTAGATCTATCCAAGCCCAACAAGGCCAATTTTCTGAGGTCAAGATTTGGCCAAACCCTTCGTGAGTTATTTTGGGTTTATTGAGGAGAGCTCGACGTTATTTTCCCGAAATTTTCTGAGAAGTGTAGAAGCCCCTAACAACATATCATTTCGGGAAGCAACACCATTTCTGGTCGTTTCCAACACAAAGCTACAACCACATAGAGCAGAGAGATAGAGGGTGTCTAACATTTCATTTGTGGGCTTCTCTAGCTTTCCTTGAGCAAGCCCAGGTGCATTCCTTCCAACACCTTTATTGTACATCCTTTCATATAAATAAAATGGCTCAACAACGTATTTTTTGGTGATCAATGGTGTTCTCATTGTGTGTTTGTATTTTTGTACATTTTTATGTTTATGTATTCTTGTTATTTACTGTAAAATTTCCTTAGGGATATTAGATACCTCCATAGTGAACTCCTTTTTGTTGTGTGTTAGATTTTATAGCTCATCGTGTCTGCCCTCCTCTATCTCCTCAATCGCTACTTCTTTCACCTTTTCCATTTAATGATGGAATGGTGACTGCCTAGGGGATTAGGTAGGCACCAAAAATGTGTCAATAAAACGTGTATAATGTTAGTGACAATGTACCAAAAAAGCACCATATATGTTAAAAATAAAAATAAAAAACATTGAAAAAATGAAAAATTTCAAAAAGAATTTCACTTACCATTGTCTTTGCATTATGTGCCAAGGGGAAGATCCACATCTACATCTCTATGGAAGTCATTTCTAGTGTATGCATCACATATATAATTACATACTGCTCTTTAAACTAGTGGAGGAAGTCTTCATTGAACCATTGTATTGATGCTTCTGCCCCTATCCTTTTCATTTACTCAATCCACCAAGACATACATGGTTCATATCGACATTAGGGGAATTTTGAAGTAAAAAATGACCCTTAAAAATAAAAAATATACAAATCAAATCAACTTTAAAAGAACTAATAAGGTCAAGATGATGATGTCATCCCTAGGGGTAAATATTTTTAGAAGGGAAAAAAGAAAGTTACCTTTTTTTATAAATTTTGTTTTTTTTTATCTCCTTATAAGTTTATTCAAATGTCAAAGTGTATGTTTCTATTGGATAACAAATTTAAATCCACATCTAATTATTACCCATTTTGCATACTTTTGAGTAGACCTATACCAAAACAAGTGTCATTTTCTTCATGTATTTTCAATTCTTTTCAATGTGGGTCTACTCAAAAGTATGCAAAGTGGGTAATGGGTGGATGCAAAATTAAATTCGACATCCAATTAGTGCCTACAATTGACATTAAACTTATAAGGATACAAGTTTAAAATGTCATTAAAAAATAGTTTTTTTTCTTTTTTTTCTTTTATTTTAAATAGTTCATCATTTTTATTTTATTATTTTAACTAATATTTTGTTATTTTCCTTAGGAGGTCCATTTTAGACCTCAAAATTCCCATAATGATGTAGAAATGGTGCATACAATTATGATTGCATCATGGGAACTAGCTTAAGGGGAAAAAAAAAAAAAAACCACTACCATATCCAAATTGATTATGTTTACTTTTCCTATAGTTTGTTACTTGCTCCTTCATGCTAGTAAGAATCTTTTCACAACAACTGAATATTGTCAAATCCATACATCTAATTGAAATATACACTTAGCTCCATAACCCAAGCAGGGCCTTGTAGGAGGGTTTAGTCCACTAGTTGACTAAGCTCACAAATTAAGCTAACTGATTAGGCTCTTAAGTCAATATGTAATTTGGGTCAACATTTCAGTCAAATCGACCTACTAGTGAGGTCAACTTCTCTGTTGGGTCCACTAACCGTAGTTAGTTTAGATATTTAATAAATTATAGTTGTCAAAAGTCTAGTATATATAGAGATGTATCTTATGAGAATGTATAAAATGCTTAACATGGATTAATACAAGGTGTTTTTGCTAGTCCACCACTACATTTTTTCTCTCTATATTTTATCTCTCATATATGTGATTACATGTCTATATTTACATAGTATCTTCTTGGTATAAGGATTTTTTGGTAACTATTAAACACACGCATGGCGAACAACAAAGTAAACACGCAAGGAGAAAGATAAGCGTGAGTTATATTATTATTCACCATAGATGTACATTTATAATACAATGGTGTGACCCTTGGATTCCCATTCCAAGTGGTCTCTTGGGCTCCATTAGTCCATTCGCCTTCCACACATACCTGTTGAGGATTAGGTGTCCAACATTCCCCCCCTTAATCTGAAGGGGTATGTGTGAGTCGAAGAAGAGAGTTGTAATACAAATCTGCAAAGTATGCATGGCAGCACTTAGGCTGAATCAACTCTCTGAGATGTTGGCATAAAGAGGTGGTTTAAGGATGACCACAAACACTAGAATGCTTAGTGAAGTTCCTGGAACTCTTCCAAATATTGCAAGAAGCTAAGGGCTTCTGCTAGAGGAAGTGTCCCTCATATTTTAAGAGGGAGATCTTCAACCTAGAAGAAGGGAGGTCTACAACTTGTGATGGTTTACGGATGACCACCAACACTGGAATGCTTAATGAATTTCATAGAACTCTACCAAAGCTGGCAAGAAGCTGAAGTCTTCTGCTAGAGGAAGTGCTCTGAATTCTTTGAAGAGGAAGAATATCAACCTCACATAGACGGTTTAAGGCTGTCCGCCAACCAAAGGAATGCTCATAGGCATCCGTGTCTCTGGCTACAAATCTGAATCTGGAATGACAAGTTGTGGCTCAGGCTCGCTTGAACTGTTGTGTCTCTGGCTACAACTCTGAATATGGAATGAGAGATTGTGGCTTAGGCTCACTTGATGTGGCTTTGAATCTTGTAGATGAACACCATTTCCCCCCCTGTCAGGTACAAGGTGAGATGATGGTGAAAACTCAACTGCAAGGTTGTTCAATATTCGAGAACAAGTTCTGACATGCGACTTAAAAATATTCTTGGCTGTTGATGTCCATTGCCAAGAAGCGATCCATCCAAGATGAATCTTTTTTCTTGCAAGAGGCTTGTTTCTGAAGCATCCGTGTGAAGAATGGGTGTGCTAACCATAGTGCTTGCATGGGTGAAGATAGAAACAATGATATTTCATATGGCCAACGTGATCACAGTGTTGGAATTTTACAATCTGTTGTTGCTACTTTGGAAGAGGAGCAGGATCTGGAATAGCTAAAGGTGAACTGTCATGAAGAAATCCGGCACTCTGAAATTTGATGGGCTTGGAGTAGTCCAGAATATGAAAGGAAAAATCCTTTTCATATCCAAGACCTGTTATGTGCTTGTTATGGACAAGCTCTTCCCAAGGTCTGATGATGGGCTTGGGAGGTGCATGTTGAATTTAGACACCTACATGCAAATTTTCTCTTGAACTAGGCACTGAATGTGAATCAATCACAACATTGGAGTCTCTTTCAATGTTCTGAATAGAAACAGGTTCAGAATGATGACTCCACTACTGTAATTTTTCTTGCTATAGTTGAGATTCAAGCTGCACAAATTCAATGTTTTCTTGTGCGTTATGCAAACAGGTCTGAATTTGAGAGAGAGTTTCCTTGCTGACTATCACTGTATCATGATCAGTGGAATGTATCAGAGTTTTATAGAACTCTAATACTTCAGTAATTTGAGCCATTTTCTTCATAATAAATATTTCACTTTAAAAAACTGATCAAAGTTCACTCATGACCAGAAAAATATGTTTTTAAGGCAAACAATACAAATGATTGTTGTTTTTTGTTTTTTTTAGGGAGATGAAGAGGTAGTCATTCAGCTGTGATATTGAGAGAGTAGAATAAATTCAATGGGCCGCTATGATCGCCCACCAGCTTCGTGTTTTAAGTTATTTTTATCATGCCTTTTGTCATAGGTCTTGTAAGGGATAGGCGGCATTCACCAGTGCTTATATAAACCAATGTCTATAAAAAATACTTCACCATATTCAACGCACATCAACACACATTCAATAATATATGCACAAACCTGAATTCAACGCTCCAATCTGCATTTCAACACTCGAATGCTACTGAAATTCATCTATAAATATATTTATTACTCAAGCATTAATACAATGGCCAGGTGATCTAACATATTCCATTCTCTTAGGCTATTTTAATTACAAAAATATTCCTTTTGCCGTTCTTTTTAGATCAAGGGTTTCTTTTTTCTTTTCTTTTTTCAGAGCGAAAATATAAAGTAAAATTGGAAAGTAGCGGGTGTGGAGCAGGCCAGAAACAACTTCGATGCCAAGAACTACAACAAGAACATGCAGAGTGTATTTGGAGGAGAAGAACTTTATTCTACCTGGGAGGAAGTTAATGAAACATTAGACTCCATGGGGCTTCAAGAAATCCTATTAAGAGGAATTTATGCATATGGTTTTTAGAAGCCTTTTGCTATCTAGTAGAGAGGAATTGTTCCTTTCTTCCAAGGTCTCGATGTTATTTAGCAAGCGCAATCGGGAACAAGAAAGACCGCAACTTTCTATTTAGGAATTCTACAATATTTGTACTATATCCTCCCACAATGTCAGGCACTAGTTTTTGCCCCAACTCAAGAATTAGCCCAACAGATAGAGAAAGTTATGAGGGAATTTGGTGATTGCTTACAAGTAAGAGTGCATGCATGTGTTGGTGGAACAAGAATTCAAGAGGATCTTCGTATTCTTCAGGCTGGTGTTATGATATGTTGCGTCATCATGCCTTGCATTCAAATTAGTGCTGTGGCACCTCCCGCCAACTCTATCAGAAGCTGAGAGACTGGATCGATGCCCAATTCTTAGGCTGCTACAATTGGCTTTGTTTTCGACCACCCAACACTAGCAGCCTGAGTCGCATGCACCAACTCTATTCAGATGTAGTGGTATGACAATAGGACAGTGGTATTCTGAAGACCTTTATATATATATATATATATATATATATATATATATATATATATATATATTATGGACAGTGTGGAGCATAGTTGGAGGGCCAAGAGGCCAAGGTTACACTGTTTATTTAGACAAGGTCACTTGGTTTCCACGGAATTTCATTGTTCCAACATTGATATTAATCTTCACGCGATGTATAAACCAACTCAATGCAAAATCAAATATAAGAAAATGCATCGCTTCATTTACTCAAATGAATTGAGACATTTTTTTTTTATAAGCCAATGCAGCAACGATGATAATGTACTTACAATTTCAAAGGATTTCCTTTAAATTCAACAGCCACAGCAGCTCGAATATGGAGTTACAATAATGGCATAGGAGTGCCTTTTTCGAAAAGATATTTTTGGTCTTCCTTTGCCCGCAACAATAACAACATCACATTCCAAGGCTTGCTGAACTTGGACACTTGGGATTTTCTCATCAACAGGTCACACGACCGATTCCTTGCCCCTCAACAAAAACATAGTTTCAACAACTATAGCTATCAAAGTCCCCCAATCCATAAGCCCATTAGCTGCAAGCCTCTGTCTAGTAGAGGTGATTTTTTTCGAGGAGAATTTGTGAGGTCCTTATATTCCATCGTGGATGAAAATGGGAGGATCTTTGCCTTTTTCTTTCCTTATTTCTATGGCAGGCGTTTGAGCAAGTCTCAGATTATGATTCTTAATGCGGATCCTACAAATTTTATTTTTTTGGAACACAACAACAGGAAATGCAGGAAGAGGAGGAGACAATGTTGTCGTTCGAATTATCTTAATTGAGGCAGGTAGATATAATAACCTGAATGGAGGAAACGTAGATACCAAACCCCATGGAGGTATCTATGCTCAAATAGTTGAGAGCGTTAGGGTTTTGAAGCTTAATGGAAAGCTTACTCAAAGTTATGGTTACCCTAATGAGGAGATTGCATGCAGAACGATTAACCGAACGTGCCAGAGCAGTCCAGTCGCAGCAAAGGAAGTAACGTTATGCCCTCATCATTCCATTTTCTTGTGCCTTACAACACTAGCATGGCGTGGCTGACAAAACTGAATATTATTGCCAGGAATATATTAGTGACACAAGTGCATAGAAAGATTGTAACGGTTCCTTCAAGAGGTAGCGGTGACAGAGCTTGATGGACAAAGAAATAATTAGAGGAGTTACAAGGGTCGAGACAGCCAAATTTGGAACCTGATCTCTGATGTGAAACCGAGGGAGGAAGGATTGACAACAGAGAAAAACCACAAACACAAGTCGCTTATTCACATGAACAAGCAGTAGATTTCTGGCTTTGATACCATGTTAAACACACGCATCGCGAACAAGAAAGTAAACACACAAGGAGAAAGGTAAGCGTGAGTTATATTATTATTCACCATAGATGTACATTTATAATACAATGTTGTGACCCTTGGATTCCCATTCCAAGTGGTCTCTTGGACTCCATTAGTCCATTCGCCTTCCACACCTACCCATTGAAGATTAGGTGTCCAACAGTAACCAATTCATACTTTTCATAAGATTACAAAATTGGTTATGTTTCTTGCAGTTCTAAACCTGTGTTGATCTAAAATTCATACATAAATGTTGATTTTAGTACAAATTCAAGGGTGGTGGAAGAGAAAGATAAATAAATACTTAAATAATTATGCAAGGAGAAATCGATTTTCGTTAGGAAAGGAAAGGTTGTAGTTATTCATGGAGACCCATGAATTGTTTTTGAGTCATTCCTCACAGAAATAAAAAGTTTCATTGAATGACCTTCTAGTGTGTTGTCCTAAAACTAATGCGAAATTGATATCCAAAATAATCAATGAGGGGAGTTCAAATTTACATGAGTGGATTATATTATCAAATATTATTGAACAAGCAGTCAAAGTTTGCACCTTGATTGACAAAATATACGAACAATTTAATATCTACTTCCACGAGCATTTTTTGCACAATCCGTTCTTTGCTACACACATTCCTCCTTGATTATGGTGTTGGCCATATTGTAGATTATTAGGCTCATTTACAATAATTTGTGCACATAAACAACCAAGAATGACAACACAATTGGGAATAGAGTTTAGAAGCCCGTCGTAGAGACACTAAAAAATCATGAGATTATTTTCTAAGCAAATAATCATGTTTATGTCCTACCTCACCATTGACCAAGAATAAGTTGGAGTCAACTAGGGGGGTAGTCATTTGTGATATTCTTCTAAAAATATAAAAGGTTATCTAGAGCTCAGTCAATATGAAAAGAAGTTATCCAACCAGGAAGACTCTAAGAGTACAAACTCGATGAAGAGTCCCTTGAAAGAACATAATGTCACAAATATTCATTAGAGAAATTTTGAGGTTTAAAATGGGCCTAAAAAAATGTACAACCAAAATCAACTTTATAATAACTGATAAGATTCAATATGATGATGTCAACTATGGGGGATGATTCACCATTTTTGGAGTAAAAAAAAAAAAAACTATTTTTTCAACTAGTATTTTCAAGTTATATCCCTACAGTTTTAATCAAATTTCAAGTGAGAGCACTCATTGGATTCAAAATTTAATTCCTCATTGAAGGAGTACACTGTTGCATACTTTCGATGGGCCCTACCGTAAGAAAAAATAAGAAATACATGAAAAACGTGATTTAAATCACATTTTTTCATGTATTTCTCATTTTTCAAGTAGCAGGGTCCATCGAAAGTATGTAACATGGATATTCCTTGGATGAAGAATTAAAATTTTCATCCAATGAGTGCTCGCACTAAAAAATTGAGTAAAATCATAAGGAGATAAGTTGAAAATACGAGTTACAAAAGTAGTTTTTTCTTTTTTTCCCTCTTTAATTTGATGATGTAATCTAATCTTATTTTATTATTTCCACTATTTTTTATAATGTACCTTAGGAGGTACATTTTAGACCTAAAAATTTCTCTAATGGATAAATTATTTAGATCATCACCATGTATCCACTGAAGAAAGTGAATTTACCTCTAGAATTCACAAAACGAACAATGGGATTGAGTCACATCCCCCTCTATGAGGGTGATGGGGACCCAAATTTATATTGGTATGTCTTTGCAACTTTTTGGAATTTTAATGATATAAATGATGAATAAAATAAAATTTCACAATTTACAGGAGCTCTAAGAAAAGGAGCACTTACATGGTTTATGAACTTCATGGAAAATCGAACCAAAATAAATGTTGAGATACAGAGAAGCTTCCTCACTTTCTTTAAGGCTTAAGATGCTAATCATCTTGCAACCCAATGGCTTAGAAAAAAAAAAAAACTAGGGAAAATAGTATGAGAATGTGACAAAAGATTCAAGTATTTGTTAAGTTAGATCTTGTACCACATTGACATATCTCTCTTGGTCCAATGGTTTATAGTTGGAATTCTGCAATGTATTTGAGGAATGCTATGTATGCATGAAATAAATTCATGTGAGGAAGCCTTGAAAAAGGCTCAATGTATTCAAAATGATGACAACAAACTGTTGACTTCCTTATCAATGGACAAAAGGTTGGAGGAAAAGTTTGAGCAACTTCATAAACTCTAAAAAATATTTCACTTCAATAAAATGAATTATGGTGCACAAATTGCATGAATGAAGGTCATACCAAAGACAATTGCAATTTTTTCAATACCTTCGAATTGGACATCTGTCAAGTGAAACTTAACTTATTTTTTTGAACTTTTTTAAATGTTAACTAGTCACACCACAAGGAATTTTCCATACAATCTAAAAAATGTAAAACGAAAATGGTGTTCCTTATGTGAGGAAGTGACACATTCTACATAAGAATGTCAATTGAATAGTGAAAATAAACTTAATTATCACACAATATATCATATGTAGTCAACCGATAAATCGATCAATCCAAACATGCGAGGTAAAGAAAATGAAAAGTTCGAGCAACTTCAATAAACTCTAAAAAATATTTCACTTCGATTATGTAATATCCCCAAAGGGAAATAACCAGTAATACACAGAAATATGCCAGACAGATATAGAAAATACAATGCTGAACCAGATCATGGAACAATTACACATAGAATGCCAGAAAACTGAGCCATTTTATTAATCTGAAAGTACATAGAGAGGAGTACAAGAAAATCAGAATGAGTGCACCTATCCTTGCCCTAGGCAAGGAGGCTCTCTCAGACAAATAATGGCTGCAACAAGGACAGCGTCCTAGCTGGCTGAAGACTGCTTTGAAGACTGAAGCTGGACTGCACTGGAACTATGAGCTGAAGACTAAAAGATAGCTGATATCAATACTCCAAACCCACACCAATGAAAACGCTGTCTCTGCTAGTGACAGCGCTGAAACAGATGTAGTGCTAGTCACAAAACCCTCCAGATGAAAAGCTCAGCTCCTCAAGGCCAAAGACCCTGGAAAACGCTGTCAAGCCCTGCTCACATGACCCTGCTCATTAGATCAGCGTCCTCCCAGATGGATCAGCGTCCTATATGCTCAGATCTGCTGGATCTGAAGCCTGCAATCCAGATCTGTATCCTGTCCTTCCAGATCTGCGTCCTCCTATATCAGATCTACTGCTCTCTCCTCAGATCTATGCTAGATCTGGCAATATCTCTTCAGATCTGCAACCTCCAAGGCTGGATCTGATGTTATCTCTTCAGATCTAGGCTGGATCTGCCAATATCTCCTCAGATCTGCAATCTCCCAAGCTGGATCTAATGCTGTCTCTCCAGATCTGCAACCTACAGAACCAGATCTGCAAATATCTGCTCAGATCTACAATCTCCAAGGCTGGATCTATCAATGTGCCTTCAGATCTGCGTCCTCCTCTTCCTGCTGGAACATCGTCCTCACTCCAAGACTGATCTGCGTCCTTCCTTCCCTCTGGAACAACGTCCTTCCTCCCAGATAGGAACTGCGTCCTTCCTCCTGCTGAAACAGCGTTTTTCCTGCTAGATCTGCGCAGCCACAAGAGGGCTTCTTCCTCTCCGAATCTCCACCTGAAACTGCTACCAATCCCCACTGAAACTGAAGGATGAAATTCAGAAAATAACCTTACTAGGGCGGGCACTCGAAGTCCCCCGAAGCTAAGGGTGAAACCAGAAATAACCTTACCAGGGCAGGCACTCGAAGTCCCCAGAGGCTAAGGGTGAGATCTCCGACCGGAGACACTCGGTTGCACTAAACAGTGCTGCAGACCGACTAAACAACTGGCGTGCTGAAGCAGACAGAAGTCTAGCTCTCAATATCAATATCAAATCAAGCATGTCCAAATGAGGTGAGAACCCCTCCTTTTATAATGCCAAACTCCCTCCAAAACTTAACTGCGTCCTTACTCTCCTTTGACCTGCGCAGTTAACCTTGGGTCAGCCTGATGCCTCCCCATCATACTCACGTGGACCCCCAAGGCCCCCTCTCTAAGTTATAACGTCAATCAACTAGGAAAAGAACACTTTATTTATAAAGTGAGGTGACTAAAGTGGGGTGACCCCTCTTATTTCTCACTTTATTTATTATTTCTAGCTAAAGCGGCAAAATAAAGCAAAAATGAAATATTCCAATTAGCAAAGCTAATTGGGAATATTACAGTCTCCCCCGGCAAAACGTTGCTTGTCCTCAAGCAACTGAAGTGATGGATGTTGTAAGATCCTCTCATCCTCCCAAGTGGCATCCTCATCCGGCAAATTCTTCCATCTCACCAAGAACTCTCTGATCTTCCTGCTCCGCAGCTGTCTCTCCCTGGTGTCAATAATGGCCTCCGGCTGTAACATCAAGTGCCCCTCATCGTCTGTAGGCGGTAGCTCCCCGGTGACTGTCACATGCTGACCCAGTGCCTTCTTCAGGCATGATACATGGAAGATGTTATGAATCCGGCTGCCTTGGGGCAGTTCCAACTCATATGCAACCTGCCCGATCCTAAGTATCACCCTGTATGGTCCATAAAAGCGAGGCCTTCGCCCTCTTCTCTCGCCCTTCTCGTTTGAGCGAAGACCGCCGTATGGCCGTAACCGTAGGTAGACTAGGTCCCCTACCTCAAAGTGTCTCTCCACCCGACCCTTACCGGGAAGACACCGCCGATTCTCCGTGCCGAGGCTATGTTGTCCTTGAGAGCCCGAGGATGCTCCGGTTTTCGATCCATAATTTGCTCGCGGAGCCCTCGCTAACACCAAACATCATGTTCACAAAAGATAGGGAATGATATCCATACAACGCATAGAAAGGTGTCATACCGATGGACATATGGTGGGTTGCAGTTGTGCGCATTCTCGCCCGCATGTAGCCATTTCGCCCATGCTCTTCGTCGCCCATCGACGTAGTTACGCAAGTAGCCCTCTAGCCACTTGTTAACTATCTCCGTCTCTGCCCGTCCGTTTCGGGGATGATAATTCAGTGCTCGGTGTCAACCTCGGTCCCCACTAGTCGGAAGCAGCCCGCCAAAATCCACCCATAAACGGCCGTCCCTCAAGCTGCCAACAATGGTCTTGGGTAGACCATGCAATCCTCGAAAACCCTCCCGAAAACAACTCGCCAATTCGTGTCAGAGTGATGCGCTCGAATGGCGAAAAATGAGCATACTTCGTTAGCCGGTCAACTACTACGAAGATGCAACTTGCCCCCGCACCGTGGGCAACCCCGTGATGAAGTCCATCGAAATACTTTCCCACTTCCCTCCGGAATGGGGAAGCGGTCGCAACAACCCCGAAGCAGATGGCTCTCATCTCTCCCTTGTTCCGCCGGCAAACCTCACACTCCCCGACATGCCGGAGGACGTTCCCTGAGGCCCTTCCATGAAATCTCTCCCTGGATGGCCCCGTACATCTTGGTGAACCCCCGATGGCCCGCCAACAGAATCGCGGTGAGGCCCGGAGTATCTCTCTCTTGAGCCGAGACCCCCGCTAAGAAGATCCCGTCTCCGTAATAGATGACCTCATCGCCACCCCCGTATCCCCCGCTATCTGCCACCGTCCATCCAACACCTCGCATGCAAATCTATCTTTGGAGCACTAACCGCAGTCGAGCCTTCCGCCGCCGTCCAAGCTCATGAGTGATAACGTGGCCGGTCTACGGAAAGGGCATCCGCTACCACGTTATTTTTCCTCGACATACTCTATGTCAAAGTCGAAGCCCTCGGATCTTGCCGATCCACTTCGGGCCGCCTCTCCCCGCAAATCGTCGCTCCGTAATGTACTTCTCAGCCGTTGTGATTCCGTCCTCACCCCGAATCGCCACCTACCGTAACGCCAGAATTTGGCCACGCGACAGATGGCCGCATCTCCTTGTCATAGATGGGATAAAAGCCTCTCATGTGGAAGGAGCTTCCGCTCTCGAACGCAATCGTGATGACCCTCCCCGCATCAAAACTCGCTCCAATCCCCTCTCCCGATGCATCGCACCTCTAGGACAAAGGGGTCGCGTAAAATCCGGTAATGCTAACACGGACAACCGCTCATCACCTCCTTGAGCTTATCAAAAGCTCACCGTGCCGTATCCGACCAACCGAATGCCCCTTCCTCGTAAGCTCCGTGAGGGGTGCAAAGAAGTTGTGAGAAGCCCTGACGAACTTCCGTAGTAGGTGTGTATACCAATAAACCCTCGGTTCTCGTTACGTTCCGTGCTCGCCGGGCCTCGATAGCCCCCGATCTTTCTCTCGTGGACTCTCACCGTCCACTCCTATGATGTGTCCCGTACACAACATTCCACAATCCAAACTCGCACTTGAGAGCTTCGGCAAAGAACCTGCTCCTCCAAAATGTGCAAGACCGTCCCCAATGTGCCGGAGATGCTCCTCCCAAGTCCCGCTCGTATATAAGGATATCATCAAAGAAAACCAAAGACAAAATTCTCGTATGATCCCCGAAAATGTGGTTCATACAAGACCGGAAAGTAGTTTATGGCATTGGTCGAACCCAAATGGTACGCACCGTAAACTCAAAGTGCCCATAGACACTCCTAGTGCGCCTCTGGGAATGTCCTCGGTTTCTGCGTATTCGATGGGTATCCGTATCTCAAATCAATTCCTTGAGAAGAACCATGCTCCTCTCAACTCATCCATCAGCCGTCGTATCCCGGGAATGGGTACCTATTCTTCGGTGGTCTTCTTGTTCGGGGGAGTCTCGTAATCAATGCACGTTGCGTAGCCGTCCTTCTTCACTCGCCACCATCGAAGAAGCAAAAGGACCGGGCGGCCGGGTCGAATGTGCCCAAGGCCAGTAACTCTCGAATGGCTCGGCTCTATCTCATCCCTATAGGCCTTGGGATGCCTATATGGTGTGCTGATCACCGCCCTCGTATCCCCTACCCGCCGATCGTGTGCTCAAACCCTCGATCCGTGGGTCGTCCCGGCGAATGTCTCCAAAAACTACCGCATATCTGTTGAGAATAGTCGAGGATCAGTGTGCACCGTCCGTCCCCGTACTCCACCGCTCCGGCTCCGCAACTTCTATCGCCCACTTAGAGTCTCCTTGCGAATGTCGTCGGCGTCGTGTGCCGATACTATCCGGGGTGGATGGCGGTGTTCCGCCCTCGTATCTTCTCATGCTTCCCCGTCTTGGGATCATCCCCACCATCTCTAAGGCCTTCCAATCCGTCGTGACCTTCCTCAGAGTAATAAGCCACCGGACCCCCAACATCACATTGGTGTCCGGATGTCCACCACAAAGAAGTGATCGGTCAATGTATAGGTGCTCATCGTCATCGATAATTCTGGTACATATCGAGCACATGCCATGGTCTCGATCTCTCGGTACCAAAACAGAAACCCATCGAAAAGCCCTCCGTCGCGTATGCCTCTCCGTGCAACCATCTCGGGCATCAATGAAGTTGTGGTGGCCCCACCGTCGACCAAGACCGAAACCCGCTGTCCGCGCATCGTCTCCCGTACGCGCAATGTCGTACACTTGGGGACCCCGCAATGCCGCCAGAGCTCCCGCAGGTGCGAATGATGCCCCACCCGCACGGTGGTGGAGGTGGTAAGGTACCGCGCCGCATATCATCCTCTCGCTCCTCATCATCCTCCACATCCTCTTCCCGGGCCGCTTCTCCGGAGAAGACCCCAGAAATGCGCCCCCGCCGGGGCATATTTGTGTCCCGTGCGGCTCACTGCCTCGGCAAGTGAAGAGCAACGCTTCCGCCGCCCTCTCTCCCCCGTCTCATCATCAAATCGTCTCGTCCGGTGATTCGCCTTGGAGGCGGGTCCCCGTGTCCTTACCCCAGGGCCGGAAAGCTTCGTCTCTCGTGGATAAGGCGGTTGGGTCCCGGGCAAAACATCCTCAGAATTCGAGCTCCCATTGACAGCATCCTCGTAGTGTAGCCGGCCCCCCCCGTTTGACCGTACTAGGCCACGCGCAAAGGCTCTCGACAGCCCCTCCACAAACATATAGACCATCCGAGCTGCCGTGTCGCACCATCACCGAAATCCGCAAGAAATCCGAGATGTATGCTTCTCGCACCCCACCGTTTCGAGCTTGGTTAGCCCAAGAAAATGCCGCTCCGGATCCCTCCCGTCAAAACGCTCTACTCACTCTCCCTGCAAACTCGGCATATGTCGTCACCGTGGAATGCCCTAGTGTCGCCAATCCATGAAACCACCAACTTCCGAGCCACCTCTAAATGTAATTTAGCCACCCTAATGGCCTCCTCGTCTCTCGGTACCGATTGGGCCGGAAATAGATGTCCAGCCTTCTCCACCCAGACTTTTGCCGTAGTTCGATGAACCATCAAACATAGGCAAATGGAATCTACCGCCGCACTAGTGGTCATCACTATGGTACCTCGCCCCTTGCGGCTAGTGCCGCTCCTCGTCGTGGGGTTTGAGGCCACATTCATCGAGGATAGCGCTCGAAAAGGGAGAGTATCCATGAATCCTCGGCCGTAGCCCTCGCTATCTCTCGTATAAGCGGCCGTCCATTGAGCCGGGATCGCCACCTCTCTCGGGCCGTCGACCCCTCGTCCTCTACTAGGAAAGTAGGCATGGTGTGTCGTGTGGGTGCTGGATTGGACCCTCCGTGCACCTCCCCGCACCCTTCTCGTCTCTGCTCCTCTCCGGTGGGAATGTGGGCGTTGTGTGATCGGGGGCCGAGCCGTCACAATGGGGATAGCATCTCGGTGGCGGGGGCGAGACATGCCCGACCCTTCTCCGACCCGAAGAATTCTAGGGAGCCTCTTCGACCGATTCCCATGGCCCTGAGCCTTTGTGATCGCTCTGCACCATCCGTGATGTCTCCCGCATCCCTTCCGTGACGCTCATGTATGTGACGGAGGACCGCCTTTAAACCTCTCACATCATCCCCTCGCCATTGATTACGCTCGTTCGTCTCCGGATCTCGTTTCTGTGATTCTCGATCGTAGTCATCGCGAAGGGAAACTTCTATTCTCACCTCCTCTCGTGCTCTCTCCGGCAAATGTAGTTATCCCCCGGCGTCACAGATTGCTAGCACCACAAAGCCGAGCGTATCTATGCTCCGATACCACCGTAATATCCCAAAGGGAACAACCAAAAGAATACACGTAAATATGCCGTACGTACATAGAAAATACAATGTCGAACCGTATCATGGAACACATACACATGTAATGCCGTAAAACTCGAGCTATTTTATTAATCCGAAAGTACATAGAGAGGAGTACAAGAAAATCATAATGAGTGCACCTATCCTTGCCCTAGGCAAGTGGAGGCCCTCTCGCACAAATATCAAGCCGCAACAAGGACAACGTCCTAGCCGGGTCGAAGACTCAAGCCCGGATTGAAGCCGGGATCGCACCGGAACTAGAGTCGAAGACTAAAAGATAGCCGATATCAATACTCAAACCCTCACCAATGAAAACGTCGTCTCCGCTAGTGACAACAATAAACATGTAGTGTCGGTCACAAAACCCTCTGGGATGAAAAGCTTCCGCCCTCAAGGCCAAAGACCCCGAAAACGCCCCTCGTCGGCTCCTCAGCTACGACCCCGCTCATCGATCGTCCTCCCAGATGGATCAGCGTTCCCATAAGTGCTCGCATCCGCCGGATCCGTCTTCCAATCCGTATCCGCGTCCTGGTCCCTCCGTATCCGCGTCCTCCTATATCGCATCTATCGCTATCTCTTCGCATCTATGCTAGACCTCGCCACTATCTCTCGCATCTCGCAACCTCAAAGGTCGGATATGATGTTATCTCTTCGCATCTAGGTCGGGATCTGCCAATATCTCCTTAGATCTGCAACTTCCCAAGTCGGGATCTAATGCTACCTCTCCCGCATTTGCAAACTCATGCAATCCGCATCTGCAAATATCTCGCTCGCATCTACAATCTCCAAGGCCGGATCTATCAATGTGCCTTCGTATCCGCGTCCTCCTCTTCCTCGCCGGAACAACGTCCTCACCCAAGACTGGATCTCGCGTCCTTCCTTCCCTCTCGGAACAGCGTTCCTCCCGTATAGAACCGCGTCCTTCCTCCCCGAAACAACGTTTTTACCTGTTGGGACCGCGCTAGCCCACAAGAGGGCTTCTTCCCTCCGAATCTCCACCTCGAAATCGCTACCAATTCCCACCGAAACCGAAGGAGAAACCCGAAATAACCTTACTAGGCGGTGCACCTCGAAGTCCCCCCGGTTGCGGGTGAAACCGTAAATAACCTTACTGTAAGTGTGCACTCGAAGTCCCCCGAGGCCAAGGGTGACCTCCGACCGGACACCGTTGCACTCAAACAAGGTCACAGCACCGACCAAACAATCCCATGGCCGGGGGCGTACGAAGTCTAGCCCTGAATATCAATATCAAATCAAGCATGTCCAAATGAGGTGAGAACCCTCCTTTTATAATGCCAAACTCCTCCAAACTTAATCGCGTCTACTCTCCTTTGACCTCGCGCAGCTAACCTGGCCGCCCGATGCCTCCCATCATACTCATGTGGACCCCCAAGGCCCCCTCTCTAAGTTATAACGTCAATCAACTAGGAAAAGAACACTTTATTTATAAAGTGAGGTGACTAAAGTGAGGTGACCCCTCTTATTTCTCACTTTATTTATTATTTCTAGCTAAAGTGGAAAAATAAAGCAAAAAATGAAATATTCCAATTAGCAAAGCTAATTAAATATTACGTATTAAAAATGAATTATGGGGTACAAAAAGAAAATTGCAAATTTTCCAATACCTTCAAACTAGATGCCCTGCTGTGTGCATCTCAACTTATTTTAGAACTTTGTTAAATGTTGACTAGTTACAACACAAGCAATTGTCCATACAATCTAAAAATGTAAAACCAAAATGGTGTTCCACATGTGAGGAAATGACCAATTCGCACAATAATGCCAATTTCCAATAGTAAAAATAAAACCCAATTATCGAAAATATATCATATGTAGTTGACCAATCAATCAATCGATCGAAACATGCGAGTTAGAGGAAATACATATCAAGGGGAATTCCTACCAAGGTTGTTGGTAGCAAGGTCGTGTGTTATAAGGAGGAAAAGGATGTGGGGATTCAATGGCAGATTTGGAAAGGGATAAGATTGAGGTTGAGGAATAATTTGTTGTTGGAAAGAGGGCCATATTCTCATTATTTCCCATTAAAAGATAAAACCAACTTGAATTTTTGTAATATATGTGGCTTGGGTGATCGATTCTAAGAGTGCTCCCAAAATTATAGAAATTTTGATGAATAAAATAGTTGCAAATTTACTCCACTGTGAGCCTAATCAGTGAAGTATTCAATTCTAAAATCTACATGTTGTCACTCGATTTGAGGTGGGGTAAGAAAACCACATTACAAGGAATATGTAGCTTAAAAAGAAGACCAACACTCCATATCTAGACATTAATTACCTAGAAAAGATAATGAAATAAGAATTCCACTTATTCAAACACATTGAGTATGATCAATTTTCCAACCGTCAAAAGGAATATATGTTAGGGTTTATAGTTTGCAACATGTATTTCCATCAGGATTTCTACTTATGGAAATTATCATTAAAAGTATCCTATGTTTTTTCATAACATTTTTTTATTAAAATGATTTTTAATTAATAAAGTGACTAAAGTGGGTCACTTAAAAATTTAATTAGAAGAAAGCCATTAATCTCACTAGATCTCAACCATTCAATATTAGGTTTTTGGTTTATGTCAAAGTTATAAAAGAAAGATAGGGAAAAGGACAAAGACACACATAGAATTCATTTCATAAGTCACATGATTGAAGGAGAAAAATCAAAGAACTAATTTTCGCCTATCGATGAGGATTTTAGCAAAGTGGGTTCAAACAAGGAGAAGGTAGTTAGTCCTCAACAACGATAGGAACCTAGTCAACAACAAGGAAAATAACAACCATACATCCCAATATAGCAAGGTCATACATCCATCCATACAGATTTACATGCTCATATAATTTTATGAAGATTGCCTCAATTTCCATGAAGACTCCAATTTTCAAGTTTGTTGTTCATTTGATTAATTTATTAGAGCTACTTTTCCTCCGAGAGAGCTCTTTATAAGTTCTAAAGATATTTTTGAATGATGAACCGATCTAGGATGTTGATATATTTGTGTAATTACGTGTGATTTATTTTCATGCAAAATTTAATATTATTAGCAAGTAATTAGATTTGGATTTTTTTTTCTTAGATATTTGGTTTTAGGATATTTTAACATGGTATCAAAGCTCCATCTCGCAGAGAGAAAAAAGTCTATTGTTGTCAATTTATCAATGATATTAAGATACAAATCTCAATATAGTCATGTTAGTAATCAAGGTGAAAGTTGAGGATCAACTTGATGGGGATTCACATTTTTTCCATGGAAGGCAAGAATATTAGTGACCTTGAAGGAGCAAGACTAGAAGTTTTATCCAACCCTACCTACACCCCAACATAAACCCGATGGAGCACATAGACACCAATAGTAGTAGACCCCCGCAGTTGTAGGTAGTTTGGGATAAGAAGGACATAAAGGTACAGAGGGTGATCCTTGAAGTTATTAAGAATCATTTGATTGAACATACAAGCCAAAAATACCAAATCTAAGTATATGCTCGATGCCTTAGTATCGCTTTTCAAGGTGATGTAACATGAGTTGAAAAATGATTCCGAGAATGAAGCTTAGAGAGTGTAGAATGAAAACTTTTGAAATTGTAACCAAATACCTTATGAGGATCACAAAAATCCACATTAGATGAAATTTCAGCCAAAATTGGCCTTATAAGGAAAAATAATAAAATAATAAAATAAGAGTTATGAATTTTGGAGGAAAAGAAGAAAAATTATTTTTTTAATTGGTATTTTGATTATCTCCTTTATAGTTTTTATTTCAAATTTCTAGTGTAGATAATTTCGTTGGATGCATAATTAAATATTTTTATCCAACGAGTACCCATCATGCATAATTTGGAGAAGACCCACATTGATAAAAAAAATTGAAGATACATTAAAAAGCGTGTTGAAACATGTTTTTTTGATGCATCTTCAATTTCTATCATCGTGGGTCTCCAAAAGTATGCATGATGCATACTTTTTCAATGCAAACTTTAATTAGGCATCCAACAAGTGTCTACACTTGAAACTTGCATAAACCTATAAGGAGATAAGCCAAAAATACAATTAAAAAGGTAGTTTTTCTTCTTTTCCCTTCAAAATATTTACATATACCTCTTTTTAAATTTAGAGGATTTTGATTGGTTTACGTATTATGACATGGAAATTACGTGAAAAATTCATGGGTATTTTTAGGCTAAAATTTCATCTAATGTGAATAGCTTTGCAACTATTGGAGAACCTATATTGGATTCAAAGTTAGTGAATGTTACACTAAATGGGTTCACCAAGGCTCGGGAATCATTCATCATGGGAATTTGTGCCCAGGAGCATCTTCCCCTAACTCGGGAGACTTTGGGATGGTCACAGTCAATAGTAGACTCATAAATATTCCAATACCAACAAGCAACGTGAGGAGGAACAACAAACATGAAACTTATCCTAGTTAGCAAGAGGAAGAATACCAAAGGGAGAGTTTCCATCAAGAAGGCGATAGTTAGGTGAGAGGGAAAAAAATCTTTGAAAAAGAGAGATATCGTAAAATATCAAATGCTATATCTAACATAAGAATGGCCACTTTGATTCTCGTTGTCCACAAAGGAAGAAGGCAAAGGGGAAGTCGCGTATGGTTGCTTTAACAATAGAGACAATAATTAAGCACCCGTTTCCAATTTCAAGAGTGACTTTTCACTTTCTATGTCTTGCCTTTCTACCAACATGATTTCTAGAAGCACCCGATACTTGATAGTATGTACTTCCTACTACATGTTAGAGGCTAAAAAGGTATTTAGTATTTTTTCAAAGGAAAAATTAGGTGATGATGCCAAGTATGCAACATGAGGGGACAAGGGACAATTTGATTCCAAATTGATTTTGAGGGTCTGATGTGCAGGAGGTACTTTATGTACATGGCTTAAAGAAGAAATTTTTTTCCATATCATTCATGGAGGAAAAATGTTATGAGGTTAAATTCGAGGTGGGGAGTGTTCATTTACCCAGAGGGAGCTGGGCCCAAAGACTACAATGAAAATTGGAGTCTGGGAGGGGAACTCGGATGTAATTTCCAAGCTTAGCCTACTCAAGCACTAGCGCACAACACCGAGATCATGTTTGGAGATTTTGTACAAGAAGATAAGACATCTCCATCATAGAGCTCTAGCATTAGTGAGACGAATGGTCATCGGGCTTTCTAGACTTCAATCTAGACCAATAGGGTGTGTAAAGGGCGCGCACTTGGAAATAATGTAAAGGCATCCTTCCTTAGTGTTGAGACTAAATCCAAAGGGAATTTTGGATTTGATCCATTCTAATTTGCTAGGGCCTCGTGTCAAGATATTCAGAAAGGGCACATCTTAAGATGTGATCTTCATTGATGAATTCTCTAAGAAGAATCGTATCATTAGAGAACTTTTGAGGTCTAAAATGGGCCTCATAAGAAAATCGTACAACCAAAATAAAATTTATAAGAACCAATAGGATTCAAGATGATGATGTCAACCATGGGGGATGATTCACTCATTTTTGGGTAAAAAAGTAAAAAGATTTAAAAATAATAAAATACTAAAACTACTTTTTTCAACTTGTATTTTCAACTTATCTCCCTATGTGAAAAACTTACTCAAATTCTCGAGTGAATATGCGTTGGATGAAAAATTAAATTCCTCATCGAAGGTGTGCCCATTTTTCCTAATTTTTGATGGACCCCGTTACGGAAAATGAGAAATACATGAAAATGTTATTACAATCACATTTTTCATGAATTTCTCGTTTTTTCGTGTAGCAGGTCCATCGAAAGAATGCAACATAAGTACTATTTTGATGATGATTCCAATTTTTTATCCAATGAGTGTTCGTTCGAAATTTGAGTAAACCCATAAGGAGGTAAATTGAAAAATACGAGTTGAAAGTGGTTTTTTCTTTTTTCCTCTAAAATTTGATGATGTAATCTAATATTATTTATTATTTCCAATATTATTTTATAATTTCCTTAGGAGGCACGTTTTAGGACCTCAAAATTACCCTAATGCTACTTCGTGAAGACGAAGGGTAAGGTCTTGAGTTATTTTAGAGTCACAAATTTTTCTAGAAACAAATTGTGTAGATGTTTAATAACTGTGGAAATATCCAATTCTTACATTTTCGTAGCTTGGTGCTCGGGGAGCATAAAAGGGAAGGAAGATAAAGAAGTCGTAGGGAAAAAAACAAGGGTGAATACACCTATAATAATTTCACATATTTTTGCAAGGATGTAGGGATCAGTATAAGATGACAATGGCCTCCAAAACCTATAGAAAATGGCATTGTAGAGATGAATAATTGATCTATAATTAGTGTGGTAATGCTTATGATCCATGATTAGAGTTTGCTGGCACTTTTAATCAAGGAATGCAAAGAAAAATATGTATTTGCGTAACAAGACCCCACATCGGATTATGGAGGATAAGAAACCTAGGGAATCATTCATAAGCAAGAAGTATGAGATAAGAGATCTCAAGATATTTGGTTGTCCAGCTTCACATCCACATGTGATCTGTGGATATGGTGGCCACCCACCTATTCCACTTGGGGCCCCACCATTTGCCTCTTTCAGCTTTTTCAATTTCGGCACAACTTACTATTTTTAGCATTTTTTCGGGTCCCGAACTTCCCGCAGCCATTTGAGGCCCTAAACGAATTTTTTTGGGCATCGTTTCTCCGAAAAATTTGATTCCGTTACGTAATCTACAGCATCGTTATAGCCCTTAGATATATTTTCTAATGATGTATCATGTGCGTCAAACGCAGATAGTATGCCAAAGTTACGACCCCCGAGAAATTGATGTGACGATTTTACCCCGATGAGCCCATATTCGAGCCTCATTGTAACACAGAGTTCGCAGGCTTCCATAGTTGGCAGCATCTCTTCTCAAAGATAAGATAACAATGCCCTAGTTATTTTATTTCCATTTTTTTCCTTCGTAAGAAAAATTTATTTCTTTGATATTAATGTAATGAAGTGTTATTTCCGTCGCATCTGTATTTATGGCATATGTATTCTATTGTGTTCCCGCATAAACTGACTGCATCAAAGCGGTCTACTTTTTCTCGATCCTTATTTGTATGTCCCCAACGAGGCCGAGGTATAAGGAGCTAGGGCTCGATCTCGGTTGAAAATTTGCAAGATTAGCCTCGCAAACCCCGACGACCGCCCATGGGGGACGAAAAGAAAGATGAGGGAGAAGGAGATCCTATAAAAATATTTCTCGAGGAGGCCCTCAAAACGAAGGAATACGATGATGGATAACTTTTCCTGCATCCTTCAACGACTTCCCACCGCAAAGACATCCGCATCCAAATGTACCACTCGAAGGTGCGAATCCCTTTAAAGTACAAGTAAACTTTGACGTTCCCATATTTGAGGGTCAAATCGATGTAGATGCCATAGATAGATGGTTGAATATATTAGAAGGATATTTCTCGGTTCATGACTTTTCCGACCAGAGAAGATTACTTTTGCACTCCTCAAAGCTACCCCCATGTCAAGGACCTGTGGGAAACCTATTGTGAGAAAAGGATGAGACAAACACTCTTGTTCTCAAGCATACCCACTTGGAATTATTTTTGAGACGCCATCAAGGAACAATACTATCTTGTGGGGAGCTATGAGGACAAGTACATACAATGGATGACGCCATTTGTCATCAAAGGGATCAAGATGTGCATGAGCCGACGAACATGTTCCATACCCCAGGCACAAAATTGGGTATCAAATATTCGTAGAAACATTTGGTACTAAAGTATCGTTGTTTGTCCGAATGTATATATTCAAGAGGAAATGGAGTTCCTTGAAATCTCCTCGCTTGGTACTAAGACACCGATATGCCACCAAGATTGAGTAGAAACTGAAACGTAAGAAGCGCAGACTTTGGATCCTGCGAATCAAAAGCAAGGAAAGGTGACCCAAAACTACAGAACAAAGGACAAAGGCAAGGCATGGCAGCCCAAGACAACATGTCAAAGCCGCAAGAAAAGAATAAAATCACGAAGCCAAAGAAGGACACGAGAAAGTGGTGTGAGTTCCATAAGAGCTCCACTCACAACACAAGTGAGTGTCGTGCCAAGCACCGCCGGTGGCCGAGATGAGGCCTTCGAATCAAATGCATGCTCCGACTCGAATCGAACCCGACAAGGGGAATGAAAAAAGGGAAAAATTATTGACGTGCAGCCCAACACCATCGTTTCCACCGAAGATCCAAGGAGGAATCTAAGATCCCGAGGAGGAGGAGCATCTCTTCCACTCCTAGATGTGGGTAAAGGGTTCCTTGCTACAAATTCATTGTCGATACCGGATCCAAGAGAACCTCATTTCAATGATTGGGCTTTGCCGACCACAACGCACCCACAACCATACACCTCGTGGCTTCTACAAGGACGAGATCTCCGCGTCAACCGTCAAAGATAATCGCTTCCCCTACAACATCAAGTCCTTCACGAATGAGGCATTATGTACATTGCTCCTCTTGATGTTTGTGATGTATTATTAGGCCAACCATACTTTATGGAAGTGACATACTCGTGTATGATTCCCGACCATGTTGTTATTGTTACTTTAGGAAATAAGTTGTATAGATACCGCAGGCACCATCACCTACCGCTATCTCTTTAGTTACCGCAAAAAATTTCGGCGTAAGCTCATTTCGAAACTAGGGAATTTTTTTTTCTGTGATCTGCCCTAGGAAAGAAGAAGACTATGGCCACGACCTGCAGACAGGCTCCTCGCATGACAAGAACAACAAATGTACAAGGTTGTAGAGGAGCAATAGGACATCTTCTTCACCTCACCCATGTGGGTGCCTCTACATTGCTCAGCACCCTGCTGATCCGACCTCGTGTGCACTACTACCCAATGGACCGATCTATCGGTGCTCTGCTCGTAGAACGATGAAATCAAGAGTGCGTATCTAGGATCTACTATAGAAAGGTCACATCCGACGGAGTTGGATCACCCTATGGGAGACCGATCATGTTGTTACAAAAGAAGGATGGGACATGGAGACTCGCATTGACTATTGGACACCGAAAAAGATCACCGTTTGGAATAACTACCCGATCCCACAAATCAAGGACCCTTCGGACCTCAACTCAAAGGGGAAAACTATTTTAGCAAGATTGAATTGAAGATTGGGTATCACCAGTACCAATCAAAACCCCTTTGATGTGTGGAATATCGCTCTTCAAATCCAAGGAGGGCCTTTTCGAATGGTTGGTCATGCCTTTCAAAGTTGATGAATGCTCCTACAACCTTCATGAGGCCGATGGACGATATCTTCCGGCCATTCACCAACTCATTTGTAGTGGTGTATTTGGATGAAATTCTCGGTATTTGACCATACTTGGTAAGAGCACCTCTCAATTACATTCAACACGTCCTCCAAACACCGTGCAACACAAGTTGTGTGCCAATTTGGAGAAGTGCACTTTTGGCATGACCCAGTTCAATATCTAGGTACATTATCGAGAAAGGGGGGTGCATGTGGATCCAACCAAGATACAAGTCATTTGGGATTTCCCACCCCCCAACCACTCTAACAGCAGCTTCGTAACTTTTCGAGTCTTGCTAATTTCTACCGCAGTTTGTGTTGGGATTCTCTCATACCACTTGGCCCTTGAGTCAAGTCACCAAGGGAGGAGCAAAAGCAAAATTATTTTGGTCGAAATCTCACCGTAAGGCGTTCAGAGTTGAAACATCGCTCTATTCTTCCCCGTTCACATTACCGTACTTGCAACATCCATTTGAGATCGAGACGATTGCCTCGACTATGCTATTGGGGTAGTTCTTACTCATCAAAAAGTATCCAAAGTGGCATATCACCGTGAGACATTGTCCGATACAACTTCGCAAGTATCCCACTTATGACAAAAATAAATGCATCCATTGCGGCAGCTATCGACAAATGGAAGCATTACATTTTGGGGAAGGAAACAATCATCCACACAAACCACCGACACCTACAACCATATAGACACAAGGGAAGTTGCGTAACAATCACCATCATAAGTGGTCCACATATCCGCAACAATTTCATTTGAACATCAAGTACAAGAAGGGTAGCATAAATAATGTTTTTAGGACGCTCAACCGATCACCGATCATGGAGCTAACCACCGTTCTCAACTCTTGTGGGCACGAGAATCTCCGATTGGCCTTCTTCTCTACAAGGGCGATCCATAATTCAATCACACATACAAGGCACACTCGGGGGGTACACAAGTTCCAAAATTTCACTCCAAGGTGCACCGTTATGTCACTTGGGACACCTTTGTGTTCCTTCAAGCGAGCGTGTCAAGGTGATATGGGAAGCACAATTAAGGTCAAGTCTTTAGGGCACCAGGTGTCAAGAAAATAGTGATCGAGAAGTATTTCTATTGGCCGAACCTTCGTTAGATGACGGGAAGTACATCGATCCTCGCACTTCGCGCCATTTCCAAACCGACCATCAAGAAGCAGTATTCTATACCGCTACCTACCCCTGGGTATACCTTGGGAATCCATATCCATGGATTACATGTCGGAACTTCCTTCTCTACTAAGCATGGAAAATAATGTGTTTTCTTGGTCATCGATGTATTCTCGAAGATGGCCATTATGGCAACTCGCAAGAAGAATATCAAAGCATAATCCACTACTAAACTTTTCTTGAACGAGTGTGGGTGCAATTTTTGGGATCCTGCGCTTATCATCTCGCACGGGGACAACAAGCTATCAACACATTTTGGTCCAACCTCCGGTCAATGCCGGACACCAAGCTCACCAAGTCCATAGCTTTCCATCCCCAAACAAAGACGCTTAGATAGAGGTCATCAACATGATGATTGCACACATTTTGTGCATGTACAATTAAAAGAATCCACACACATGGGATGAGAGCCTCCCCTATGTATAGCACAGCTATAACTAGGATCTCCACAACTCAATCGGCCACAACCCCTTCTCAGTGGGCTTGGGATCTGTACCACTATGTCCCATCGACGTAGTCATGTCATTTGCGCTACTCGTGCTGATTTGAATCATGTCCAATTTGAAGCCGACAAAGTGAATAGCTTCATCGAGCGCATTCAAGACATCCGCCAATAGGTTCATGACATATTGGAAAGAGCCAATGCTAAATACAAGCAACGACATGATCAACATCGGTGCCACACAACTTCTGTGTGGGTGACAAAGTTCTGCCATATTTTCGTAAGGAGCGCCTCATCGGACCCCACCAAAAGCTTCACCCACTCCGATATGGCCCGTAAACCATCACCAAGGTTGTAGGGAACAAATTAATTGAGCTTAATATTCCACCATTCCTTGGTCTACACAATAAAGTTGTTCACGTGGACCTCCTTCATCCCTACTTCCCACCTCTACCGGACACCTCTCGACATTGCAAAACAATTCACACCAACAAAGTTAAACTCTAGACCGCATGGAACTAGACACCACATATTGTATCATGGACATGTAAATCAAGAACACCACCAATAGATATCCAACCGTATCGGGCTATCAAAAGCTGGCCAACTCCCACACCAAGGCCGCGGGTTCAAGAGGGACCAAGTTCACGAAGTTTCCTTATCTCATGGAGGAAATCAATGCAATGGGGAGCATTGGTTCCTAAGGCTGAGGAATGATCTAGGTGGATATTGTACACCCACCTATTCCACTTGGGGCCCCACCACTTCCTCTTCGGTTTTTTAGTTTCCGGCACAACTTACTATTTTCAAAGTAGATTTTTGAGTCCTCGAACTTTGAGAGTCAGTTGAGGCCCCAAACGACGTTTTTGGGCAATGTTTCTCCAGTCAATATGGTTCCATTCTAAAATATACATTTGAAATTATGATTTGTAGTCCTCGATAGATATTTCTAATGATGTATCATGTGCATCAAATAGAGATAGTATGCCAAAATTATGACCCCGGAAATTGATGTACCGATTTACCCCGACAGGCCCATATTCCGCATTTCATCTCCTAGAGTTAGATTTTTCGATGTTTATGGTTTTCCATTGTTTCTCAATATATAGGTCTTCGAGCCTCATTTTAAAACATTTCCGTAGGCTCGTGGCCACCACATATCTTCTCATAGATAAGCTACCAAAGGCCCTAGCTAGTTTATTTCCAATTTTTCGTAAGCAAATTTCAGCTTCTTGATATTAATGAAATGAAGTGTTATTTCCACCGCATATTTGTATTTATGGGTATATGTGTATTCTATTACATTCCTTCATAAATCCGGATCAACATGCCTATGGAAAATAGGACAAAGTTAAAGTTGACCCTCAGTGAGTGTGGGGAATCTTGGTGGGATACTATAGGAAACCGAGACAATACCGAGAGGGGTGGTGAATCAAACATTTCGTAAGAATTTACCACTTAAAAAATATTTCACTTGTGTCGTATCATAGAGTACTTAAATAATTAATTAAAATAAGCATGACAAGAGACAATATCAACAATCGAATGTGGAACACATAAGGAACAACAAATTCTTCAAAGCTTCTCTTTAATTGATTCATAAGGAAAGCTACAACTTGTTGTTACAATTTCTCACTACAACCGTAGGATGCTTCAATGAGCATGAATCTAAAAATACTTGATTTATCAACTTCAACCGAATGGAGCTACAATGCCAAATTTTTACGAGCACCTACTAGAAGGAGCACCAACACTCGATATGCAAGCTACAACTTTCGATGCTCACAATGGTTCATTTTTCATCCATTTTGATACTAGAGACCATGAATGCCAAATTCTTCCTTCAAAATAAATAAATTTCCTCCTTAATCACCATACTTCAACAATATCTAATTACTCGAGAATATCAACAACTTCACCCGACATAAAATTCTTTCACACAAAAACTTTCTTCCTTTCTTACTCAATCCTACTTATAAAGAATTTTGGCTTGATATTTTTTCCACGCAGGTTTTGGTTAATCTCGTATTAAATTTTTGCAAGTGCCTTTAATTTTTTTTCTTTTTCATGTTCAATTGAATCTTCTAAGCCTATTCTCCAAGTTATCCACCTCTTTCTCTCGCTACTTCCGAGCCCAAACTCTAAGTTAAATTGTCAATTTTTGTTGTTCTGGAATTTTTGCATAAAGTTTTATACAAGACTTTCCAATTTTTGTGAACCCTAGATTCATCAACACCGTTAAATTTGACCTTTAATTGTTCGTTCTACAATCGTGTTCCAACTCTTATTTTTAGTGCCAAATCAATTTTTTTAGACTCGTTTCATGCATTGGCCAAAAATAGGCCAAGGTGTTCTTAAATCTAATGTTATGACCCCTTTTTATTTATTTTATATTTTTTATTAACGACACAATCGCTAAAATAGACCCTCTTCGTCCCTTTCAAACTTTATTAAAAATCGCCGCCAATTCCACCTATGCGGACCCCTTTGTGCTTTAAGCCCATATTGCATTGCCCCATTATCAATTTTTTCCATAAGACCTAGTGTTTCGACCATTAATTTGGATTTCAAAATTTCCTATTTCTTGTGTTATTTTCTCCATGCCCCCGATCTTATTTCTACATGAATGACCAAACACCAATGCTTATTATTGAAGCTCCTTTTCCGATGCTTTTGTTCATAAAACTCTAACAACTTATAAAGTTTATACCATCGTGCTTCCTCCACCAACTCGCTATAGATGGGCTCCTCTGAGCCAATAACCGCACTCTTGCCGCCTCATTGTTTGGTCTAACATGTCCAACACTTTTCACCCAACACTTTTGTTGTATGCACCCCCTAACAACCCTACGTGCTCCTCTTTAGCGGATTCAAATATCAATGGGGTCCACCGCATGCCTTTTTAATTGGATATCATTGTATGTTGTCAGACTGCATGTCCTAATTTTCGTGTCTTGACATTTCGTTTGTCCGCTACATTTTAACCTTTCAAAGCAAATCTTGCAGATGAAGTCACATGCTAATTGCCGACCAATGATTGGTCCATGTGTCACTTAGATATGGGCCATTCGGTGTGCCCAAAGACACGAATCTTACTACCATGTTTCCACCTACCATTTTTTGTGCTAACATCATCATCCCGCACCATCCGGGCCAATCAAATACCGCCATGTGTCCTTGTCAAAGAGGAGAGGAGAAAGGGTGTAAGGCCTTGGTTTTTCGCCAAATTTTGTTAATTTTTTTTTTTTTTTAAATGTTTGACTCTTTCCTTTTCTTATACATCATTCCTCTCGTGATTGCTTCTCCGTAGCCCTCAAAGGGGGTTGATTTTTTTTGGAGTGGGTACCTCCTTCGTAACTTTCATTCATCCACACTCGCTTTCATGTCTCGGCATTTGTCTCCCAATGCTTAATCCTTATGCACCCTTTTCAAACCTTTGGGGTGCACTCGTGGAGATTCCTCTATTGGGATGGCCTTTATCCCATAGAATTATCCCACCTCATTTGTTTGAGTGCTATATCAAATCCATTTGGATGCACATGCTAGGGAAACATCGCCGGATGAGTCGTGGTGTGGGCTTCGCCTCGTCACCAATAAAAAATATTCTTTTTGTTGCGTTTTCACATCTAGTCAACCCAATCCTTGTTTGGTTGCTCCACTATCATTGCCTCCGGGTTTGATGCTCGCCAACCTTATCTATGAGCCAAAAGGTTATCCAACCTCTTATCTCTTCAAATGTTGACTTTTGGGTCATACAACTTTGACTAGTCCTATCTCACAAACTAGGAGGCCATTTCTAATTTCCACATATCATTGTAAATATTTTCTAGATATTTATGCATTTGAGCGGGTTTCACTTGTATTTGAGGCGAGATGTTTCTCCAAAAACTCGGCTCCAAAGTATTTGCACCATTATCGCTACCATGTTGTCAACCTTCTTCGTGCTTGGAACCTAATCTCCTAAGTCATTCTTTGACACTCAGGCCATTGTTTCCATTAATGGACACCTTGTTTCCATCAATTACAACCTTTCCAAAATTATCCCCTCTTTTGGAATTGGTCGTAACACCAAGATCAAACAAAACATCCTCATCAAATATGGTTGTCTCTTTTGAGCACTACTTCCCCCGAGATGCACTTCTCATATCCTTAGTTGTTTCTCATGGTCAGGTTGTTAACACCGGAAAATCATACAGAAGACATTAGAAAATTTCTGCTAAGGTACAAATAAATATTTATAGGGAAGAAAATACATTAGAGGAGCCGAAAAATTTTAATTTTCCTAAGGTCAAAAAGAAATTTTTTGGACCACTCACGTGAAGCACCGGATCTCGAGCGCGCAATGCAGCCTTTTCCCTTCGATAGCCACGTAGTGCACGACTATCCCTCCAATAGCCGCACGCTCCCAGATGCGAAATGTCACTATCCAAGACCACTTGGCACACTTGGAGAAAAATATTCTACCAACCTAACCAAGTACAAGCCTTTCGAGCCACCTTGAGGCTTTAGTGTAGCACACAAAGGAATCATATCCCCACTCTTGTGTCACCATCCATCTTGGACTAAGAGAGGGAGAGAAAATTTGAAATCGGTCTATAAAATCTAGCCATGGGAAGAGAAATGAGACACATTATGTTGGCCAAATTTCTCACTTCCAAGAAACTAGCTTGTGTTGTCCAAAGCAGCCACAAGAGGATCGCGCATCTTGTGTTTTTTCCACACAACACCCCAATCCAAGAGAGAAGAGTTCACCATGTGTCCGTTGATCTACCATCCTATGAGAGGTAAGAGAGGCTTGTTGAAAAATTGAGGGGAAGATACTCCCCTTTTCTTGGATATTGGAGCTCCGTAGCTCGAAGGATCCACTACAAGAGATTTAGCATTCTATCTTCTACTACTACCAACACATAATAAAGTTAGAAAGCTTCATTGTTGAGTTATTAGTTTGTTTTCTCTATCGAGCGTGTTTCTTGTGCATGCTTTTTTTTTTTTTTGTTTGGCTGTTTGGTGTAGGATGCTATGTTTCCATTTAACTGCTCTTATTACATGTTGAACTTGTTCCACTAACATTTGACAAACCACTTGGACTCCGTGACTTGCATGTAGGCAAGCAGCCCCTCCTCCCTACTAAGAAAAGTGTATTTCGTTTGCCCATGCACCGAATACACTACTACAAGAATGGTGACTCTACCAGATTATTTCTTTTGAGTTAATGGTTATCGATCTAGGTCCTTCATCCCGCTTCGGCTCGCTCGTAAAATAACTCCCGCATCATCTCATCACCTTCGCCGACCCGCAAGTGAGAAACTTTTCCCGCAGGAGGAGGATTTTTTCGTTTCTTCCTCGATCGGCGTACATATTTTTTGCATGCATGTGCGCTCATGCTTATGGGTAGATAAGACGCTACGTAGGGCAAAGAAAAACCCATTTTCACTTGTTTTTTCTCATTTTTTGCAAACTTAAAGTGTTGGAAACCCATAAGAAATTTTCCATCGTGTTATGGTATTTCGTGATCGTTAGGACGCTTTATTTTCTATAATTTAGCTTAGCAACTAAGTAGTTTTAATTTTAGTTTTTTATTTGTGAAAATCACACATGGGGACAAGTAGGGAAAAGTAAGTGGCCTTAAATCCACATATGCTTTCCGAAAAAATGATTTTCTCGATAAAAGATACAAAACAATACGCAGTAATTAGCGTAAAATTAAGTGGCCCGTACATACATATCTTTAGCTAATTCAAGTTTTTCCAGCTTTTTCTTGGCTGTGAATCGTGACTGTGACCAAATCCGTCAAAAAAGAAAGCAAGTAATCCTTCCACCCTTACACCTTTACGGTGAGCTCGGTATGCATATGAACGATTTCCTATTACAATTTTTTCATCTCCCTATAGTGCCAACATAGTCTAACTAGGCAAGGTGTAAGCGGCTCATAATCCGGACATCGTTTATTTTTTACAAGGAATCATCAGCACATAGGGTAATTAGAAAGGATTATGGGGAAGGATCGTTGGCATATCCACATCCCATAACACTTTTGATTGTACTTAAAGAACATGAAGCATCGATAAGAATTGACCAAAATGCACTCAAAGCAGCCGGGACCTTTATCCTCTTCTTATAGTTACTTCACCAAGGCACACCCTAAGAAAATTGATACTCTCTAAAAATAATCACTAATCAAACTCACTAAATTCTCACCTACTGGGGCCACAAAAGAAGTTATATTTTTAGGTTAGGGCCATCGGGGTAGGCATCCAATAAGCCATCATGGTCATTCTACATTTTGAAACATAGATGTTGACTTTTTAGAGCTTCAAATCCGTCAATCGCCCACGGAAAATATCCAAGCTGCTACTGTGAGACCCATTTCGTAGGGGGGTTAATTCAGTCTAATGCGTGTGGTGGACTGGGGGCTACCTAACCCATTCAGTGCTCGGTACTAGTAGCCGAAAACCAAGAAGCTAAAGAGTCGAAGGCTAACGGGACGACGGTAATTTAGGGGAAAATCTAGTGCATCCTTCCCTATAGGTGATGGTGCAGAAAAACTACATCCTCTTACCTTTACCTTGGTCGATTCTTTTGGTCACTGAAGGCATTTCCGCTCTTTTCAGACGTTTTTCCCGCACCCATCGTAATACATATTCATGAGGCCCAAGCACATTGAGAGTGTAAGGACGATTAGGTATATTTAGGTTTTTGAGTATCATATGCAAAACCAAAACCATATTTTTTTTTCTTGCTTGATCACGTAGCATTAAACGAAAAAACTACCTCTTATTTTTTGCTTTATTTTATGCATGTGATCATATTTTGTTTGATAAAATCTCCTTCCCCTAGAAAACCAAAAGAATCACCAAGACTAAGCTAATCGACACCATAACGACCCAACGAGACCTTGTCAATCTAGGTGTTTTTGACCTCCCCCCATTAAATGGAGGAGTGCCGTATTTTTCCATTTAGGCATCGAAGATGACACATCGCCACCATTATCGCTTCTCATCTATTATTGGGGCATATATGATTGGAAACCCCAAGGGTCACCCAACACCACACCAATGGAAACTCCCAACAGGTCACTACACTCCACTCCTCCCACAACCCCTAGAGGGTAGAGGAGCGCTACCCTTCGGGGAGTTACTTCGTAACATTCATTAGGGCATGCCAAATGGTAATACCCTCGGGAACCCCCCATAAACCATCACATGTAGATACCTATGTTTTTGTAGTACACAATGACAAGTATCACTCAAGCATTTTAGCATCATTGTACCTTCTAGATCTAACAAAATTAACTAGTGAACCCATTGCACATAGAATTAATTGCCTCCCATGCCCGCGAAGCTCCCTTCGTATATAACAAAATTCGAAGGAATAACCTAAGACCCAAGAAATCAAATTATGATTTTCCACCTTTGTCCGTCCAACAGTATCATTGATGATACCGTCCGACTAATACTTTTTCAATGCACCCTACTGTACCGTGAAGAAATGCATGTCAACAACCTTCGCCTGCCATGGAACCTTTAGCACCTCACTACAACGTTTCCTCACTTATTTTCAACTACCCATTCACCATGATTCGGAATGGTACTATTGAATCATTTTGTAGGCAAATTCCAACCGTCCATATATCGACCATCTCCATGAATGGTGGTGATGTTGTAAAGTCAAACCTCAAGATAGAGTGTTGCCGGAATTGTTTCGAAAACTCTCATAATAGAGAGATCTCAAAATATGGAGACATGGAAACGTGCCTCCGAGGAGGACGCCATTAGTAAAGCCCAACAACTTGAACTCATCTACACCCGCTCAATATATATTTATAATGTCCTTCCAAATGACCCGTGCTCGAAAACTTATAGAGAGTTGCCAAGCATGTCGAATACCGGCAGACGGTTTGATCGGGGTCTCGACTCAAGGTCACCTAGGCATCGGTATCCCGGAAGGACGAGATACTCTTATGATTCTACCCTAAACGTGACACAACTTAGCTACCACCAAATTCAATCTTCAATTTTGTAGAATATGATGAATAAGGTGGATCCATATCATCACTATAGGGAGGCCCCTTAGCCTCCCCTCGTAGGGGACCCTATACTCACTAGGAATGTTGATGGAAGAGACCCCCCCCACCCCCCCAACCCTCCCCCCCCCCAACAATACACTAACCAGGAGCCGGGGAACCTATATCCCCCTTTCCCTCGCACAAAATGCACCACCGCAAAATAATGTGTCGTTGAACCTACTGCAACCATCCCAGGCTCATAAGCACTATTCTTACGACCAAGAGAACTAAAATAACCCTCCTAATGTTGTGAAAAGAATCCCTATGAATAAAAAAAGGTAGACCCTATACAGGCCAAATAGTCAACAACGCCCCCCGATCCGAATGGAAATGGCATCCAGCCCATGGTATTCATCTACCCATGTTATCCATCCACCCATGGAATTTACCCATGGTATTGTAAATTTCATTGACCCATGGTATTTTAAATGTCATCGACCCATGATGTATCCACATATGGTATTCATCCACATGGAGTTTACCCATAGTATTGTAAGTGGTATCTACCCATGGCATCCACCCATGGTATCTATGCACAGTATTGTAACTCAAAAAAGGCTATAAATAACAAGCCTCGCCTTGTAAAAGGAAAGATTTTTCCACCACAATGTAGCTTTTATAGTTATTCTCTCGTTTTAATAAAACAAGTTTCTTTGGTGGTTTTATTTGTAGTGTGTTATCTCTTTTTTTTTCTGCATTCTAATTTTGTAGATCTGCTCGTATCCATTTCAAATTTGTATATCTTTGGGGCCTCCCCCAAGATTTGGATTAGTGGTATCAGATTTAGGTTACAAATCCATGGGAATGAGGGTCTCAAGCATATTTCAGTTTCAATTTTGGCAACAATCTTCAAAGAAACTCCATGAATTTCAAGGAAGTAGTTTGCAGATCATATTGGGAAATTTTGGTGATAATTTTACAAAATATAAGACTAGATCTGCATTCTGTAAAAGAATACCCAAATTCAAAAAAACAATCGACCGAATTGAGCAGATGAGGAGATATATCGCCGATTCTAAATTAGCAATGTTGCGTAAAAATGTTCTCGACGACAATTCATGGATGGCATTGTCATTTTTCATAGTTTTTAGTGCAAAATTTTAGAGAAATGGATATATATCTGAGCTCCCTTGAAAAATTACCCAAGGTTAAAAAAAGAAGTCGGTCGAATCGGAGTCCGTATGTGGCGCTATCGTTGATTTAAAATCAACTATTTTTTTCGTAAATTTTGTGATGGCGAGATAGTTCCCGCATGAATCCGAGATTCTAGAGTCTCCGTATAGCGCTTCAAATACATGAGAAGATGCATAATGATCATTCCATTTCTAAAAATAGGTTATAATAAATATTACGAGTTATATTGACCGAGTTATGCTCATTTTAAATCTGGAGCAGCATTCCGTAGTGGGTTCCCTTTGGAGACATGCCTCCCCACCCTCGCTTTAGTAGGCACATGCTTCACATTCATCGTGGCCGTATAGAATCATTCAAAGTTGGGTTATTTGGAGATGTTCCTTCCCACCCCAAGCTACATAGGTACATGCTACTTCATCAACCATCAGCATCACGGTTATGAGTCAACCGCACAAAACTTGTCATGGAAGTCCATTCGTTTAGGCCGCACATTGTTAAAGAGATCAATGATATGGCATTCTATCCTTAGATCTTTGTTTGTCATGGTTTTTTCTCATTTTCAAACCCACACTTCATCTAAGTCCATTTTTTTAGGCCGCACACTATCAATATCATGAGCTATTTATATTGTTATAGGTATCTGTCCTTGATCTTCATCATCACTTTGTTATGGGTCACCACGTCCCCTCAGTGACTTTATCTAAACAAAGGATTCCAGAGGAACTTCATGCAATGGGGACCATTACTTAAGGAGGGAGAAATGATTCGAATGAAAACGGTATCCACCCATGGTATTCATCTACCTATGTTATCCATCCACCCATGGAATTTACCCATGGTATTGTAAATTTCATCGACCCATGGTATGTATCCACACATGGTATTCATCCACACATGGAATTTACCCATGGTATTGTAAGTGTTATCTACCCATGGTTTTAACCCATGGTATCTACGCATGGTATTCTAACCTCAAAAAAGGCTATAAATAACAAGCCTCAATTTGTAAAAGGACAACATTTTTCCAAATTAAATGTAGCTTCTACAATTATTCTTTGTTTTAATAAAATAAGTTTCTTTTTGTGGTTTTATTTTGTAGTATGTTCTTTTTTTTTTTTTTTTTTTCCGGCATTCTAATTTTTTGTAGATATTGTCGTATTCATTTCAAATTTTTAGATCTTGGGGGCCTCCCCCAAGATCCGGATCAATTTCATGATCTCTACCGGGGGGAAACCCCAACCAAAATCAAAACCCGGGAGCCAAATAACAACTCCCAAGGGAAACAATAGATACAACCTAAGGAAAAATCATTCTTATGCTATTTGTGGTGAATACGTCATTACACTCACCATTGTTCCAAACTTCGGTAAC
This sequence comes from Pinus albicaulis, assembly GCA_034641835.2. NCBI lineage: Eukaryota > Viridiplantae > Streptophyta > Pinopsida > Pinales > Pinaceae > Pinus > Pinus albicaulis. The sequence continues at coordinate 748,897,263 of CM076582.1, read as the reverse complement.
CATGGACAAGGGGACCTACCCAAAACCTCGTGGTAATGTAGGAGCCTTTACCCCACCAAGGGGAGTGTTAACACCGAAAAAAAGAACCACCCCAAAATGATAGCAGGGCGGCACCACAAAATTTACGTGAATGGCGAAGAATTTTTCTTTCAAAAGTAATAGAAATTATGATATCCCCGTGACACCAACTCATCAAAAAGTAAGCACGAGTGCACTTACTACACAGTTAACCATATCCAAAGTACCTATAGGGACCCTTCGAAAACGCGTCAAGGGGTCAACTAGGCATAGGACATCACTCCAAAGTCGTCATAGCTACAACATAGTGGATGACGAGCACAATCACCCACTTCCATGTCACGCCCTTGGAAGTCCAACAATTGTTCCCAAGACAACGGAAAGCCCTACTTTCTCGATTAGACGTAATCGACCCTTCGATTCGTGCTAAGTATTTTTTGACCTAGAAAAAAAACAAGCCTCAAGCTTCCTTCTCTAGTCGCCTTCCAAATGCCGCCATTCCGTAAAATCACCATACACAGACACATCGTTAATCTAAGGAGCATCCATGTGCATCATATCCAAATCCATTTGGAAAAGGTAGGATCACCGAACCGAAACCATCCGACATCATACCGAGAGCGTACAAAAGTCACCCTTCGGTACCCTCGTCGTCTATATCAAAATGTCCCCGTAAACCTAGCTAGAAAGATAGTACTTATAGACATTGGAAGTCTTAGACGACAACTAGAATACAATATAATCCTCAGCGGAGTTATATGTATGTCATGACAAAGAATCACATCCTCTATATTTGGGGTGATGATTCCCCCCCATGACGCATTGGATCATCACCATCGACCAACTCATGTACTATGATAAGAAACCCACATTAGCTCTCGATGTCATGTTACTTCATACGTAGAAACAACTATGAAACCGATTACATGGTATACAAAATTTTTTCCTGTGCCAATTCAAACCAACATCAATCCTAGGATAATTCCTAAGAGATCCCCCTATCATACTAGAGGGAGTCCCGTAAATCATGGGGGCACCAATGTGCATCATGCTCTCATCAAACACCAAACCAACTTCGTAACAGAAACTAGTAGTAACGAAGACCGAAGCCACTAGCACGAAATTCCTACCCTACGTCATCTCACAAACCCTATTTTTATACCCCTTGCCTAGTTTTGTGTCAAAGAAAGTCTTGGAAACTATAACATTTCCAAACATGGATTTCGCAATACCTCCGTGTGGTAGTTGGTCCCACCATCCATGCTAGGAAGTCTCAAAGATCACTTCTATAGGGATAACCCATATTGTCCCTTAGGAGGCCACAGCGGTTAATGAAACACCAATAGCAATGCCAACTAACGTGACCAAGAAAAACAACAAAAAAATGAAAGAAAGATGAAAACCCCAAAATACCTAGGCATTAAGGAAATTTCTGTGCATTATGTGATATCGTAGGCAATCCTAATAATATTTTCCCAGAAAGTCAAGGAATTAAAACCTCTTATACACACCGAAATAAAATGTCGTGACCTCGTGTTCCCATAAAAAGGATCGTGCCATGAAAAACCAAGGGAAACTACTGTGCACCAACCATGTATGTGCCATATGAGACCATTATGGGCATTATACCCATCATTTCCGCAGATGCCACGATATAGGGATGCCCCGCAAGCCCTAGAGAAATCTTACCAATAGGACCCCTCGCAGCCACCCATGCAAATGGACAAGGGAGAGCCTAAAACCATACTATACCTATGAGAGGAGTCAAGTAGCACCCACCTCGCCTCTTCGAAGGTTGAGAAGGATACCAACAAAGGTAACCACGTACCACTTTGAACCAGTAGCTAGTCCTACTAGGGCCGAGAGGCTCTCTCAATGAGATCACAACCAATTGACTAGATCATGAAAGATTTTAGGTTAGGTATGCATATTAGGTTTGGTTGATTTGGATTTTTGTGTTGGATGAAAATGACCCTTAGGAGATAGGCTTGAAACTTCCGGTAGGATTATAAGAGAAAAAAATGCGTAGGAATAAAGGGGCAAGGTAGGAAATCTTGAGCAACCCTTTAGGCCGTATGGTTATGGTGTAGGATGAAATAGAGATTAGAAACAAGCATATAAGTATGAATTCATTCCAAGAATAAAATAAACCCAACATCATCATCTTATCAAAATGGCATGTATTACTCATGAATCCTTCGTAAAAGCTTTAAATACAATGAGTGATAGCAATAAATATATAATGGAAAGAGAAACCATTCAATGGAGTGACTTACAAAACATAAACATAGCCATAAAGTCTCACCACATGAATTCTTAAATACAAGCTACAACTTTTCTCTCGTATTCATTGTATTACTTTGTCAAACCGAAATACACTAATTCAATGTCCAAGATTCCAACCCTAGGTAAAATGATTACAAAATGCCTCATATAGCTACCGAGGTCAAAATCCCTTCGTGGAGGTCGAATTTTCAAAATTAAGAAAGTCAAATGCATACATCTATCTCAAGTCCGCTACACACTAGGGAGGTTACACGACAAATTCCTCCTTTATCTAACCACTAAGAGACATATCCTCAAGGAAATAAATGGAGGATAAGACACTTATTCAACTCCATTTTTACCATTTAAATTTACATTTCTCTGAATTTCCCTACATTCATCTACTTTCACCTTCCAACTTTTACAAAATTCAAAACTGAAATTGGAAAAATTAGACAAAGACAATTTTTACAAAAAATCTCATAAAATTGCAACATTCACAACGCCAATGTTGAGGCCACTTTTGGGCACCTTCCTAAAGTCAAAATGGAAATATGAGAGAATGGTAAATGATCCCTATCTGTCTAGTTTCTAGAAAACTTTCAATTTTCCAAAATGACCCATGGGAAGGACTTCAAAAACACATCCTCCCAAGGTGTCTCCAGGTGCTTTTAACGCCTATCAAAAAGAGGGGTGGAATGTTGATTTTTGACTTTTCTCATTTTTCTCCAAATATGAGCTTTGTATGAAAAATTTGAGCCAAATGGGTTTTGAGAGGAGGCCAAGATATTTCTAGAAATTCCGAGTTTTAGAGGAAAAAGCGCATCTCCAAGGCGTTGCGCATCCAACCTTAGTGAAATTTTTTAACTCGCAAATTTTCACCAAATTTGACCAAAAAACAAAATTTTCTCCAAATATCCCCAAAATTGGTCCGTAGGTGATGCATGAGGTGTACTATAAAAAATCATGGAGGAATCAACAAGGAAAATCATATTTTCTCTTCTCCTTTTGGCTAATTAGGGTTTTCTGTTTGTCTTGCAATTGCTTGATTTCGATGTGTGCAATTTGATTTCTTGCTTGGTAGCGGGTATGCATGAATTTGTGGATCTTGTTATCCCCGTTTGAATTTTCCAGGAGCTTTTCCAAGTGAGTATTTACCTTCTCAAGCCAAAACTCCTTGTCCTCATTGATCTCTTTGGCAATCCTCTCTTCAAAAGTAATCTCCTCATATGTAGGTTTTGCTTATGTTTTCCGCAAAGGCCTTCGAGACCCATGGTTATTGGAATCTTCTTCTTCACCCCGGGTATTCATGCTCATCATGTTATTCATGCTAAACCACTACTTTTCCTCTCTCATGTTTTTCTACCTCAAACAACTCTTTCTCCAAAATCAACCGTTATGTCTTGAGTCGATTGTCTTCCTATTCAAGGAATGAAATGATGAATTGGGACCTTGCAAAATTGTCTTGGAGCTATTTAATTTGATAATCCTTGTATTTTATTACCCTCTACAAGCTTTCCTTGTCATCATGGTCCTCCAAGTCAACCAAGTCAAATTCATGCTCCTCCTCATCATGCATGGATGTCTCTGCTGTGTTGATGGTGATCCCCGTAGTGAAATAGGCTTGGCCCTTCCTCTTCTCGAGGAGAAAACACAAGCCTCCTGCCTCTATGATAGGTGAGAATAACTCGTGCCTAGGCCTATTTGAAACCTCAACAATTTTTCTGATGATCCCATCTCCACAGGTCATAAGCACATGGTAGGTGATATGTTCGTTGTTGAGTTGGTGTAGTAGTTGTGCGCATCTCAAAGTTGTCTCAATGAAGGAATCCCATGTCATGTTATTCTCCTGCCAATTGATGGAGAAATATGATATTCACCAATTTGTGGTGAAAGAGGCTAGGGTAATAATTCGTGTTCATTACTGTGACCTTTTCTTCCATCTCGCCCACGCTCCTTTACAAGAAATTGCATAGTTTAGGACTTCACCGCCGTGAAGTGCATGAGAAATATAATATGATATCGGTACACTTGAAAACATACCCTCACATGTGAATAATTTCTATTAAAACCTTAATAAATGGGGCATAACTCTCCAACAAGTATCCGAATGGAAGAATGTGGGAATGAGTCTCTTGTATCGTGATTTTATGAAGGATTTGTACTACTCAAGGTCTAGGTTCATGCCTTTGAACCAATATTCTCATGATTAGGTATCCATGTGGCAAGAGAGATGGCATAAAATGAAAATGTGAAATCAATTCCTACAATGGTGGCCTTTCATCCGCTTCAAGAGTGGTGGAAAACAAATCTCTAAGCTTTTCATGGTAACCGACCTCCTCCACACTTCGACAAAAGCCTAGGCGCGCTGACATCTTCAAAGCATTTCCTCGATGAAGGGTGAGGAAATGATTTTATTTCAATTTGAGGGCTCATACCTCAATATCTTCCCCCATTTGTTTGTATTCTTTCTTTATGGTGAGGAATCTCCCTTCCCATGATTTGAAACCCTAGATGATGGGAGGGGGAAAAACAGTGGGAAAAGTGAGTGAAGGGAATAAAATGATGGAGTTATGGAAGGGAGGTGGGGTAGGAAAATTTAAGGAGAGAAGTAGTGGACATTAGGAATGTTTAGGGAGTGAAATGAAGGTAATGGTTGAGGTAATTGAACTAGGGAATTTCAATCATTAAAGGCTAGTTAGAAAATGACCCAATTTGGTAGACTAGGCTAGGGTTTGTAGGGAGATGATGCAAAAAATGATGGGAAATGGTTTGTGAAGTATGGTAATGATGTATAAATAGAAAAAATAGGTTTAGGACATGGTAATAGGGTTTCACAACATAAATTTATCACTTGTAAACCAAAAGCATGAAATTCCTATAAAAACCCAAGGAACTAATCTTTTCATCATTTCTTGTTTGAAAAGGAAGAGAGGGCATAAAAATGAATGTACTTACTTGTTTTGATGCTTGGAAGATGAAAAATCCTGAATGGAAGCCGAAAACTTTGAATTTGGTGAAATTTTGGGCAAGTTAGGGCAACTCTTCCCCGATATGAAATGGGTGGCCGACTTGTTATGTTATACAATACCTCCACTCAATTAAAACAATTAAGATCTTGCTTATACATGCATGTGCGAATTGAATACTTGAATCGTGTGTATGTGATTTAACTGTTTTAAGCTTTGTGTGAGGAATTAAACATTTATTTTTTCCCCGATTAAAAGCATGTACAACAAGCATAAATTGCAAGCAAATTAATCATCAACACATAACAACAAATTTAATAAAGGAGTTCACCCGTATGTCTCGTGCTACATCTCCCCGAGCCTTTGTCAATCGACTTGATCTTTGGGATTAAGAGATGGAAAATTTATTTTACAAGTTACTACTCAAATCCAATGGTTGTTTTAACTGTACTTCAATGGGTTTAGAATACCATCATACCCCCGGATTTGTCTATGGAAATGGACCTAGGCTCCTTGTGCTTGACCTCTTTGCCGGTGTCCTGCTTCCCCGAGCTTATTTGTGGCAAAACTTAGAAGTCCTTTTCTATCCCTAAACCTTTTCTAAGATTCCATCACATATTAGGCATCCAAAATAGATTATTCATTTTCTCCTAAATGAGCTTCCGGCTCCCCAATCTAGGCCTCCATCACTTCGTGGCCCCGGGCTCCTGTACCCTTGTGGCTTATTCAGATCTAGAAGTCTCAAAATGGCTCGAAAATCCCTCCAATGGATTCACTCTAAAATAGTCAAAAATTACTATTCATTTTCCTCGAAATTGGCCTCCGGATGCTCGCTTCCGCTTATGCCTCCAACACCTAGTGGCACCGTGGCTCTAGGCTCACTAAAAAACTTCCCCCGTAGCATCTCGGCCATCAAAAGTTCTCCAAATCCTTCTTAAAATCCTTCCATTGGATTTATAAGGTTCAATATAGTCATAATAGACTATTTTTTTGTTGAGAATGGCCTCCCGTCGCCCCCGGCTAGGCCTTATTCCCCGCCGGCTCGTGGTGGCCCTTGGAACTTATCTAAAGCAAAATCATGCTCAGAGTCCTCATTTGGCTCTTCAAACCCTCACCAATGGCTCTAGAATTCTCAATATAATTAAAATTTACTATTGCTTTGCCGAGAATGGCCTATGGTCGCCTTGGCTAGGCCTTATTCTCCGTCGGCTCCTAAGGCCCTCGTGGAACTTCTCCTCGAAGAAAATCACACCAAGTCCTCATCTAACTATGAAAACCTCACCAATGGCTCCATAATGCTCCAATTAGCTAAGAATGACTGCTCTCGTAATGGTCTAAAATTGAGTCTCCTACTCATTTTTCCCGCTAGACCTAAGAAATCTCCACTAAAGTGGAGAACCCCGCGAACCGGAGTCAAAATAGCACTTACCGCTCAATTTTTGGGTGCGCTCCATAAAACCCGCTAGAAATAATTGTGGAAATCAATGTTATGGTTAGGGTGGGCTACATGCGCACCCAACCCCCGACTCCTAACCATAATACCAGGCGAAACCGTCGTAACTCCGTTGGAAGTTTGAAATGCATGGAACTCGTGCTAAGCGTCGTGGTAATGTTAACCGCGCGTAGGGTTGACATTGCCATGTGACATATGGCTTGTGGAGATGGAAGAGACTCCGCAGATTTGGGCTATCGCTTAGTGGAGACCGTTGTAATAACCGCCGCATTGTTTTCCGTGTGACAAGTGGCCGCGGGACTAATGCGGGTTGGGACCGTTGGTGGTCCCCAACTCCCAAACGCCATCTCATTACACCTTAAATAAAAGCTGACCACTATGCAAAAGTTAAGTAACACATGTGGCTCGGTGGTTAGGACGTGTGTTTATTTTGCCGGAGGTCATGGGTTGAGCCCTACGGACCTTCACCCCAAAATTTTAACAACCGTTGGGTCCACGTTGCGCTCTTGATTGGTCCAACAAATTCGTATTCCCACAACAATTCGAAACTTGTCATCATCTAATCGGCATAAGGAATATTTAGGGAATATTCTAGGACTATTCCCCGGAATATTTTTTCGCTCGACTATACCTTTTCCTAGTCAACCCCGGTCGTCAAAATTTGTAGTTTACTCGACTTTTCAAATCGCAATAACTTCTTTATACAAAGGGCGCTAGAACTCATTCACAAGGCCGGAATTAGGAAGATGAGATCTATCCGCCGCTCGTGTTTGGAACATTTTTGAGCACTTTGGAATTTGAGCTATCACTTAGGCTCCGATCCATATCCGATCACTCCTCCCCTACTCGGGGAATCTTTTGGACCCCAAAATACTTGATTACTCGTTTAGTAGATGAGGGTACAACTCCACCTTTCTAACCTCCATCCACTTTGCCTTGCTTGGCTTAGTGCCTTTGAGCCCAACTTGAAGGTAGTCAACACTTCCCTTCTTTGATACTCTTGTCCTCCTATCAAGAATTGTATCTTCTTTGGAGCTCATCCAGAAATTCGGCAAGAAATATTCAATAGAAGGTAGTCGAACATCACTTCCTTGATCATCGATCAAAGGTGGCTCATAAAAACATAAGTTTTCAACATAAACAATGGAATACATTTGCATATGTACAAAGGAATGTATGTCTTACCTATCAAGAAGTCAAACCACTTCTTACCAAGCCACTTCCATGGTGATTTTTGTTGTTGAAAATATTCTTCTTGTGAATCATCTAGACTCACATCGATGATGGAATCTTTGGTTCCATTTTCCCCGGTATTTTTATCCTCTTTGCTTCAATTGCTTGGGATGATTGGTTGGATGTAGTGTCCAAATTAACATTGGGCAATGAGATGTCCCTTCTTCGGCAATGTGTGCAAGTCTAGATCTTTTGTTCAAGTTTCCTTCACTTTGACCGGTTTTCCGTATGCCTTCATTCTCTTCCAACATTTTGAAACTTCATGGTTACACAAACCACAATAGGAGCAACAACTCTTTCTTCCATTCATGCTTTCAAATTTTTCATGCTTAACATAATCATAAACAACTGGACTATGAGAAGAATTATACCTGAATTTTTCTTTGCATTTCCATATTTTTTACCTTCGAGGAGATGAACTTGAAGAGGTTCCACTTCTCTTTGAAGAACAACATCGTTGTTTGCCATAAGTTGCATGTCTACAAACATCTTGGATGCAACATGGGTTTCAAAAAAATGGCATTCATTTTGAATACACACTTTTCATGTTTCAGGATTTGAACTTGCAACAAAATTTTCTTAGAACTATCTCAAGTGCCTTCATGGTTGTAGAGTTTTCGCCATAAGATTGAACATAGCCAAGACCAAACTTTTTAGGCCTTTCCTCAACCATAATAGGCTCAATCATACATTGTGCATGTTTGCCTAGACCTTGCCTTCATAGTCCATTTTATCATCAATTTGGACTCTATACTCTAGTGTGTTTTTCAATGAACTCTACACATCTATCCGCAGGAAATTCAAGACAAATGAGTGATTCACCTCTCGTTTCCAAGAATGTGCTTAGTTAAGGCCTTCTGGGAATGATGGAGCTGCATCTCCATCTCATGAATTATTTTAAGAAGTCCTTCTTTATCTTGCTTCATAACAACCAATTTCTCATGAAGTCTAGTGCTTTACCTTACATCTTCATACAGACTTTGCACCATATCCTTGAGATGTAGAAGTCCTTGCTCATCTTTTATCAAAGAGTCTTGCAAAGGAGGAGGATTTAGAAACCTCACTTGATGAAGTTGTCATAATTATGTAAATGAATTAAATAACTTCAAAAATAATTCACAAAGCTTCAAAAACAATTGACAAAGCTTCTTAACAATTTGGCTATAGATTCATGCTCTTCTTTGCAGTTTTGTATATCTTCTTCAAGCAACCTCTTTTTGCAAACAATCCTCTTGTGCTTCAAGGGTTTCCTTGAGGTACTTTGGGTGGGTTAAGTAAATGATTTCGTGCTTCTTCCTTCTTGTCCTCTTCTGTACTTAGCTAGCAATATCTCCCCTACATCAAACTCAAACTTGTAAGTACAGCCAATTTGGCAAAATGGGGTGGCTAAATTATTCGCACCGTTAAACACCTTTCAAGTCAAACAAGAAACCTAGTGCTCGTCAAGAAAGCAACCTAGTGCTTTCGATACCATTAGATCTTAAATGGGTGGCTAAGTTTTTATGCTATTCAAGCACCTCCCACTCAATTAAAACAATTAAGATCTTTCTTATACATGCATGTGCGTAATTGCATACTTGAATAAGGTGTATGTGTTTTAACTGCTTGAAGGCTTTATGTGTGAGGAATTAAACATATGTTTTTGCTGATTAAAAATCATGTACAACAAGAATAAATTGCATCAAATTATTTATATATATAAAATCAAATTTAATAAAGGAGTTCACCCATATGTTCCTATTATTGCCTCTCGAGCCTTTGTCAATTGGACTTGCTCTTTGGGATTAAGATGAAAATTTATTTTACATGTTACTACTCAAATCTAATGGTTGTTTGAACTGCATCAATGTGTTTAGAATACCATCATACTCCCGGATTGACTCAAGTCTCTCGAAATGGACCTAGGCTCCCTTGGGCTTGACCTCTTCTCGTTGGTGTCCTTAAGCTTCCCCGAGATTATCCGTGGAAAAAAATCTCTTATAAGTCCTTTTTCCCCGTCCTCAAAAAAATTTTCGACAACATATATCATACAACCAAAATAGACTTTTTCATTTTCTCCAAATGAGCCTCCGGCTCCCCAATTTAGGCCTTTATCACCGGTGGCCCCGGGCTCCCCGAAACTTACCGTGGCTTATTTGGCTCTAGAAGTCTCCAAATGACTCTTAAAATCCCTTAAATGGATTAATAATGTCCAAAATATTCATAAAATTATTCACTTGCCGAAATTGGCTCGGGGTCAGCCTCCGGTTATGCCTCCAACACCGTGGCACCGGCTCTAAGCTCACTAAGAACTTCCCCGTAGCATCTCGGCCTTCAAAAGTATCCAAATGCTTCTTAAAATCCTTCCATTGGATTTAAGGTTCAATATAGTCATAATAGACTATTGGTTTGCCGAGAATGGCTTTCGTCGCCCCGGCTAGGCCTTATTCTCCCGGTGGCTCTTGGTGGCCCTTGGAAATTATATGAAGCAAAATCATGCTCAAAATTCCTTATCTAGCTCCGACAACCCTCTCACCAATGGCTCTATAATATTCAATATAGTCAAAATTGACTATTTTTTTCGCTAAGAATGGTCTCCGGGGCCGCCCCGGCTAGGCCTTATTCTCCTATTGGCTCTCGTGGCCCTAATGGCCCTTGGAACTTATTTGAAGCTAAATCATGCTCAAAAATCATCATATGGATTTGAAAACCTCACTAATGGCTCCATAATGTTCCAATTAGATATTAATGACTCTTTTTTCCTCGTAATGGTCGAAAATTGAGTCTCCTACTCATTTTCCCAACACATTCTTAGGAAAGCTCCACTAAAAGTGGAGAACTCAGCTTAACTCGGAGTCAAAATAGCACTTATCGCTAATTTTTGGTTGTTATCCATAAAAAAATTCCAGAGCTAACTGTGGCAATCAATTTTATGGTTAGGGTGGCCATATGTTCACCCCAACCCTGTACCGACCGTAATGGGGGCTTGCGGGAACCGTCGGAATAACTCGTTGGAAGTTTGAACTACGCCGTGAACTCCATGGTAAGCGTCATGGTAATGTTAATCACGTAGAGTTTGACATTTCCATGTGAAATATGGCTTGTGAAAAAAGTGGAGACTGCGGGGTTTAATGGCGCTAGCGCATACCATTGTAATCGTCGATATTTTTTTTCCATGTGACCGTGTCGGCGGGGATCGTCGTGGCTGGGGACCAATTTGGCGTGCTCCCCAACCCCAAATGCCATCTCATTACACCTTAAATAAAATCCGACCACCATACAATTTAACACATTTGGCTCGTATGGTTAGACGTGCATTTTTTTCCGCTAGAGGCCGCGAGGTCGAGCCTTCGTGGACCTTCACCCCAAATTTTAATATGAATTGTTGGTCCATGTGGCGGCCTCAGCCTTTCCACATGGCACTTTTTGATTGGTCCAACAAATTCGTATGCACAATAACAATTCGACACTTGTCATCATCTAATCGTTCCAAAAGGAATATTCTAAGAATATTCCACAATGTTATTTTTCGCTCTAATGTCCCTTTTGCCCAAGAACCCTGCAAATGTCAAAATTTGCATTTCATCGACTTTTCAAATCATGACAAATTATTCATATAGTGTCGGTTTTTCGAACCATTCATGGTGTTGGAATCGTGAAGACGAGATTCATCCGGCCGCTCAAAGTTGGGTGCACTTTTGAACACTTTGAAATTTGAGTTATCACTTAGGTCCTCGATCCATATCTCGATCGCCCCGTGAGTAGCGCAGCTCAAAATGCACATCGTCGATGCACAATGCAGCTTCACGCATGCACAACGCCTCCTCTAGATGCACGTTGCGGTTCACGATGCACATCGCCTCCAATTTTTCGTTCTTTGAGCTAAAAACGTTTTTTCTCTCCAAAGGACTAATGAGTCGTATGATGAGGAGAAACAGGAGTGCAAATGAAATGTGTTTATGAATCTTTGCCTTTTATAAGAATGGAATAGCTTTCTTTGAGTGATAATGGGCCCCATAAGACTTTTTGTAGCATGAATTTCATTCTCTTTTCGATCGCACAACTTTGGACATTCTCGTAATTTGAACTTTTTTAAATCTTCCTTGGAACATTGAACTACAACTTTAGAACTTTGAAGTACTTATTACATATAGAAACATTAAAATTACATTTAAAAATCAAAATTTATCAAGAAACTTGGTAATTATTACCACCTCCTCAATTGCCATATTTTATGCATGAAATGGCACTGGGTGACCTTGAAACCCTAATGACCTAATGGAGATTCTGAACCTAATGATATTATGGTGGTGATGACCGAAATGATGATGAAAATCTCTAAACAATGATATACTCAAATTATTTGATGACATGGACCAACAATTAAAATTTTGGAAGGAGTGGAAAATATTCTCAAACCTAATGCCCAATGCCAAATTTTTGCTCGAAGACTAAGTGAAATGACAAAAATTTGACTATGAGACCCTAAAAAAACATGATAAGAGTCCATTTGATCACCGGTGATAGGATGCAAAGGTTGCCACTAACATTGGCTCAGTTTGGGGATGGTACCTCCTTAGAGGTGTCAAGAACACCGTAGACCAAGTAGCCCAACCATTGGGCATGGAGTTAAAAATAAAAAAACCGTACTAAATACCGAAACTCGACATGATAAACCGACTCAAAAATGGACCGAATTGAATTTAACTAAACTTTGAAAAAATAGCAAATCAATGGAACTTTTGCCCTCACTCTCGTGCTCCAAGCTCCAATAATTCTCTCGCTTCATACTTGTAGAAAAATTAAACCTATATGTTCAATGGAATTAGGAATTTTTTTCAGACTTCGCATCGGAAATGTGGTAATGCTTAAGGAGTCTACCATTTACTCTGGCCCTCCTAAGAAATATTCTCCATTCATTTCCTCCAATAGGAAATCATGTTGTCGACGAGAGGCTGAAATATTATATGGTCCTTTCCACATGTTCTCAAATTTCTCCATGCTTCCCTTTCTTCTCATTTCTAGCATCCCAACAGAGGACCATGTCAAATATTGAAATCATCTACCTTGTCTTTCGACTACATACCTTCTTTATAGCCATGAAGCTTTGAGGCTTTTTGAAAGACCTCATCTATGGTTTGCCGAAGATGGACCATTTGATTGATCCTCGGGGCTACACTTATCTTCACTACCTACATCCAAAGAACAACTTCATAACCTGGACCCAAGTGATGTAGGGAAAACCGTATCTACTCCATATACCAATTGAAAATGAGACATTCTTATTGACTTCTTACTACTTCACCCTATCTACCCACAAAGAATTAACAAACTTCTTATCCTGGGCTTCTTCTCTGCTTTCGCCTCCAACATCTTCTTTATAATATGTATTAAAGATTTATTAGAAGATTATTTCTCAATCCATTACCTTGTAGATAATATGTTGAGTGCCCCAATTTGAGGTTGTACTTGTCGTATAATCCTCAACTATTTTCTTTGACTTCAATGCAAACCTACATTATATGTAATGATTTTGTGGAGGGACAACCAAAATGAGACAAAATTTTAGTCTCCAAAAACCGAATAATTTCTAAATTTGTAGTTTACCTTGTTGGGATCAATTCGATCCATTTGGTGAAGTAGTCGGTAGCTCGTTAAGATCCATTAATACGTTTAAGATGCAAAGTGAATTTATCCGATGGGTGCCGCGTCCGTCGAAATGGCACTTTCATGGATATAGGATGCAAGTGCGCGAGAGAAACTTCTCACTTCCTTGAAAATATCCGACACTTGTGACAACTCATCACAATTTTATATAAATATGCAAAAAGAGTAGGCCAATAATATCCACCAACACTTATTTTGTCGTGGTTTTCCAAACAAGTTACTCAAGAATATCCTTTACATGGAAACCATTCATTACCTCCTTGGTTTCATCTTCTATCAAACAGCTTAGCAAGGCATCTCCCGGGTCTTTCCAATATAGAGCGTTTTCCAAAATGTAGTATTTGGAAGCCTTCAAATTTAATTACCTACCCTTACTTTTTAGACATGTCCGGAGGAGTATTAAGATGCTGAAAAATACATATGATGTTAGAATACCAAGGAGATGAGAGAAAAATATTAGATAATTTACGAGTGCGCCATCATCTTCTTCATCGATAAAGCCGAAAATGAGATTAATACTTCGTGCATGTAAATTTTTTTTTATTCAACCATGAGCTTGGTTAATCCTTGAAATTGATCAAATTTTTAGGCTTGATATTTAGGTCATACTAACATAGTCATCTACTTTTCCTCTTCTACCTTTCCGGGAATAAGATGAAATAGAACATCCTTCACTACTACATCGTGGACACAAAGCCAAGATATGTGAATGAAGGACAATTAAACTATAAGAGAGCCAACTCGTACTCTTGATCCCCGCATTATTTAAACTTGTACTTCTTCGAGGGATCAAAGAAGAGGTAATAGAAGTCGGAATATGATATTAGGAGGAGATATCTACCAATTCCTTTATGAAGCAATAAAAAATGTCTTCTCTCAAACCATTCTAGGGCCTTTAGGAAGAAGGGAAGAGCTAGCCAAAAATATCCAATACCCCTTCCTTCTCCATAAAACATGAGATTGGAATCATGCTAGAGGACTTCAAGAGGACATGCTACACACCTTGATTTGAAAATAGACACAATGTAGGTCAAAGGAAGCAAGAGGAAGCAGACAGCCCCCGCCATATTTTGTCCTAGATGTACCTACACCAGAATGAATGTCCACCTAATTTCATAAATGTTTTCTAGTCTATGAAGAGAATCATGCCACGTAAGTTTCCCCATTACCTAGACTCAAGGTTGTATAACAAGTGGGAAGAAGTGCCATATCAACTCTAATTCATCAACCAGAGAAGGCCTCAAGACCCCTCGACCATATCAACAAGGTATGCAAGGTGCACTCACTTCCTTACTATCACAACAATCGCAGTGCACCCATGCAACCTTGGTACACCCCACTCCTCCATCCCGGTCTACACCTCCTACTTGGCCTACAAATCCTTCATATCCTCAACCAATTAACCAACCATTCCAACAGATGTGCCACAACAACCTTATGGAACAATCCACCCCAAGGGTGGAGGCCTCAACAAAATAAACAACCTGCTCTAATGCCTCCACCCCAACCTCAACCTCATCTTACTCATGTTTCTCCACATAAGCTACCAAAATACCGCACAACCCAATCAACCCAAAAATAGACCGACACAATAGGCCTCAGTGGAGAAACATCCTATCCAACTTATGTTATGGATATACGTGAGGTTAACTGTGTCGGGAAGATTACTCCCACAAAATCATCCTCCACTTCACACTCGCATGGGTTGAGGAGAAAAGGAAGAAGGTAACACTCGCATCCAATCATCTCGACTCCTTTTCCTAAGTGCTTAATCCACCCTAGTCAAAGACACCCCAGAGGAGACCGAACTCCCGGGGAGAATTGGAAAATTTTGTGTAAAGATACCACTTCTCCAGGATACTAAGGATGTCCCTATCTACAATATGCTCATCAAATAAAAGTGCTTCAAGAAACTTGGGAGAAGGAAGAGAGATACCCTCACCATCAATGTGGTAGGACAAATGTCCGACTCCGATGTTGGGGAAGGTGATATTCTGGGTGACTCGGACCGTGGTAGTCTAGTTGTTGATGTGCATATAGATGGTGTCATAGTCCCCAACACTCTGATTGATCTAGGGGTTGCCATTAATATCATGACCAAGAAAATATTTTGAAACTTAATTCCAAGGGATTCTGAAAACCACAACAATTCTACAACTTGCAGATCGGTCCACATTAACTGGGGGAATTGTTGAGGATGTTGTTAGCACCTCGTAATGAACCTCAAGGCCGAGAAGAGGCAACTCTCCGAGGTAACCACGTACCAAGCTGACCGCATCTAGCCCCGGCCGTACTGCAGAGGGCCCTCTCTTGGCAAACAAAACATGGCTGCAATAAATGAATCTTAGGCTAGCTATGAAGAATAAGGATTTGGTTGAAAATTGTGGTTGAAAACAAAGCAAGAGAAGGGACTACCGGGGCTAAGTGAATTTGGGGCTAGTTTCTCGCCAAAGAAAATTAGGGCAAAGTAAGCGCAATGTACAACCGTACCAAAGATGTAATGAGAGAAGAAAAGAGGGAAAATACCGCTGCCCTCAGATCAATCGTGGGATGGATCTACAAAAGTGGGACAACTTTAGAAGAAAGAGAAGTAATAGGTTACTTCACTGTGAGCATCTACCGTATAGATGGATTATGAAGAGATAACCACTACATCAAACAACATAATCATTGTGAGAGAGGAGCATCATACATGGATGGATTCCTAACACTTCCCTTAGATAATTTTATAAACAAATTAGCAGAAAACAAAGCATGGAAATGAATTTACAAGAAAAACATGCCGCACATTAAACACCGTGATGAATCCCAAATTTAAAGAGCGTAAAAAAAGCTTTATTAAAATAATAATATTCGAGGAAAAATTTACACAAGACAATAGCAGCCTCACTATGCTACAAAAATCCAACCATTACACTCTAAAATTCATCAAATATATACAATTTTTCTCATCCATGTATTAAGTGAATTGAGCTCAACCATCTTCTTCAAAATATAATCATTACATTAAATTTGGACCGAATTTTTTAAAATTAGGTGTCAAAGATGAACTCGTATCGCCCGAACCAGCACCTCGTTACAAAAAAATGAAAGAGGTTTTTGTAGATAAGGTCATGGTGGCGAAAAACCTCTCTCAAATTTTGGAAATTCATTTCAGCTTCTCGAAATCCGTGCCACAATATCATCTCTAAAACATAAAATCATTAAATTTAAATTTAAATATGTAAAAATGAGTTGTAAATGTCTAGTCAAATATTCCAATTCACGACACCTATGAATAAAATGAGAGAGGTTTCACATGGCTCGTGTTTAACAAAACCTCTTTTGGTTTCTCAAAATTACTTTCCATAGATTGTAACATGGCACCGCACTAAAATAACTAAAATAAAGAAATAACCTAAAATTTGTTTTGTTTTAATGTGTAGGCTTCAAATATCACTATACATTCCCCACATAGTAACATTTGTGCATAAAATGAAGGGAGGTTTTTGTTATTTAGTATGTGATGGACAAAAACCTATTTTACTTTTGTAAAATTTCTGTCCAAACTGATTTTGTAGTAAACTTGTCCCCGTGTGCGCAAATTGACTCAAAAACATGCATAACTAAGAATCAATCATTCATGTCGATCATATCTTCCGATCCGTAAACCGGTTACGGGAGGTGATATACCGTTGGAAAGATTTTTCTGAGCTCCTTCTTATGGAAAATTTAAGATATGTTTTGCACTGAATACTATGTGAAAAACATCTAACAAAAACCGGACATAGTAAGAGCCCATTTTGATCCCCGGTGATAGGTCATGTGGGTTGACTATAACTAACATCGGCCTTTATTGGGGATGGCAGCTCCTTGGAGGTGTCAAGAACACCATATACCAAGTGCCCTCATCCATTGGGCAATATATCCATACAAACCTTTCTAAACCCAAAAAACTCATACCAACTAAAAAACATATACATACCGCAACATGTGCATAAACCAATACCGGAAGCCGAAATGCCGTCATGTACTATTTATGCACAAACCTACCCTACTTTGCAAAGAAAAATTGATAGATCAAGTAATGTTGTAATTCTAGACCAACCAATCAAGTAATTGTGACAAGGATTTTAAGCTAAATTTGAACTAGGACACAACCGGAATGCCGATGTGCCCATACATGCGTAAAAGGAGTCCGTCGATAAAGAAATCGGGCTTGTTATTCAAATTGAATTTTTTCCCATATATGCCGCAACATGATCAAATAAACTAGACTCTCGTTTTCTAGCCCAACTCCTCAATACATGCTTCCAAATTGCAAATTATTAATGCAAACATCCAAGGGCAACCTTACCTTTCCTTCCTTCTCGCCGGAAAAGGACCCCAAAGAATAGGACTCGGCGTCCATCCCGGGACCGTATTTGGGTCTCCAATTCGCTAGATCTTCAATTTTGATGGAAAAAATATTGCAAAAATTTGAGCTTAACTTCATGGCTACATTGACAAGACTTCAAATAAGAAGAAAGAGATGAAGCAAAGTTCTCATCTACCTCATCATCTGTGCACATATCTTCTCATTCTCTAAAGCCTTGAATAAAGGGCACCTCTATTTTGAATTCTTCCTCTTTCTCCATCCATGTTTCCGTAAAGATACGCCACAACTCTACAAATGAATTAATAGATCTGATAGGAAAATTTTCAATCCATTTTCTACATTTTCTTTGAAAGGAATCATAGAAAATCCGATAAAACATCCCTTTACTCTAAGAGATTCTACAAAATGTTTTAAAATTTGCTACATGTTCAAGAGTTGAAGCCGCATCTTCCCCATTGAATTTGGGGCCATTACTCAAAATATATGCATCCTTTTTGGTGCCTGAATAGGAAAACCAGGAAGATTAGAAAATCAATACATGAATACCTTGAACAAATAGAAGCAAATGTTTCTGAGTCCTTCATTTAGCCAATGGAGCCACCATCAATACTTAAACTCGTGGATTTCGAACAATGGAGTCACTCGTGTAGATGATTTCAGCCTTCATATGGTGTTTGACTATTGTCCACCATTAGCACAGATCCTCGCAACTTGAACAATATTTCCCGGAAAAGACCGTCACCTCGTCCCCGCCAATGGCGCTCAAATGTTTGCACTCGTACGAGAACCTCAAGGCCTGCACAGTAACTCGAGGTAACCATAGACCAAGCTTTCGATCCGGCATCTAGCCTCGCCGTACTAGAGAGGGCTCTCTTGGCCAACAAAAAAAATGGCTGCAATAATTGAATCTTAGTAATAGCTATGAAGAATAAGGATTTGGTTGAAAATTGTGGGTTGAAACAACAAGAGAAGGGACTATTGGGCTATGAATTTGGGGCTAGTTTCTGCCGGCAAACTTAGGGAAAAGTAAACGCAATGTACGAAATGTATCAAAGATGTAATGAGAGAAGAAAAAGAGGGAAAATACCGCTGCATTGTAGGCATCAATAGGGGATGGATCTGCATTGACAACTTTAGAAGAAAGAGAAGTACCCGAGTTACTCACCGTAGCATCTAATGTGAGGATGGATTCCCAAAAGATAACCACTACATCAAACAACATAATCATTGTGAGAGGAGCATCGTGCATAGATGGATTCCTAACACTTCCTTAGATAATTTTGTAAACAAATTAAAGGGTAGTAAGCAAAGCATGGAAATGAATTTACAAGAAAACATGCCGCACATTAAACACCGTGATGAATCCCAAATTTAAAGAGAAGAAAGCTTTATTAAAATAATATTCGAGGAAAAATTTACACATTCCAATAGCAGCCTCACTCACTGAAAAATACAACCTATTACACTTGAAATTCATCAAATATATACAATTTTCTCATCCATGTATTAAGGGAATTGAGCTCAACCATCTTCTTCAAAATAGAATTAGTTACATTAAATTTGGGACCGAATTTCTGAAATTAGGTGTCAAAGATGAATTCGTATCTCCTAAAACATAATACCTGTTACAAAAATGAAAGAGGTGTTTGCCATTTTGAGAAAAACCTCTCAAATTTTGGAAATTCGTTTCCAGTTTTCGGAATCGTGCCACAAAATCATCTCTAAAACAGAAAAATCATTAAAAATTTAAATCTGTAAAAATGAGCTGTAAATATCTAGTCAAATATTCCAATTCATGACACTTAGACAAACTGAGAGAGGTTTTTGTTACATGGATCTTGGTTAACAAAAACCTCTTTGGGTTTCTCAAAAAATTACTTTCCACAGATTGTAACATGGCACTGCACTAAAATGACTAAAATAGTAAAATAACTGCAAAAATTTGTTTTGTTTTAATGTAGGTCAAATATCACCGCATATCTCCCACATAGTAACATTTGTGCATAAAATGAAGGAGGTTTTTGTTATTTAGTATGTGATGGAAAACCTCTTTTTACTTTTGTAAAATTTCTGTCCAAACTGATTTTAGTAAACTTTTCCTTGTGTGCAGCTATAACCCATCTTCAAAACATGCATAACCAAGAATCAATCATTCATGTCAATCATATCTTCCGATCCGTAAACCAAATACTTGAGTGTGATATACTGGGGTTGGAAAGATTTTTCCAAGATCCTTCTGATGGAAAAATTTAAGATATTTTTGCAATGAATATCATGTGAAAAACATCTAACAAAACCAAACATAGTAAGAGCCCATTTTGATCCCCGTATAGGTCGCGAAGATTGGAACTAACAGATGTTATGGTTACCATTGGACTTGGGAGTATCCTTACAAATTTACTGGTCCTGCAACAACAAATTTTTTTTAATGGTTATCCTCTCATCTTAGGGAGACCCTTTGTTAGCCACCGTGCATGCTTATATTAGTTGTCGTGTCGGAAACATGACAATAAAAAATGGGCCTTTGTCTAAATGGTAGTGTTATCCTCCTCGCCCAACCTCCCATTGATCATGATCTACCTATATGGTTGGAGGATGAAGAAGATGAGTTATATAAAATTGCCCCTATGTGTACCATATATGTTATTCTTAGAGGTGGGAAGCTTGATGAAAATGAACCTATCGACCATGCCATTCAAAACTACCCTCCACTAACATTCCTTCGAAAAATTAGCCAAAGATTCTCAAAGCCAACCTTGATGTACACTCAGTTGATTCAACTCTAAAACCACCAAGGGTATTGAGTTTGGCCCATCTAGATCTTGAAAATCAACCCATTCTCTCGATGAAGAAGAGAAGCATCTATGCCGTTCTTGAAAGAAAATCTTGAAGCATTTGCTGGGATTACAAGGACATGAAAGGGGTGCATCCTTCTATATGCAGACATCACATTTACATCAAAGAGGGATGCAAAGCTTGTGAGGCCACCCCAAAGAAGGATGAACCCAACTTCCGAAGGACATAGTCAAAGAAGAGATGCGTAGGCCTATTGGATTTAGGGTTCATATATCCTATATCCAATAGTGAGTGGGTATCCCTCTTGTCTTAGTCCCCAACAATAATGGGAAGTGGGTTAATTGTGTTGATTATCAAGAACCTAACAAAGTCACCAAGAAAGACCATTTCCATTTTCCCTTTATAGACCAAGTCCCGACCCTTGCTAGGAAGAAATTATTTTCCTTCTTAGATGGGTTCAATGGGTACAATCGCATTCAAATCAGCCCCGAAGACTAGATAAGACTACTTCTCACCTGCCCTCGGGGTACCTTTGCTTTAGAGTCCTACACTTTGGGTTTGAAATGCCCCAACTACCTTCCAAATAGTTGTCCGAGCATCTTTTCCGAGTTACTTCCATGACTCGTCGAAATCTACATGGATGATTTCAAACCATATTGGTATGACTTCCAAGAAGCCTTCTAATTTGGGCAAAAGTATTCTAAGGTGCATTGAGATGCATCTCTCCTTGAGCCCATAAAAGTGTGAATTCCCCGAAGAAAGCAAAAGGCTGTATTAGGGAAACTCCATATCCTGCTAGAACACAGTAGACCCAAAACAAATCACCGCCATCAAAAAGGGTAATATGCTCTCAAAAGCGTAAAGATGTCACGAATTTCCTAGGCTTAGCTAGTTACTACATAAGGTTCATCAAATATTTTAGCAAGATTGCTTTTGCCATTATTTGGGTAATTGGCCATGATTTGAGTTTACTTGGTCCAAATTCTTGTCAAGAGGCTTTCGAGCTCATTAAGGAACAATTGACTACCGCCCCCATCCTCCGAGGTCCAAATTGGAATTTTCCCTTCCATATCCACACTGATGCATCTGAAAAAGATGTAGGGGAAGCCTTTAGGACAATTAGAAGACAAAACTCGATGCCATTTATTTCAATGTAAAAAAATTTGTCCAAGGTTGAGCCGAATTATAATGTTAATGTAGAAGGGATACGTTGCCATTGTCCATGCATTGAAAAAGTTTAGGAATTATGTAACCGGATACCAAACCTTTCGTTCACACCGACCATGTATCCATCAAGTATTTAATGAACAAACCAGATGTTAATGCTAGGATAATTAGATGGTTGTTACTTTTGCAACACTTTGATTTGACTATTATTGATAAAACCGGAAAGGAGAATGTTGTTGCGCATTTTTTGTCCAAGTTTTCTCTCCATGTAGGTGAAGAAGGAATAGTGGATGATTAGTTATGGCAAGATGATAATCTCTTTCCATTAGCACTCTCACCATGGTTTGCCGATATAGCCAACTACTTGTTGTCGGGAGACCCTCTCCAAATATTTCATTCGTAGGAGGAGTGTAATCATCGTAAAAGTGCCCTTTCACATGGATTGGGAAACCTTTCTCAAGCTAGCCCGATCAAATCCTAACACTAGTACATTTGGTCAAAATTCTCGACACTTTAGTTCCAACACTTTTGTCGTATTGTCGTAAATTTCCCCAAGTTTTATCAATTTTTTCAAATCCCGCCAACAACCATCGCTATACCGATGTTTAGGGACATCGTCGCTTTTGTGAAATTTATGAATGTCATCAGAAAATGTGACGTTTCTAAAATATGTGCTCAAGATCGTATGTCTTTGGGACAAAATGTTGAAATGTGACGTTTCTAAAATATGCACTCGTATTGCGACGATTTGGATCAATCGTCGTTAATGCGATAAGCGAGATGCTTTGAGGACAGCCGTCGGTATGGCAGCGATTTGAGCACAACCATTGGTACTACGATGGGTGGAGGGTAACCATCGATGTTGCGACGGTGTTCACCAAATGTCAATATTACGACTAGTGGAAGACACCGATATTGCACCGCTTGGAGGGTAAATCACGGCGTTGCGATGTGTTCACCAAACGTCGTAACCACACTATATAATATTAGCATATAAATACCACACTATTTACCAAATAAAAAATATCAAATCATTATAATACCCATTAAAATGTTCTTTGTTCCATTTTGCCATAGTAAGGATTTCAATATTTGTATATTTTGCGGTCAAATTTAACTCTTGGTTAATTTGGAAGGATCACTAACTAATCTAATATTAAATTTCTAAGTTATGACCGCGTGGGTGCCTTGTACGTTTGTGCGACCCGTTTTCGCTTCTCCCCGTGCCTTCGTTCGGTCGGCGCATTGTGTCGTTTCGCTTGAGGGCTCCCGCCTAAACCCCGTTCGGCCGTCATTTTGGTTGAAGGCGCCGCCCAAACGCATTCGAGTCGGGTCATTTCTATTGAGGGCGACTCACCCAAATGTGTTTGGGTTCCGGTTTCTTCTGGCTGAGGGTGCCCGTATCAAATTTGCTAAAGTTGTGACCGCACGAGTCTGTGCACATTTGTGTGACCCATTTGCTAGTTGCTCCCTTGTGCCTTCATTTAATCAGGCGCACTGTGTCACACCGTGTACATACCTGCCCAAACGCGTTTGGGTACGGTCGTTTCAGTTGAGGGTGCCCGTATCAAATTTGCTAAGCTGTGACCGCATGGGTGCCTTGTGCATGACGTTCGTGCGACTTGTTTGTTGGTTTCTCCCTTATGCCTAATTCGTTCGGTCGGGCGCACTGTGTAAGGGCGCCCACCCAAATGCATTCGGGTCGAGGCAAAGCCACAACAAGGAAACGGAGTCTGGGTCGAGTTGCGTAAAAACCCGTTCAATGTTCACCCATAGGTGCAATTGGGTTCCTTCCACAGGGCACGTGCAGAAAATTGTTTAGGGTAGGGTCGAGTTAGGTTCTTTCTATAGGAGGTGTGTAGAACAGTGTTCAGGGCAGGGGCGTTTAGGTAGAATCAGGTTCGTGCAGCGTGTCCGTGTTCAGGACGTGAAGAAAAATGTTTGAAGGTGTGAAGGTCATTCATTAGGGTTGGGCCAGGTCGAACGCGACCCGAATGCATTTAGGAGACGCATGCAGGCCATGACCCTAGTGACCTGCATGCAGACTGTGACCTCGGTAACCCCCGTGCAGAAACGTGTTCATGGTGCCGAGGGTGTGTGTGACTTGAGTGACCCACTTGAACTATAATTCGTGCAGACTTCAGAAACATGCTCTAAAAGGGAATTTTGGGGTTCCTTTGGATTGTTTGCACTATTGGGGAGCTGGTAAGGCTAGATCAAGGTTATACAAGCACATTTGGAAAGAAGCATAAATGGTCTATGCAGTCTTGGTTGTATAATTATTGCAGATTGTACATTTTTATTGAAACATTATATCAGGCAGACTTATTAACGAGAGTTTCCCCTCCATAATCCCTTAACCACTAACTCATTATTCAGGTACCTTATAATAACCCCTAACTGCGCCTAAATCCTCTAACCCCTAAGCCTCCAATCCCTAATCCCTTAACTAATAACTCATTATTCAACCCCTAACCCCTAAATGCACATAAATCCCTTAACCCCTAACCCCAAATCCCTAAACCCTTAAGCACTAACTCATTATCTCCCTAACCCCAATCCGTAATCCCTTAACTACTAAATCATTACTCCCCTAACCGTAAATGTGCCTAAATTCCTTAACCCCTAAGCCCCAATCCCTAACCCCTTAACCACTAACTCATTATTATCCTAACCCCTAACCCATAAAACCTAAACCTTTAACCCCTAATCTCCTATTCATCGAACCCCTAAGACCCTAATCCATAATCCCTTAACCACTAACTCATTATTCCCCTAACCCTTATAATATTCCTTAAAACCCGTTGGGATTGGCCATTCAAAATGAGAGCAGGTCTGGTTGGGACCTACGATTCGGTGATTAATTCCCCCTTTTTGGCAAGGTGGAATTTTTTCCCTGTCAACAACCCTATGGTCCTTAATCCATCTAACATATACTTATAAAATTCTCTTTTTTTGTAAATGTGGCCCTTGACTATGTCATGAAAACCCTCCAATTTTTTTTTAAATGATGGGATCAATTCCTATTCATGCGTGAAGCTAATCATGGAATGTGACAAGTCATCCAAGATACATCCAAATATTTGATTTGTGCCTTGGGGAATGTGAAATAACGAGTCAAGGGGACACAAGGGTTTCATGGATGGGTATAATTTAGAGGTGCAAACATGGTTGACTATGATCTATAATCCTAGCATTAGAGAATGAGAAGGAGCTTAGGACCTAATTTCATATAAGGGGCTAGGGGACCTAGAGGGAAGGTAGCGAGAGCAATCAATAGGGGAACCCCCAATAGTGGTGATAAGTTAGGGATTAGGAGGCTAATGATCACAAACCATAAGCCCTTAACCCATAGCCATTGAATTCCATATCCCCTTAACCCCCAATCCATAATCCCTTAACCCCTACACTCATAACTCATAACCCATAAACCCCTTGACTCATTAAATATTAAGAAAATATCCCCTAACCAACTATAATATATGAACCTTATAAGCCATAACTCCTTATCCTCTTAACCTGTGACCCTTAACCCCTAATCATTCACCCTTAAACACCTTAATTAACTTCTAATCCCTTAAACACCTAAATCCCATAAATCTTAAACCCTTAACCACTAAACACTCTGACCCTAAATACCTTGGAACTTAACCCTTTACCCTTGAAGCCCTTAACTACTAAGTATTTGAGGCTGAAAATAACACCTCAAACCAACATATTTACCTCCCAGGAGAATCCTTCACCTCTAATTGAGCATATTGGAAAATTTTGATTTTTAGATAACTAGGTATTTTTTATGAGGGTATCATGTGTTTGTGGGTAATGCCATTACTACCATGTATACCAAACATAGAAAAATTAGATATTTTTCCTTTATGAAGTGAAGGATACATATGCAAATAAGTGTTGATTGGAAATTTCATTTGGTGAAATGTAAGTTACCTTGTGGAATTTGAGACCCCTAGCTTATCCTAAATACCGCCCCTTTTTCTAAATTCCAACAATGCTTAGCCTAATTACCTTACCACCCTTTTTCCAAAAATTCTTACCTAATAAATTTCATTATCTCAACTGTCTATGCATGTATGCAGCGAGTAAATCCCAGAAAGGAGAGTTGGATTGTTCGTTCAACTGGTTGATTCAAAGAAAATTAGTTTCTCTAGATGTTTGGCCCATGCTTTGTGATTCCTTCAACTACCTAGCGAAGGAGCGAATGAGTTTCGCCTACACTAAACGAAATTGAGGGACAAATAGCAGGGGACCCGTTGGTTCAGGGGATTAGTGGTTTAGCAGGGGTTTAGAAGGGGACGCCTTGTTTTAGGGGTTTAGCAGGGGACCCATTGGTTCGAACACCAACCACTAAGAAAATAAAACTACTGGCCTGACCAGGAAATCAGGTGCAATCAAAATTGTCAACCCACAAAATGTTAAGGATACACCAATTTATATCTTCAAAGAAATAGAAAATTTCATATCTTCTTCCACAGATTATTTTCCTCATTTCTGTGTCTTTTTTCTTCCAATAGAACAAATTTGTTTTTGGCATATGTTATTTCAAGTTGAAATTAAAGTATACATTGATTGTTCCTACACATAAGAGCTCCTTTCTGACAATTTCCAAATCATCATCAGATTCTGCAAAATATATTTCTAATAAACGTTGAACATCAAAAGAAGATTTCCACCTATAGTGCTAACATTGCATACAACCCAAAATAATATCTTAAAACTTCCTGTAAAATGCTTTTAAAACAATATTTATGGGAAATCTAAAACCAAAACCCTCCCTTTGATTCTCCATGCGTAATCCATTTGCTGATTGCAATGGGATCCTTTGAAAGATGATGTGTGAGAGAATTAAATTCTCTGTGAACATGCTGAATAGAAACTAAATGAAAAGCTTCTTGGAGTTCCTTAACTTAGTGCTACCAGTGAGAGAGAACTAGACTATCCAATGTCACATATACTTTAAAACTCTAATTACCACTTTTGAGTCTCCAACAACCTAAAGATTTTGAACACCTTTAACCATATAAAATTTTAATAGGGCCCAAAGGGCTACTTACCTTGCACGAATATTAGTACCACTACTAGTTCCAATCTCGAGTTAGAATTAATGATCATAACTGTAATGAAGGACAATACCAACAACATAATCACCCAATATTTGACATGCACCATAGAAATAACTCCAAGTAATATTAGGATTTGAAAGAGGGAACATGCATGAGGTTGAATATTGAAGACCCTGCTTTACGCACTTAGTTACACCTTTTATCATCATCTTACTTTCGTAAGTCTTCTCAGAATTTTTGGTAAGAACATATAAGATATTGGGAAAAATCTTGCCATCCTCTAACAACATTCTAATCTATTGTCAAGTGATTAGCACAAGATAATGTGCATTTACGACCAATCCAAGCTAATTGGAGTTGGGATGAGTTGAAGTTGCTAACTTTTGTTCCTTTTCCAATTGAAGCAAGGGAAGGTTATTTTGGTTTCCATTATCAATAACCATATATGCCAATTTGTGCTTGATTTGACAATTCTATGTACAAAGATCTTCCTTGTTGTTGGAAAGGCTATCATTGGGCATTAGCATCAAGTGTGGATCAATGTAGCTGGGATTTTCAACATCAACCTCTAAGTCTCCAACATCTCAATAATTCTTAGAAAGGAAGCGAACATTGCATTTAGGGTTGAGTTCATTCTTATTCATTGTTGGTCAAGTTTTTCACAAGGAAGAACAAGTTTAGTATTGTGAAAGAGGCTGAAATCCTTTGTTCCGTGGGTCAAGTTTAGTTTTTCCAAGGAGTTGAGTTATCCACTCAAGAGGTCCATATTCACTCTTACACTCAGTTGGTCGAATTCTGTAACAAAGGAAGTACAATAACTAGTCACAAGGGAGCTTGAATTTTGTCTTTGTCTTGTGGGCATGTTTGTGGAAGGTGGGATTGATATTTTTCTCATTTGCTAAAGTTTGTACATCCTAAGAGCGACATTGTGTTTAAGGACGAGTTGCTAGAAAAAATTCCTTGCAGGCTGTAGCATTATTGTGGGTTGATTTAACCTCTTCTTGATGCTATCACAATATCTGTGTGTGGGTTATGGAGATGCCTTAGTTACATGTGTGCAGAGGGTGTCATTTAGGAGAAAAAGGGAGC